>SKCR01001204.1:0-89996 GCA_019454045.1 Zanthoxylum bungeanum
CATCGCCTTGACCAAACACATCCCGAACAGCCCCCTCACCTCACCGAAAAAGACATCCCAAGCAGCCCTAAACACACACATAAAACAGCCCCCGAACCACACCATAACACCATCGAAAATAACACCTAAAACAGTAGCCAAAACATCCCAAAAACAGTAACTAAAATACAGCAGCAAAACAGTAGCAGCGGCAGCGAATCGGAGTCAAAACAGCAGCAAAAGACGGAGGACGACGATCCAAAACAGTAAGACAACGAACGAGAGCAGTGAACCAGTGAACCGGAAGAGTTGCGGAGCTTTACCCCTTCCGATCTTCGTGAAACGCGAGTCCGAGAGACGACTTAAAATGTTAGACCTGAGGGCACTTTTTCATTAGTTTCTATCTGTTTCTTTTGTTATTGAATTTTATTCGCATGAGAGTCGTTTATGGATGCATGTTATGGCTTGAATGAAATGGAAGAGTGTCGTCTCTTGTGGTATATAGGATGGAAACCCAGACGTAAATTCCGTAGCCGAATCCGATTGACGGTAGTGCGGTCTGTACTTGGGACACAACTCCACGTACCACTTGAGTAAACGGCACCTTCTCTTGTTTTGTTGCTTTGGTTTATTTATTTCTTGTTATTTAAATTCTGTATGTCGTTTATTTGTGTATGATATAATCGAGTGCATGGGCTCAGTAAGTGCGATGAAAGGTCCCCTAATCGGAAGGGTTAAAATCCTTCACCACGATGCTTAGCCGCACCGATTGATGTGTGTTCGGTTGAATGCGAGATACGTTCAATCGGACACATTACGTTTAATATTGTTGCTTATCATGCATGGTTCAGTCGAGCGCATGGGCTTAGTGAGTGGAATGAAAGATCCCCTATGAGGAGGGGTTAAAGCCCTTTACCACGATGCTTTGCCGCGCCGGTTGATGTGTGTTCGGTTGGATGCAAGACACGTTCAATCGGACATACTTAGTTGAATATGATTGTCTTTATGTTTGTATGCATGATGTGATATGACGCGCATGGGCTTAGTATGTTGGTCTAAAGGTCATCTCTTTGAGAGATCAAGAGCCCCCAAAAGGCCACCTTTACGGCAGTACTTTGCCGCGCCCCCTTTACTTTGTCGTTTATGCATTGCGTCCCGTTTCATGCATCAGGTCTGTTCCCGTTCGAACGCGTTTACGAACGCAACTCGAACGCACATGTGTTTTGCCTTATCATGCATCAGGTTTCATTTCCGTTCGAACGCGTTATCAAACGCCATACGAACGCGAGCATTCTGTTTCATTTCCGTTCGAACGCGTTATCAAACGCCATACGAACGCGAGCATTCTGTTTCATTACCGTTCGAACGCATTATCAAACGCCACACGAACGCGAACCTTCTGTTTACCTTTCGAACGCGTTTGCGAACGCTACACGAACGCGCACACACTGAACTGAGTCTGTCTTATCATATTCATGCATAATTGCCTCTTGGTTGATCTTTCTTGTGTTATATAGCCAACCATATTATTTGTATCCCTGCATTTATCCATTCTATGTGTTCTTGGGATCGTATTCAAGCATGATTAGGCTGTTAGCATATTATTCGGTTAATAGGTTCATGAGATAGTACTCAAGCATGATTAGGTTGTTCCTAGTTTTCCATATCCTGTGATTGAAATATGTTCATGAGATTGCCATGTGATGTTGCATGTTGTGATGAACTTGTTGATGTATGCATGTGAATTTAGAAGCATGATATTATTGGAAATAAGTGTTACTTAGACTTGATTAAATTATTACATAAATCATTTCATTACAAGTGACATAAGTAAGGGACCATTCCGAACCCAACGGTTTGAGGTCTTCCCTTGCGAGGGGTGAGTGCGGCCTTAAATCTCATTTTCCCGGTTCACACCGGGTGGCGACTCCATGTTATTTCGTACTTCCCAACTAGTGCCGCGAGCCTAGAAACGGCGTCGCCCAGGTTCTGTTGTCCACAGTCTGGCGACTCCACTGGGGATAGAGAATCGGCCCCGAAATATTATCTTGTAATGTTTGGATTTATGTTCTAATTGACCGTGTCTATAGTGGATGAAATGGAGGTTCAATCAAAGGCATTTTGAGGCTAGGTAATGGTTTGGTGTCTTCCTTCACTCACTACCTTTCTAGAAGGAAAAGCTGTGAAGGCACCTAGATAGCCATCTACTCGTAGCCTTTTGTGATGGACTAATTTGGAAGACTCGTTGTTTATTCCTGACACCAAGCGATAAGAGCCTAAGAGGCTTGGGTATTTAAGTGAGTCTCGCTCCACCTTCCCTCTGGGGAATCTACAACGGGAAATCCATTTGACAGTCCGTCACACACCATAGCTCATTGGCACGTACCTTAGTGTATAAAAAAGGGTGCGCTCACTTGGTTGCTCGAACCCTTGAGTGGGGAGACCTAGTTGTGGGTCATCCTTCGCCAGTGAGAGCCTTTGTCTATACTCTTACTAACCCACCCATAGACCGGGTTGGCTAAAGTAACAATTATTTCCTTGGATATGTGCTTGTGGACCATTCTCATTTGGATGCAGTTGGACTATTGTCAGAAATGCGGGCTTGCTGGGCCATTTAAACTGGGGCAAGTTCGTACCTTATGACTATTAGGCCCAAAGCTTCTGAAATGTTGATGGGTCATACTGTAGAAATTATTACGTTTGCATTATCTTCATTATATGTTTGTGTTTAGGAACATTATCATTTGGATACGGTTGGACTTCTTGCCATGAGATGTGAACTTGTTGGGCCATTTAAACTGGGATGAGTTCACTCCTATGACAGTTAGCCCAAAAGCTTCTGAAATGATGATGGGCCGATTTGTGTGAGAATTTTAATGAGTTGATATATTCCTTGTATCATATGCATCTCATGCACCCCATGCATACATACATCATGTTAACCCTTGTGTTCTGAAAGCCATCATAGATACATGTTGGTTAGGGAAGAGGACAGACTTGTCAAAAGACCGAGCAGCCACCAAGAGTACTGGCAGAAGACCTAGCCCAACGGGATAGGAAACCCAATCATGCATGCATGCATACACGTAACATATTTGCATCCTTTTTGTGTTTGTTCTGTTTTGTAATAACAGGTTTCAAAAGAAAAAAAAGAAAGCGTCAAAAAACAAACCAATCAGGAACATCGACAGTACTGTATCAGTCTGGGGGCGTGGCCCGTATCAGTATCAGCCTTAGGGCGAGGCTCATATCAGTAGTATCAGTCTGGGGGTGAGGCCCATATCTGTATCAGTCTTGGGACGAGGCCCATATCAGTATCAGTCTGGGGGTGAGGCCCATATCAGCTGTATCAGTCTGGGGGCAAGGCCCATATCAATATCAGTTTAGGGCGAAGCCCACATCATTCTGCGGCCAAGGCCCACATCAACAGAATTTTGGAATGGATCCAGGGAATGAATCCCAGGGCCGAGGCCCGCATCAGTAGAATTTTGGAATGAATCCAGGGAATGAATCCCAGGGTCGAGGCCCACATCAGCAGAATTTTAGAATGAATCCAAGGGTCGAGACCCACATCAGCATCAATCTGGGGGCGAGGCCCATGTCAGTAGCAGTTGGGGCCGAGGCCCACTTCAGCAATCAGTTTTAGGGATAAGTCCCGAGGGTCGAGGCCCACATCAGCATCAATCTGGGGGCGAGGCCCATGTCAGTAGCAATTGGGGCCGAGGCCCACTTCAACATCGGTTTTGGGGATGAGTCCCAGGGTCGAGGCCCACATCAAACACAGTTTGGGAATGAGTCTCAGGGTCGAGGCCCACATTACATCAGATCAGTTCTGCCGAGAATGGCACTCCGAGAATAGAGATATAGTCCGGGAATGGACAGCTCGAGAATGAGCACGCCGAGGATGGCACTCCGAGAATGGAGATATAGTCCGGGAATGGGCAGTTCAAGAATGAACAAGTCGGAAATGACACTCCGAGAATGGAGATATGGTCCGGGAATGGACAGTTCAAGAATGAACAAGCCGGGAATGGCACTCCAAGAATGGAAGCACGGTTCGGGAATGAACCACCTTACAGTAACGGTTCGGGAATGAACCACCTCACGATAACAGTTCATGAATGAACAACTTACAGTAACAGTTCGGGAATGGACCACCTTACAGTAACGGTCCAGGAAGAAAGCCTGCATTCAGCTCAGTACGGGAATAAAGCCCACATTCAGTACAGTTCAGGAAGAAAGCCTACAAACTCGGGAATAAAGCCCACATTCAGTACAGTTCGGGGACAAAGCCCACAGTTAACACAGTCAGGGAACAAAGCCCAGGGGAATAAAAGCCTCATGTCAGTATAGTTTGAGAACAAAGCTCAATAGGAAGAAAGCCTCATATCAGTATAAATTTGAGAACAAAGCTCAAGGGGAAGAAAGCCTCATGTCAGTACAGTTCGGGAATAAAGCTCGGGAGGAATAAAGCCTCATCTCAACAGTTCGGGAATAAAGCTCGGGAGGAATAAAGCCTCATCTCAACACAGTTCGAGAACAAAGCTCGGAGGAATAAAGCCTCATCTCAACAGTTCGGGAATAAAGCTCGGGAGGAATAAAGCCTCATCTCAACACAGTTCGAGAATGAACAAGCCGGGAATGGCAATCCAAGAACGGAGCAGAGTTCAAAAATGAAAAAACCGGGAATGGCACTCCAAGAATGGAAGCACGGTTCGGGAATGGACCAGCTTACAGTAACAGTTCGGGAATGGACACCTTACGGTAACGGTTCGGGAATGGACCACATCACAACACGGTTCAGGAATGAACCAGGGGTCGCAGCACCTCACCACCCAAATCAACTCAACACATGGTAAGTCAAGTGGCAGCTGGCGAGCCAGGTAAGTAGAAATGCATTGCAAAACTTTGATAAGATTGTCACTGTTGCACATTACACAAGTCCCATCAAAGTGGGGGCGACTGTAGGCACTGCATTTTTACACATAAGTCCCTATGATGAGTCTCATTTTGGAGACACTACCTTTTAAGTCACGGAGGTCACGGGAAACGGACATCGGAAGGGGAAATTCAGAATAAACAAGGTTCACTGTTTTCGTTGGTGCTACGTTCGCGTATACGTTCGAATGTCAAACAGATTACGGGCGTTCGTGCTGCGTTCGCTGATGCGTTCGAACAGTGTCGGTAATTCTGGTTTTGCTGCTAGCCTCACATTAAGCCCAATTCGCCCAAACCTTGGCCCACACGCCCAAGCCCATAAAACACATCCCAATTTAAATAAATAAATATTAAGTAAAACATTAACTAAATAAGATAATAATTAAATTAATTAAATAATTAAATAAAACATATACCAAACATAAAATAAGCAATTACCAACTTAAACTAAAATCATGCCTAATTTAAACAAATCACATACTAAATCAAAAATATAATCATACCAAGTTAAAATCAATCAACCAATATATTCCTAACTTAAAATATTGTATGCCTAATCAACATAAACTAAATATTCAACCTTCCCTATCTAGCCAAGATTTGTCCCCCCTCAATCTTTGACTTCCCTTATCTAATCCAATCAAATCCCTTTCCTTGTCAAGCCTAACCCTTTGCCTATAAAAAGAACCCTTCACCAACATTCTCAAGGGTAGCTAGCTCATAGACACAACTCTCCCTCACTCATCAATAACAAAAGGATCACATACCAAAGAACCCCCATCGCCTTGACCAAAACACATCCCGAACAGCCCCCTCACCTCACCGAAAAACACATCCCAAGCAGCCCTAACACACAAAACAAAAACAGCCCCCCGACCACACCATAACACCACCGAAAATAACACCTAAAACAGTAGCCAAAACATCCAAAACAGTAACTAATTACAGCAGCAAAACAGTAGCAGCGGCAGCGAATCGGAGTCAAAACAGCAGCAAAAGACGGAGGACGACGATCCAAAACAGTAAGACAACGAACGAGAGCAGTGAACCAGTGAACCGGAAGAGTTGCGGAGCTTTACCCCTTCCGATCTTCGTGAAACGCGAGTCCGAGAGACGACTTAAAAGGTTAGACCTGAGGGCACTTTTTCATTAATTTCTATCCGTTTCTTTTGTTATTGAATTTTATTCGCATGAGAGTCGTTTATGGATGCATGTTGTGGCTTGAATGAAATGGAAGAGTGTCGTCTCTTGTGGTATATAGGATGGAAACCCAGACGTAAATTCCGTAGCCGAATCCGAATGGACGGTAGTGCGGTCTGTACTTGGGACACAACTCCACGTACCACTTGAGTAAACGGCACCTTCTCTTGTTTCGTGTTGCTTTGGTTTATTTATTTCTTGTTATTTAAATTCTGTATGTCGTTTATTTGTGTATGATATCATCGAGTGCATGGGCTCAGTAAGTGCGATGAAAGGTCCCCTAATCGGAAGGGTTAAAATCCTTCACCACGATGCTTAGCCGCACCGATTGATGTGTGTTCGGTTGAATGCGAGATACGTTCAATCAGACACATTACGTTTAATATTGTTGCTTATTCATGCATGGTTCAATCGAGCGCATGGGCTTAGTAAGTGGAATGAAAGATCCCCTATGGGGAGGGGTTAAAGCCCTTTACCACGATGCTTTGCCGCGCCGGTTGATGTGTGTTCGGTTGGATGCAAGACACGTTCAATCGGACATACTTAGTTGAATATGATTGTCTTTATGTTTGTATGCATGATGTGATATGACGCGCATGGGCTTAGTATGTTGGTCTAAAGGTCCTCTCTTTGAGAGATCAAGAGCCCCCAAAAGGCCACCTTTACGGCAGTACTTCGTCGCGCCCCCTTTACTTTGTCGTTTATGCATTGCGTCCCGTTTCATGCATCGGGTCTGTTCCCGTTCGAACGCGTTTACGAACGCAACTCGAACGTACATGTGTTTTGCCTTATCATGCATCAGGTTTCATTTCCGTTCGAACGCGTTATCAAACGCCATACGAACGCGAGCATTCTGTTTCATTTCCGTTCGAACGCGTTATCAAACGCCATACGAACGCGAGCATTCTGTTTCATTGCCGTTCGAACGCGTTATCAAACGCCACACGAACGCGAACCTTCTGTTTACCGTTCGAACGCGTTTGCGAACGCTACACGAACGCGCACACACTGAACTGAGTCTGTCTTATCATATTCATGCATAATTGCCTCTTGGTTGATCTTTCTTGTGTTATATAGCCAACCATATTATTTGTATCCCTGCATTTATCCATTCTATGTGTTCTTGGGATCGTATTCAAGCATGATTAGGCTGTTAGCATATTATTCGGTTAATAGGTTCATGAGATAGTACTCAAGCATGATTAGGTTGTTCCTAGTTTTCCATATCCTGTGATTGAAATATGTTCATGAGATTGCCATGTGATGTTGCATGTTGTGATGAACTTGTTGATGTATGCATGTGAATTTAGAAGCATGATATTATTGGAAATAAGTGTTACTTAGACTTGATTAAATTATTACATAAATCCTTTCATTACAAGTGACATAAGTAAGGGACCATTCCGAACCCAACGGTTTGAGGTCTTCCCTTGCGAGGGGTGAGTGCGGCCTTAAATCTCATTTTCCCGGTTCACACCGGGTGGCGACTCCATGTTATTTCGTACTTCCCAACTAGTGCCGCGAGCCTAGAAACGGCGTCGCCCAGGTTCTGTTGTCCACAAACATGTTAATCAGCGAAGAAGTGGATAGGCTCCTGGAAGTGGGGGGCATAGAACTTTGCCAATACCCTGAATGGATATCGAATATGGTCGTAGTGGCTAAAAAAATGGAAAATAGAGAGTCTGTATCGACTTCACCAACCTTAACAAGGTTTGCCCGAAGGATAGCTACCCACTGCCAAAGATAGACCAACTGGTGGACGCCACAGTAGGGTATGAGAGAATGAGCTTCTTGGATGCGTACTCGGGCTATAATCATATCCGGATGAATGAGAAAGACAAGATACAAACTAATTTCATCACCAAGAGAGGGTTGTTCTGCTACAATGTGATGTCATTTGGATAAAAAAAAAATCACGAGCCACTTATCAGAGGCTGATCAACAAGATGTTCAAAGGCATGATCAGACAAACAGTTGAAGCTTACATAGGCAACATGGTGATGAAAAGCAAGGCAACCTCTAAACATATCCGAGATGCGAATGAATTATTTGTCGTATTCAGGAGGTACAAAATGAATCTAAACCCCTTGAAAAGTGCATTCAGGGTATCAACTGGGCAGTTCATAAGCCACATTATAAGTGGGAGGGGGATCGAGGCCAGCCCGAACAAACTCCATACCATATCAGAGATTGAAGAGCCACGACCAGTCCGTGAGGTTCAAAGCCTAAAATGAAAGATAGCAACCCTGAGTCGGTTCGTATCCAAAATGTCTGAAAACTGTAAGATTTTCTTAAACGACATCAAACAATCAAAGACAATTGCATGAGGAGAATAGCAGAGTCAAGCCTTGAAATAGATTACGGCATATATAAGTAAGGCCCTCACACTCGCGGCATCAGCAGAAGGGGAATAACTATATCTCTATCGGCCGTGTCAAAAGTAGCAATGAGCGTGGTGTAGGTCAGAGAAGAAAATAAGAGGCAACAACCCGTGTACTACACAAGTAAGATGCTGTTAGACGCATAAACTCGGTATAACATGATCGAGAAATAGTACTGTTAGG
Organism: Zanthoxylum bungeanum; assembly: GCA_019454045.1. Lineage (NCBI taxonomy): Eukaryota > Viridiplantae > Streptophyta > Magnoliopsida > Sapindales > Rutaceae > Zanthoxylum > Zanthoxylum bungeanum. The sequence goes on from SKCR01001204.1 coordinate 8,682, forward strand.
GTTGGTGCTCAGAGTGCCAATCCGGATCGTATTCATGTCCAATTCATGAATACGAACAATTTTTTTTTCCATAATATTACTTATTTATGGTAATTGTAGGCACTGCATTTTTGCATAAAAGCCCGATGATGAGCCTCGTATGGAGGCACTACCCGATAAGTTGCGGAAGTCGCGGGAAACGAATGTCGGAATGGAAAATTCAAAATAAGTACATCCTCAGATTTAATTCATTTGTTTGGTCTCGGGTTCGCTCGATGGATCTCCGTTTTAGATGTTAGCCTCGGCATAAAATCCCCGCAACCCACACCAAGCCACACGCCCAAGGCCCACAAAATCCAATCCAAAATATTCAAATCACATTTAACACATGCCAAAATCTAAATAAATCACCTTCTAAATTAAAGATATTCCCCCACAAAAAAATACACAATATTCTTTCCTTAAACAAATTAATTAAATACACCCCATAATTGCTTGATTTGTTCCTTTTTTTTAAGCCATGCACAAATAAGGAAACCCTAACATGCACTATTATAAAAAGAGACCAAAATCCAAACCTTATGGGTCCATTTTTTCCCTTAGACTCACGGCTTCCTCTGTATTTTTTCTTCTCTCATCTTCTCTCCTCTCTGAACCTCACTCACGGCAATAATAAACTAAACCCTAAAGCTCTCTCCCAAAAACACACACTGACCGAATGAAGCATTCTCCACTGACCGAATAAAACAACAAAAATAATAACCCTTCAACCAACCTTTCACCCTTAGACGAATACATAAATCAACCAGCCACCATTATCACCGCACGTCATATTCACTCACTCACACGGCCAACTAACACAAACAAAGCAAAGAAAAACCTAAACACTCTTCTCTCCCTCAACAATGACCACTCTCTCGCCTCTCTCTCTGGAACCAAACAAATAGACCATTCCATCTCTCTCAAACAAAAAAGCCAAACCCAACAGAATCTTCATACTCGGCAAAACACAAACCCTAAACAACCTCATTCTCGGCCATCCCACAAAGACACACGAACACACCGCCACACCACCTTCAAACAGACTACTGCTCCATTCTCTCTTCACGCCAAACAAAAACCAACAGAATGAGAACAAGAAACCACAACCGAGCAAGCCCTTGACTCACACGTAGAACACATGCCACGAACTGAACTCTTCACACGCCATCTTCTCTCCTGACTCACGCACATAAACCCTAGCAAACACTTTCACCCTGATTATTCTTTCCTCTCTCATCTCTTTCCACACTCGGCAGTGCACACCTCTCATCAACTCACGAAGCAACAAGACCCTAGACCACAAACCACTCACCGAACAAACTCACACTCACAGCCCCGTAAACCCTAAACTGGACACCACACACTTGTCTCTCTCGCATGAAAAACACACTCAGTAATAATCAACATGAACCAGCCCCTTAGCAGCCACCAAACCAAAGACTCACACACCATCACCACACACTCAAGCCACCTAACTTCCCCTCACTCAACACACAGACACCACGAAGCCACTAACAAACACACAGCCTTCCACGTAGCCCACAAACAAAAGACCACAGCCTTTCTCGAACAAAAACAAATCTGCCAATTAACCCCATCACCGACACCAATAAATCCACAAACTGCCCTCAGTCGAGTCCAAAAATAACCTAAAACAGTCCCCCAAAACAGTGAACAACTCACACAAAAATAGTCCCTGAAACACCCAAAACCAGTCCCAAAATACAGCCGAAACAGCAGCAAAAATAGTGATCCAAACAGAATCTGAAATGGTGAAGCAAGTGAAGGAAAAACGGTCCAAAACAGTGAAGGAATAACAATCCAAAACAGCGGAGCATTAACCCTTCCGGCGATGGTGTAACGCACTTCCGAGAAGCAACTTAAAAGGTAAGACCTGAGGGCACCCTTCACTATTATTTATTTATCTTTTCGGTTGTTTATTATTATTCTTTCGCATGCATCATCACATTTCACGTATATTTTTATTTATATTGGGTTAATGATCACGTCCTATCTCTTGAGGTATATCAGATGGAAACCCAGACATAAATTTCGTAATTGAATCTGAATGGACGGTAGTGCGGTCTGTACTTGGGATACAACTCCACGTACCTCTTGAGAGACTTTCAAGCACGTGTTTCATTTTGTTATTTAATTTTGTGTTCATTTATTGTTTGTGTTTACTATTCTGTTATTTACTTTTTGCGTGTTATTGCTTTATTTATTTATGCATTGCTATTTAGTGCGCATGGGCTAACTACGTTGGATTAAAGGTCCCCCATTTGAGGGAAACGACTAAAGGCTACCTTTACCATAATGTTTTGCCACACCGGATGAAGTATACTTGATTGAATATGAAATATGTTCAATCGGGCATACGAGGTCCCATATAGATGTTGGCCTTCGTCGCATCTCTTTTATTATCCGTCATTTACTTTCCGCATGTTATTGCTTTATTTATTTATGCATTACTAATCTAGTGCGCTTGGGCTAACTACATTGGATTAAAGGTCCTCCATTTGAGGGAAATACCTAAAGGCTACTGTAGACAACAGAACCTGGGCGACGCTGTTCTAGGCTCGCGGCCTAGTAGGGAAGTACGAAATAACATGGAGTCGCCACCTGGTGTGAACCGAGACAAATATTTAAGGCCGCACTCACCCCTCGCAAGGGAAGACCTCAAAATGTTGGGTTCGGAATGGTCCCTTACTTATGTCACTTGTGATGATATAATTTGTGCAATGAACTAACCAAGTCTACTCAATAATCATGCTCAAGGGTACTTAGATCTAACATGCTTTCATCCAAATAACTCCACGCAATGTAACACAACGAGCATATTGAACCATTAAATCAACATGTATAAATCATTATCCAAACACATCATAAATTAATAACATTCATAAGGAACAACCTAAATATGCTTTAACAAATAAATAACAAACTAAATTAAACCATGCTTTAAATAATAAATAAACGGCCTAGAACTATGACATGCTCAAATACAAATTTGGATGAGACGAGATACGTGCATCTTAAGTGGTACTTGGCATTGTATCCCGAGTGCAGACCGCAATGCCGTCCATTCGGAATCGGCTACGGAATTTACGTCCGGGTTTCCATCCGATATACCACAAAAGGGAACACACATCCCGCTCATCCAACAATCACATCATGCCTCAAACGACTCTCATGCGATAATATTCAAATTAAATAAAATAAACGAAAGATAATGAATAAAAGGGTGCCCTCAGGTCTAACCTCTTTTGTCGTCTAAGAAAGGGCGTTACACGTCCTTTGGAAGGGAGATTGATCCGATGCTTTTCCGATTTGTCTACTCAATGTTTTCCCTCATTGTTTTGATGCTTGGGCTGCTGTTTTAAGTCCGTTTCGCTGCTGTTTCGCTGCACCATTTCAGGTCACTATTTTGGTCGTTTAGTGGACTGTTTTGAGTGATTTTGAAGGCTAATGGGGCTGTGGTTTTGAGGGTTTTTTTGGGGTGTTTATACAGTTTTTTAGTGCAGTTTGGGGTGATTTTAGGGCTGTTTTGATGGTTAAAATCGCACAAAAAATGGGCAGAACAGTGGGGGTAAAGTGCGGCAATTTTGCGAGGCAGTGCAGTGGTTTTGAGACTGTTTTAGGCGTGTAATTGGGGCTGTGTTTAGGGGGTGTTTTGTGCGAATTTAGGGCTGTATTTGAGGCTTATTTTGTTGTGAATTAGGGCTATGAAAGATGCGGCAATGGGAATGGAGTTTTGGTGATGGGCGTGAATGGTGTGGTGTGGAAGAAGGTTCACGGCAAAGCTTAGGGTGTCTTGGCTTGAAGGTGCGGCAATATGGCTTGGAAAAAGGATGTTGGACGTGCAAGAGGAGGCTTAGATGTGTCTCTAGGGCGTGTGAGAGAGGTATGTGAGCTAGGGTTTGAATGGGTGGTGAGGGCCTCTTTTTATAGGCAAATGAGAGGAGACTTTCCTTATCCGACTAGGAATAGGATTTCTATTGATAGTGACATTTATTCTAATTGGTATCTCATAAGGAATAGATCTCCTAATTTAGGATTGTGATTGGATTTGATTTGGAAAGGGATTTGATTTGATTTCTTCTAATTAGGAAAGGATTTGTCTTGATTTTAGCATGTGATAAATGTGCTTTTGCCTAATTAGAGGGGATATGGGCGTAAATGGGGCTCCATGGGCGTGTGGGTTTGGTTCTTAGGTAGGCTTGGGTATTTTGGGTTTGTTTTGGGTTTGATAAGTGGTCTATAGGAGTTTTGGGCCTAAGGTAAGCTTTGAAACGGAAGTCCAACAAACAACCAGAGCCAAACAACGAGGTTAAATCCAACAAAAATTCCATTTTCCAACTTTACCCTTCCAACGTCCGTTTCCCGCGACTTTCATGACTAAAGAGGTAGTTGCCTCCATACGAGACTCATCATTGGGCTAATGTGTAAAAATGCAATGCCTACAGTCGCCCCCACTTTGATGGGACTTGTGCAGTGTGTGACAATGAAAATCCTATCAAAGTACGTGCAATGCATTTTTACTTACCTGGCTCGCCAGCTGCCACCTGGTCCGCCCGTTGCTTTGAACTGAGTTGATTGTGCGATGGGCACCTCGACCCTGGGACGCATCCCGGAACTGTTAATGACAACGGGGGCACCTCGACCCTCGAACAGATGATGTAGTGGGCAACTCAACCCTGGGCACGCATCTCGACCTGGAACTACAGCCGACAACGGGGGCACCTCGACCCTGGGCACGCATCTCGACCCAATACCGCTGATAATAGAGACCTCACCCTGAATATGATGATGTAGTGGGCACCTCGACCCTGGGTACGCATCTCGACCCGGAACTACAACTGACAACGGGGGCACCTCGACCCTGGGCACGCATCTCGATCCAATACCGCTGACAGCAGGGACCTCGCCCTGAATATGATGATGTAGTGGGCACCTCGACCCTGGGCACGCATCTCGACCCGAAACTACAACCGACAACGGGGGAACCTCGACCTTGGGCACGTATCTCGACCCAATACCGCTGACAATAGGGACCTCGCCCTCGAACTGATAATGATGTAGTGGGTTTCGCCCCCAGACTAATACTGATATGGGCCTCGCCCCCAGACTGATGCTGATTATGGGCCTCGCCCTCAAACTGATACTGATGTGGGCCTCGCCCTCTGACTGATGTGGGCCTCGCCCTTAATTGATGTTGATGTGGGCCTCACCCTCTATCTAATACCGTTGTGGGCCTCACCCTCAAACTGATACTGACGTTTATATTTCCAACTATTGTATTGCTTCTCCTCGAGATAGCCTTGGTAGCTAAACATATTTTCGTCCTCAACGAATACTTCATGTCAAAATCCGAGAACCTTCGAAGTACTCGATATACTCAAACCCGATCATCTGAACTGGTGATCTAAACTACACTCCTAGTGAGTGTGTGCAAAGGCTCTTTTGCAGCTTATTCCTTAAGCAAGCCAACTCGATGATTTCGCTTCGGAGAATCAGACCGATGGGTCTAACCAACCTGGATGTCTATGTCACATTCTGTGATTACTTCGGCATACTCAACATGATGTGGTCTTTTTTATTTCACTTTCGTCTCTTTCTTTTCATTATTTTTCTTTCTCTTTTCCCTTTTCTTTTTCTTTCTTTCTTTCTTTTCTTTTTTTTTTCCTCTTGACCCACCTACCCTTTAAGGTAGCATTTCTCCTCATGGTGGTCCTAATACTCACCCATGGGTAGCTTCACGCTTATCGGTTATAGGCGGTCTTTTTTTCTTTTCTTGTCATCGCAGAGACTGTCTTTCTTTATTTCCAACCATATCATGTATCGTAGCGTTCGTAAACCAGAGGGAAATCCAAGAAAACGGTCATTCATCGATCCACCATCTCTTCAGCTAGTCATCTCATCAACCGCTCGGGCTTCTACTGTTGAGATACCTTTTATCAAGTGCTTCATGAGTCTAGCCAAGATCAATCCATTCAGAATATCGGATAAGAGCACATCTCGCACTTCTCGTTTCTAAGGCTTCTCCCTACAGCACACAGTGTCATCACCGGATATATGTTTAACCATCAAAAACTTCTCTCTCACTTTTTTTTTTCACTCACTCACTCACTCTAAGAAATTCTTCCTCTCTACTGCTGACCATGTGGGCTTCGCCCCCGGGATCCAGACCCGAAATTCAAACTCAAAATGGGCCTCAACCCTCAGATCACCATCTGAATCTTAACACAGATGTGGACCTCAGCCCTAGGATTTATACTCAAATTCAATACAGTGCTTTCGCTGTTTCTGATTGGCTTGTCTTTGCCGCTTTCTCTTTTCTTCTTCGATACCTGTGAATATAAAACAAAAACACAAAACTCGCAAAAAAGGAATGCGATAATGGGTTATATGTGTGCATGCATGCATGAGTTCTCCTTATCCTGTTGGGTTAGGTCTTCTGCGGGTGACTATTCAGTCTTCTGTCCCTCAGGCAAAATACAACTTCAATCTGTCAACATTGATCGGCTCGGTGAACTCATTCCCTTCCAAGTCCGACAGTCTCACTGCTCCATTTCCCATTACCTTTTGAACAATGTATGGTCCTTCCCAATTTGGTCTGAACTTCCCTCTTGGGTCTGTCGTCGACGGCTTCGACTACTTAAGCACTAAATCACCCTTCTTGATTTTAGAAGGACGCACCTTCTTATTGAATGCTCGGGCTAATCTCTTCTGATACATTTGCATGTGATGCAAGGACTTCATCCTCTTCTCGTCCATCAATGGTAACTGCTCAAACCTCTGCGAGGTCCACTCTCGTTCATGCAACTCTGCTTCTGCTAATACCCGCATAGACTATATTTCAACTTCCACCGGCAATACCGCTTCCATTCCATAGACCAAAGAGTAAGGCGTAGCGCCTGTCGCCGTTCTCACAGATGTCCTATATCCCCACAGGGCATACGGCAGCTTATCAGCCAGTCCTTGTAATTCTCTGTCATCTTCGCCAGGATCGTCTTTATCGTCTTGTTGGCTGCCTCGACTGCCCCATTAGCTTACGGTCTGTATGGTGAAGACTTATGATGACCTATCCCATATTTCTGTAGCATCGCTTTGGTTTCTCCCTGAAATTGGACTCCGTTGTCCGTAACCACGTGATGCGGCATACCATATCGGCATATAAGGTTCCGGCTTATGAACTTAGCCATCTGCTTTGCCGTGACATTACGGAATGACTCGGCTTCTACCCATTTCGAGAAGTAGTCCACTGCCACTACTATAAAGCGATGTCCGTTCGACGCATTCGGCCGAATCTCCCCAATCATATCAATTCCCCAAGCTGAGAAAGGCCATGGCTCTGACAACCCGTGCAACTCTGTGTGCGGCAAATGATTCAAATTCCCATGCGTTTGACAATCATGACAGTGTTTCACCAGTTTCACGCAATCAGCTTCCATGGTCGACCAGTAAAAGCCTTGTCTCACAATCTTGCGGGACAAGTTCAATCCATTCATATGCGGTCCACAGACACCAGCATGCACTTCATCCATTATCTTCTGAGCTTCTTCCTTTCTCAAACATTTCAGCTGAATACCATTCGCTTGCCTCTTGTAGAGTTCTCCCTTCAAACTCACATATTGAGCATCCAACTTCTGAACGTCGATTCTGTCTTTTCTGCTCGCTTCCTCTGGGAATTCCCCATGTTCCACATACCTCTGAATATCATGATACCAAGGTTTCCCATCATCAACCTCTACTTCCAATATTCTCTCTATCTCATAAACAGGCTTACTCGCCGTCGTCAACACCAGTGGTCTCATCACCAATTTCTCTGGATTCTCCCAGGTTGCGGCTAGCGTCGCCAATGCATCTGCCATCTGATTTTCTTCCCGAGGCAAGTGCTGAAATTTGCAGTTAGGGATAGCCTGTGCTAGGTTTCTGAGGTGGAATAAGTACGGTTTCAACCGTTCTTCCTTTAACTCCCATTCTCCTTGCATCTGTCGGATCACCAACATCGAGTCTCCATAAACCTCCACGTTTGTAGCTCTCAAGGCTGTCAATGCAGTCAACCCAAATGCACATGCTTCATATTCAGCCATGTTATTAGTTACTCCGAATGTTAGCCTTTTGTCCATAGGCAAAGTCTCTCCCCCAGGGGTTACTATTATGATTCTGATTTCGGCTCCTTTGCAGTTTACTGCTCCGTCAAAATACATCTTCCATCCTTGGACTGCTATAGCTTGGATTTCTTTGTCGGGGAACTCAAACTTGTATTGATCCCCTTCGACAGGTTGCAATGCCAAGAACTCTGCCACGGCTCGTCCTTTAATCACCTTGGAAGTGAGATACTCAATATCAAATTCTGTCAGCAGTACCAACCATCTGCCCAATTTTCCAACTAGTGAAGGCACTGAATGCAGGTACTTCAAAGGATTCTCCTTTGCGACCACTTGGATCTTGTAAGACTGGAAATAGTGGCGTAATTTCCTGGACGCCCATACTACTGCCAGACAAATCTTCTCCACTTCCTGATAGCGAGCTTCGTACGAAAGCAAATAAAGCACAAGAAGGTCTGCCTGTTTCGGTTGTAGGTCTCAGAACGGGGGTTTCACCAAATATTCCCTTATTCTGTCAAATGCTTCCTGACAAACGGGCTCGTTCCACTTTACCGGCTGATCTTTCCTCAACAAATTGAAGATGGGCTCACATACTGACGTCAGCTTGGCAATGAACCGACTAATATACTGGATTTTCCCTATGAAGGCTCTGATTTCTTTCTCTGTCTTTGGTGCCGGCATTTCTGTAATAGCCTTGATCTTTTCAGGATCCACTTCTACTCCACCCATTCCCACTGTGTGGCCGAGTAGTTTACCCGATGTTACTCCGAATACACACTTCTTAGGATTCAACCGCAAGTTGTACTTGTCCACTCGTTCAAGGAACTTTTCCAACGCTTCTATATGCCCGTCTCTTGTCTCTGACTTGACCATCATGTCATCTACGTATACCTCAATTTCCTTATACATCAGGTCATGAAACAAAGTAGTGGCCATCCGCTGATAAGTGGCTCCGGCATTCTTAAGCCCAAATGGCATCACCTTGTAGCAGTAAGTACCCCATTCTGTAACAAAGGCGGTCTTATGCTTATCTTATTCGGCCATGAGCACTTGATTATATCCGGAGAACCCATCCGCAAATGAGTACATGGCAGACAACGCCGCACTATCTACAAGCACATCTATATGCGGTAAAGGAAAGGCATCCTTTGGGCATGCCTTGTTAAGATCTCTATAGTCAACACACATTCTGACTTTGCCATCTTTCTTCGGCACAGGCACGATGTTGGCCAACCACTCGGGGTATTTCACTACTTCTAGGAATCCCACGTTAATTTGCTTCTTAACTTCCTCTCTGACCTTCTCGGCCCATTCGGGTCTCATCCTTCGGAGTTTCTGCTTCATTGGCTTCATATTCGAATAGGTCAGAATCGCATGCTGGGCAATACTTCTATCTACCCCAGGCATGTCATCGTAAGACCAAGCAAAAACTTTGGCGTATTTTACCAATACTTCTTCCAGATTTTTTCGCTCCTCAGCGGTAACTTCGCTTGCGATCAGAATCTCTTTGGGACTCTCAGGTGTTCCGAGGTTGAAAGTGTTTGTCTTAGTGGAGTTGATATCAAATATGCTTAAGTCATGCAAGTTAGAAAGTGGAGACTCAGTCAAGTAAGCAAAATTATTGTCTTTATTGCCAATAATAGAAGGAGTACACTCAAACAAATCTGGAAGGAAAATATCCTCATCCTCTACAGATATTTCTCCCTCTACAACAGGATCCTTCTCAGGTTTCTTCTCTTCCTCGAGTGTTAGGGTCTCAAGCTTCATAAGTTCTTCTTCCCACTCTTCTTTCTTCATTTCTTCAACCAGCGGATTTTCTCCCAACATATCCTGGAAGATCTCGAACCCTGGCACCACAATCCCGTTCACTTTAACAGGTTCAGGCTCTCCTTGATACCCCGATGCTTTGACGAAGCATTCCATCAACTTCAGCCCATTCTTCTTGGCTTTTGGCTTGTCCTCATCAGAACGATATCTCAAACCCTTCCAAGTATTCGGCCCCTTGAAATCCGGCAGTCTTGAACCTTGGCCTGGCTCAAATTTCATCTTCTCCATAATTCGGGCTACTTTGGGATCCACCCACTCCTCAAAAGTCACCGACACTTGGAACCTCGTAAAAGGTTGTATTTCCAAGGTGGCTACAGCATTATCCGCTTCAGCTCGTATAGTGACAATTTCCCCTTCATATGGGAACTTAATCATCTGATGTAGAGTATATGGCACCCCTTCAAGCCCGTGAAACCAAGGCCTTCCCAACAATAAGGCAAACGTGGCTGGGATGTCCAGCACTGTAAATTCAACTCCATCCTCTACTGGGCCAACCTTGACCATTGCGACAAAAGTACCTTCGACTCCTCGCTTGATATCATCATAGGCTTTGATAGTCATGTTAGAAGGATTCAACTCAGTTGGCTTAATACCCAGCCTTGCCAGAATCTTCAGTGGGCACACATTGATGGAAGAGCCATCATCCACCATTACGCACGAAGTCCTCTTACCTATCACCTCAGCTCGGATAAAGAGGGGCCTATTGTTGTTTCTTCCCTTCCATTCAGCCGGGAGTTCTTCATCAGAGAAGGTTATCTGCAGAGCCTCTTTCTGTACTGACCCCACAAACATTGCCAGATTAGCATCCTCGGGTATGACTATTTTGCTCAGAGCCTCCACCATGGCCAGCTTGTGTTCTCCAGATGCACACAATAATTCCCAGATGCTTAAGTGTGCCCGGGTCTTCTTCAATTGCCTCAGCACTACGTCTCATTCAGAGGGCTCAGCGTTCTCGGCCACTTCCCGGCCATCTGTCATCACTTCCTTCCCCTTTTCAACAGTATCATTGTAAAAGCGCCCACTCCGTGTCATGCCTTTCACCTCCTCTTCCTCATCACTACTAGAGAAGTTTTCCCAGAAATCTTTCTTCTGCTCAGTATCATCTTCACTATTGCTGTCCCAGATGCCTAGGCAGAAGGCTTGGTGGTCAAGGGTTTGGAGGACAAAGTCCTCGGGTAAGCCGGAATTGATCATGTAAGTAGGTGGGGGGACGGAGTGATAATTGGGCAAGGGATTGCGGTGTGTGTTTGGCTGGTCTCTTTCAGGGTCGGGGATTTTACGGGAGTCGATTAGGTCTTGGATCTCGTGTTTGAGGCGACCACAACTGTCAGTGTCATGGCCTTTTTGCTGGTGAAAGTGACAGTACTGGTTCAGGTTATAATGTGGTGGTAGGGGATTAGGAAGTGGTCGTGGTTCCAAGGGTTTGAGAAGTCCTTGCCTTGCCAATTTCTCGAACACTTTAGACAAGGGCCTTCCCAGGTTCGAAAAGCACCGATTCCTGACGGTGGCCACCCCAGCAGAGACAGGCTTAGTACCTGATGATCCTCCAACAGTTCTCCTATTTAGACTATAGAACTTTCTGTTCTCGGCCTCTTCCTCTTCAATGTCCATGACAGTTTCCTTCAACTGTCGGAAATCTGCTATCATGGAGGTCATTCTCCTCAGCTTACCATAGATCGAGGGCTTAGTCCCCTTGATGATCATCTTAATCTGATCTTTTTCCGAGGGCCTGGTCTGCATCTTCAAGAGCTGGCTTCTCCAACGGTCAACATACTCTTTAAAGCTCTCATCGGGCTTCTGCTTAGTATTCTCCAAGTCGCGGAGTGACAGGTCAATTTCTAAGTCGGTCACATACTGCTTCAAGAAGGCATCAACCAATTCCCTCCAATCTTCTTTAACCTTCTTCTCAAGGCTATGATACCAAACCACATGTGCCCCCTCGAGTGACATCCCGAACATTTTCTAGACCTGGCGCTGAGATAGGCCAGCTGAACTCATCACTGAGACATATTGTCGCAAATGGACCCTCGGGTCCCCATTCCCATTAAACTTTGCGATGTCAGGCATTTTGAACTGCGCGGGCAACTGCTCCTCAAAGGTCATTGAATCATAATCCAGTAGATCCTCATGCTTCCCCCTCAGCCTTTGCATTTCAGCCTGAGTTCCGGCTATCCTACCAGCGGCATAGTCAGCCAGATCATCATCAAATACCAGAGCATCATCGTTCACTCCATTCGGAGGGCTCTCCCACCTTTCATTCTTAGATCCTCCCGCAGCGCGGGGTACAACTATATTAGACTTGGCAGCAGTCAAAGCTTGCAGTTGTTCACTCATCTTGGCGAAGTTAGCTTCCATATGATCCATTCTAGACCCCTCGTTGACAGATTCACTCATATTCGCTGAAGGTCTTTTGACTAATCTGCCCTCTTCTCTAACCCAACGGGAATCTATGTTGCCTCTCTTAAGGCCATGTGTCAGTGCATATGTGTGCAATGCATGTAATAGATATAATTATGAAAAGAAACTTTAAACTACTTGGCCCATTATCATTTTAAAGTATTTAATCACACCATCGCGCGGTGCAAATTTGTCCCAGTTGAAAAGGCCCAACAGGTTTACACTTTACAATGATATGGCTAAATGACTTCAAATGATAAAAGGCCCATTCACAAAGTGGCCCACCGGTATTTTAGAAGCTTTTGGTCCAACTGTCAAAGGGCACGAACTTGTCCCAGTTTAAATGGCCCAACAAGTTCACATCTTTTGATAAAAGGTCCAATTGGATCCAAATGGCGGCGGTCCAACACACAAACATAAAATAAACAACTACCGGTTCTTCATGGCTAAATTCCACAAGTGGGTTCACGGGGCGCGGACAAAGGCTCTCGCTGATGAAGGTTTGCCCACAACTAGGACTCCCCACTCAAGGGTTCAAGCGACCAAGTGAGTGCACCTTTTTATACCTTACGGTACGTGCCAACGAGTTACAGCGTGTGACTAACTATCGAATAGATTTCCCGTTGTAGATTCCCCAGAGGGAGGGTGGAACGAGGCTCTCTTAAGTGCCCAAGCCTCTTAGGCTCTTATCGCTTGGTGTCAGGAATAAACAACGAGTCCTCCAAACTAGTCTGTCACGACGAGCTACAAGCGATGATTTATCTAGGTGCCTTCACAGCTTTTCCCCGAAGGGTAGTGAGTGAAGGAAGACACCCAACCATCACATAGCTTCAACAAAGCCTTTGATTAACCCCCTCAACCCACTATAGAAATGGTCAACTAATGCACAAATTATACACATCACAAGACATGATTTCGAGTCCGATTCTCTAATCCCCAGTGGAGTCGCCAGACTGTAGACAATAGAACCTGGGCGACGTGTTCTAGGCTCGCGGCCTAGTAGGGAAGTACAAAATAACATGGAGTCGCCACCCGGTGTGAACCAGGACAAAGATTTAAGGCCGCACTCACCCATCGCAAGAGAAGACCTCAAACCGTTGGGTTCGGAATGGTCCCTTACTTATGTCACTTGTGATGATATAATTTGTGCAATGAACTAACCAAGTCTACTCAATAATCATGCTCAAGGGTACTTAGATCTAACATGCTCTCATCCAAATAAATCCACGTAATGTAACACAATGAGCATATTGAACCATTAAATCAACATGTATAAATCATTATCCAAACACATCATAAATTAATAACATTCATAAGGAACAACCTAAATATGCTTTAACAAATAAATAACAAACTAAATTAAACCATGCTTTAAATAATAAATAAACGGCCTAGAACTATGACATGCTCAAATACAAATTTGGATGAGACGAGATACGTGCATCTTAAGTGGTACGTGGCGTTGTATCCCGAGTGCAGACCGCAATACCGTCCATTCGGAATCGGCTACGGAATTTACGTCCGGGTTTCCATCCGATATACCACAAAAGGGAACACACATCCCGCTCATCCAACAATCACATCATGCCTCAAACGACTCTCATGCGATAATATTCAAATTAAATAAAATAAACGAAATATAATGAATAAAAGGGTGCCCTCAGGTCTAACCTCTTTTGTCGTCTAAGAAAGGGCGTTACACGTCTTTTGGAAGGGAGATTGATCTGATGCTTTTACGATTTGTCTACTCAACGTTTTCCCTCGTTGTTTTGATGCTTGGGCTGCTGTTTTAAGTCCGTTTCGCTGCTGTTTCGCTGCACCATTTCAGGTCACTGTTTTGGTCGTTTAGTGGACTGTTTTGAGTGATTTTGAAGGCTAATGGGGCTGCGGTTTTGAGGGTTTTTTTGGGGGTGTTTATTCAGTTTTTTAGTGCAGTTTTGGGGTGATTTTAGGGCTGTTTTGATGATTAAAATCGCACAAAAACTGGGCAGAACAATGGGGCAAAGTGCGGCAGTTTTGCGAGGCAGTGCAATGGGTTTTGAGACTGTTTTAGGCGTGTAATTGAGGCTGTGTTTAGGGGGTGTTTTGTGCGACTTTAGGGCTGTATTTGAGGCTTATTTTGGTGTGAATTAGGGCTGTGAAAGATGCGGCAATGGGAAGGGAGTTTTGGTGATGGGCGTGAACGGTGTGGAGTGGAAGAAGGTTCACGGCAAAGCCTAGGGTGTCTTGGCTTGAAGGTGCGGCAATATGGCTTGGAAAAAGGATGTTGGACGTGCAAGAGGAGGCTTAGATGTGTCTCTAGGGCGTGTGAGAGAGGTATGTGAGCTAGGGTTTGAATGGGTGGTGAGGGCCTCTTTTTATAGGCAAAGGAGAGGAGAATTTCCTTATCCGACTAGGAATATGATTTCTATTGATAGTGACATTTATTCTAATTGGTATCTCATAAGGAATAGATCTCCTAATTTAGTATTGTGATTGGATTTGATTTGGAAAGGGATTTGATTTGATTTCTTCTAATTAGGAAAGGATTTGTCTTGAGTTTAGCATGTGATAAATGTGCTTTTGCCTAATTAGAGGGGATATGGGCGTAAATGGGGCTCCATGGGCGTGTGGGTTTGGTTCTTAGGTAGGCTTGGGTATTTTGGGTTTGGTTTGGGTTTGATAAGTGGTCTATATGAGTTTTGGGCCTAAGGTAAGCTTTAAAACGGAAGTCCAACAAATAACCGGAGCCAAACAACGAGGTTAAATCCAACAAAAATTCCATTTTCCAACTTTACCCTTCCAACGTCCATTTCCCGTGAGTTTCATGACTAAAGAGGTAGTTGCCTCCATATGAGACTCATCATTGGGCTAATGTGTAAAAATGCAATGCCTACAGCTACCTTTACCACAATGTTTTTCTGCGCCGGATGAAGTATACTTGATTGAATGTGAAATACGTTCAATCGGGCATACGAGGTCCCATATAGATGTTGGCCTTGGCCGCATCTCTTTTATTATCCCGTCATTTACTTTCCGTATGTTATTACTTTATTTATTTATGCATTGCTAATCTAGTGCGCATGGGCTAACTAAGTTCGATTAAAGGTCCTTCATTTGAGGGAAATGCTTAAAGGCTACCTTTATCACAATATTTTGTCGCGCCGAAGAAAGTATATTTGATTGAATGCGAAATATGTTCAATCAGGCGTATGAGGTCCACATAGATGTCGGCCTTGGTCGCATCTCTTTTATCATTTCATTATTTACTTTCCATATGTTATTGCTTTGTTTATCTATGTGTTGTTATCTCGTGCGCATGAGTTAATCATGTTTGATTAAAGGTCCTCTATTCGAGGGAAATTCCTAAAGGCTACCTTTACCATAGTTTGCCGCGCCCTTCTTCTATTGATTTCGCTATTCTTTTTTTTTTGGTTGTTATTTTTCATTTTTCATTTTCGCATTCATACCGTGTTAATGCTTGAGTGTTGCCTCTCGTGGTATATCGGATGGAAACCCAGACATAAATTCCGTAGCTGAGTTCGAATGGATGGTAGTGCGGTCTGTACTTGGGATACAACTCCACGTACCGCTTGAGAAATATTCACGCATGTGTTTGTTTCATTTTAGATACCACTTTGGTAATCTTGTTCGAACACATTCTCAAATGCTACTCGAACGCTTGCATTCGGCCTTATCCCGTTCGAAGGCGTTTCCAAACGCTACTCAAATACATGCATTCTGTTTACCGTTCGAATGCGTTTCCGAACTCTACACGAACGTCCATACAGTAAATCGACTTATCTTCCTCATTTTCATGCATGTTTGCTTCTTTTGTCATTTCTTTTGCATTACATACTTAATCATCTCACTTTATTATTGACACTTTTTACCGTTATTATTTATTTATATTTTCGCATTTCTTTATTTGATATGTTTATGGAATTATGCGCTCGTTTTTATTTTATTTACTTTTATGGGTGTGGAAACTTGGGTGTTGATTAAATTGTCTTGCATGTGTTTCATAAGACTTGGTTATACTATTGTATAAATCCTTTCATTACAATTTATATAAGTAAGGGACCATTCCGAACCCAACGATTTGAGGTCTTCCCTTGCGATGGGTGAGTGCGGCCTTAAATTATTTCCCAGTTCACATTGGGTGGCGACTCTTTTATTCTCCGATTTAGTCCCCCGCGGGCTATTCCGTACTCCGGACCGGGCCACGAGCCCGGACAGCATCGCACACCTCTATACCATGTTTACAGTAATACTTCTTGCTTTTATATATATATTCGATCTAATTACGATTAGATTGAAACTAAATAAGATTTAGTGATATGTATAAATTAGACAAAGACCCGATAATATATAATGTAGTGCACAGTTACAAAGTAGTTTGTAATTGACACTGGGAAGTGTCACAACTAGAAGTATATTATCAAATAAAGTTCCTGGTCAAGATTTACTAACACGGATCAGTTTGTAAAATCCGTTGAGACCAGTACACGTCGTATATCGAGACTTGGTCCGATGATTTATCCCAATGAACCATGAGTCTAGGTAGACTCGTATAGACTTGTAGGTGTTTATAGTGGATAAACACTGAATGACTCATCAAATATTTCCCAATAGATGGTACACCAATGTCAATAGGAATCTTCTCGGGTCAAGTGAGTATAGTGGTCCTTTGACTTGAGATACCACTGTGGATGTATGAGGTATCCTCCACACTTTGATGGCAATCACGTCACCGATCTATTTAGATCAGATCTCCGCCTGTTCGTTGGGTGTGGACTGATCTTCAGGATATCATGTGCATATCAAGATAGGATCTGTCAGTTATGTGTACAGAGCATAGGTATTTATAGGACAAAGAAATCGACGACGCTGTTCCAGGCTCGCGGCCTGGTTGGAATTACGGAATATCCCACGGGGGAACTAAACCGGAGAACTAAAAATGGAGTCGCCACCCGGTGCGAACCGGGAAAATGATTTAAGGCCACACTCACCCCTCGCAAGGGAAGACCTCAAACCGTTGGGTTCAGAATGGTCTCTTACTTATGGCACTTGTAATTAAAGGATTTATGCAATAGTACAACCAAATCTCATGCAACACGTACCAGATAATTTAAGCAATATGCAAGTTTGCACACCCATAATCGTAAATGAAAGAAATGAAGGAAAAATACATAATTCATGAACGTATTAAACAATAAAGTGCAATAATGTAACTAATAACAACTATAAAGGCATTAATAATAAAAGCGAACATACAATCTCATGAGCATATCGAATAAATAAATGCGGAAAATATAAATAAACAATAACGGTAAAGGCATAAATATTAAAGAGAGCTAACTAAGCATATGATGGGGAAGGGAATGACTAAGGAAACAAACATGTATGAAACATGATGAAGGAATCTGTCCAGTGTGTGTGCGTTCGTGTAGCGTTCGTAAACGCGTTCGAACGGTAAACAAAATGCAAGCGTTCGAGTAGCGTTTGATAACGCGTTCGAACGATAAATAGAATGTCAGCATTCGTATAGCGTTTGATAATGCGTTCGAACGGGATAAAACCTGATGCATGATACAATAAAATACATACGCGTTCGAGTAGCGTTCTGAGACGCATTCGAACGGAAATGAGACAGAATGCATATGTTCGTGTAGCGTTCGTAAATGCGTTCGAACGGAATGAGGCAGGATGCATATGTTCGTGTAGCGTTTGGAAACACGTTCGAACGAGATTGCCAAAATGGCATCTGAAATGACACAAACACATATATGGATGAACAAATACACAATGTAGGACCTCGTGTGCCCGATAGAACACATTTCACATTCAATCGAGTGCACTTCGTCTGGCGCGACAAAACATCGTGGTAAAGGTAGCCTTTAGGCATTTCCCTCGAATAGATGACCTTTAATCCACCCTAGTCAAACCTATACGCATCAAGTAATCATATGTGAATAGAAAAGTAATGATATTGGACATTGGATACCCGATTGAACATATCTCACGTTCAATAAAACATGCCTCATTCGGCGCGGCAAAACGTTGTGATAAGGTAGCCTTTAGGCATTTCCCTCGAATAGAGGACCTTTAAACCAACTTAGTTAAGCCCATGTGCATCAAGCAATGATATGTTGATAACAAAGTAACGATATAGGATATTGGATGTCTGATTGAACACATCTCACGTTCAATCGAACATGCCTCATCTGGCGCGGCAAGACATTGTGATAAAGGTAGCCTTTGGGCGTTTCCCTCGGATAGAGGACCTTTAATCCACTTTAGTCAAGCCCATGCGCATTATGACTATCAATACGTAAATAAATAAAATAACCATATGCGGAAAATGGATGACGGGATTACAAGCAATAAATGAACAGAAATTAAATAACAAGACGAAACATGCATTTCAAAGTTTCTTGAGTGGTATGTGGAGTTGTTTCCCAAGTACAGACTGCACTACCGTCCATTCGGATTCGGCTACAGAATTTACGTCTGGGTTTCCATCCGATATACCCTAAGAGAGAACATATATTCCATTCATTCAAGGACCACAACATGTATCAACAAACGACTCTCATGTGAAGGAATTCTAATAAACAAAAAAAATGAGAATAAATAAGAATGGTGCCCTCAGGTCTAACCTCTTAAGTCGTCTCTCGAAAGTACGTTACACGGCCATCGGAAGGATTGATACTCCGCAACTCCTCCGGTTCACTGGTCCACTGCTTTCGTTCGTTGCCTCGCGATTTTGAGTAGTCATTTCCTCTGTTTCGTTGTTGTTTCTTGTTGTGTTTTCTGGTCACTGTTTTGGGGTTGTTTCCGGGGTTGTTTTAGACTGTTTTGGGATTATTTCTGGGTTGTTTTCAGTGCAGTTTGTGGAGGGTATCTGCGGTAGTTTGTGGGGTAGTTTGTGGAGGGTTTTCTCGGTCACTGCAGTGCAGTTTCAAGGAGTGTTTTTGGTGATATTACAATGGGTAATTTAGTGACTGTTTTGGTGATGATGTTTGCTGTTTATGAGGGGTTTCAGTGATGATGTTTGCTACTTTATTATTTTCGGTGGTGAGGGTGTTTAGGGGGCTATGGTTTCTGTTGCTAAAGAGGAGGAGAATGGAGAATTATTTTTTGCTTCTTACTTTTTGCCTTGGGCGTGAATGCTAAGTTTATTTCTTTTGTGTTTTTGTGAGAATTAGCTAGCGTGTGAAAGGTTGGTTTATGTGTCTTTTTATAATGGTTTGCTAGGGTTTCTAGGTAATGAATGGAATCCTCAAAAAAAGGGAAGTGTTTTGATTGGTTTATGAAAGGAAGAGATGTGTTTAATTTATGGAGTGAATATCTTAATTGGTGTTTGATTATGGAAGGGATTTGATTTGATTTAATTTAATTTAATTTCATTTAATTTAATTTGTGACATGTATTTTAAATATTTTAATTATTTTTGGATGGGTTTTGCTGGGCTAATTGGGCTTGGGCGTGAGGCTAGCAGCAAAACCAAAAGTACCGACACAGTTCGAACGCCGATTCGAACGCTACACGAATGTTTGCAATTTTCTTGACGTTCGAACGTGCTCACGAACGCAGTACGAACACGAAAACAGTGAACATGTGAATTGAATCTGATGACATACTTATTCTGAATTTCCCCTTCCGACATTCATTTCCCGCGACTTCTGCAACCTAAAGAGTAGTGCCTCCGTACAAGACTCATCATCGGGACTTATATGCAAAAATGCAGTGCCTACAGTATTCAATGTGCAATTAGCAATCTGTTAAATCCATGGGCCCGTGGTACACTGTAGAAGTAAGTTCTAAGTGTTATTAATAGATTGCTAATAGAATCGTCGATAGGATTATACCTATAGAGATTTGACATTTTTATCTATATCTCTGGGATAATCCGGATACCTGTGACGGGGGGATTATACGTATATGATGACCTCGACCTGTATGATTCAGCGAGTTTATCTGTGGTCGTCATAATTTACGGGTGGGTAGATTATAGACACGAAATTGGATTTCATGACGGATATATTGGGTTTCTAGTTAGTCCCAAGATCGATTTCAAGCAAGAAACATGTATGTGAATACTCGTAAAAGCATGGCGGAATCATACTTACAACGATCGTCTTTGCGATGCGAGGATCAACAAAAATATTCAAGCTTTAGTTCCATGAAGTTCACGGTTTTGAGCTCCCATTTTTGTCCTCCAAATTCGGTCCAAGCTCCAAGCTTTCGAATGGTGATTCCATGCTCACAAGTTGGTTTCCCTATCACCTTCGCAAGACCCCGAATATGTGCTAGCACTTAGGAATTTTTGCCACAAAATTTCCTTATCACTTCATCTAGTCCTCGGCAAAACCAGAAAAAAAAAAAAAAAAAAAAAATGGCCCTTTGGGCGTGAGAGAGAGAGGAGAAGAGAGAAAGAATAGTGTAAAGTGTATTAGTTAATTGATTTCCAAAATCAATTAAAACATATACCAATTTTTCACTTTCAAAAAGTCAAGGCATTAAAGCCAACCAACTACCACCATCAATCATTCATGACAAGTTGTCAAATCACTCAAAGTGACTAGACATCACATCAATCGATTGACTAGTGATTTGACGCTTGATGTGACTTGTGGGCCGCACTTGAATTCGAAATGCGACTGCGCCCGCAAACACTCCTGGGCTCGAGTTCGCTGATTCCGAATTAACGAATTTTCCGTTGCGACGTAATTAAATAATTATGCCTAGCGAAATTACTATTCACGTCGCTAACGAATTAATTCTAAATTAACTCGTTCGCCCGAATTAAAATCTAGTTTTAATTCCGCGTCGAAATCCAATTTCGTATAATATATCGAATATATTATTTTATCAATTAATTCCAAATTAATTGTTCTCTCTCTTTAAATAATATTTTATCCCAGATAAAATATCTCCTCAATTAATCCCAGATTAATTTTCTTTCTCTACTAATTAATCCCAGATTGGTGAATTTTCGGGAAGCGACCCATGAGATCCCCGAATATGTTGGCAGTAAATCCGGTCGTCGGACTATCCCAACACGTACGTACCTAGTACTACATTTTTACCGATTTACAAGACATGGTTGGCTTCTAGCAAAGCACTATGCCTACCCAATTCTCCAGAAATATTCTTACTGGAATATGTGATCTATATCAGGCGTAGTATACGTAGTATTGCGTATATCGATCCAATATCGGACGTCACGTGCAAGGTCTGGGGCTGGAATTGTGTCTGCCCCATACGAAGCACATATCGGATCTCTGATAACTAGTCTCTATTATCGGATAATCATGACCTAGTCATATTATCCCGATGACTGTAGTACATAAGAGCACCAGTTTCGTATCCTACATAATCATCATCTCCACTATGACTGGAGTGATACTTCCATCTCGACATCACACCCAATACACTACGATTCTCAATATACCCAGAAGAGGCGTACAGAGAACCTGTTAAAGCCCTGGACGACCAAAACCAAAGTATATTGATTGTCGTAAGTATTAGCGGTGCAAGTCTCAGGTTAAGACCAAATACACCTACCCTGATTCTGACTTCCATAGACACATAGTCATACTACCAATGGAATTCTGAGGGGTCTATCCAGAGTGAAGCTGTTTCCGTACCATCGGTAAACACAACCTCCCATTACACTTGCATGAGTATCCTATACCCAAATATATGAGAACTAAGCTGTTATGCTCCCACAACGCGCACAAGTGTAATACTAGTCTATTCCGCATTATCGATGTCCAATCTCGATAATACTACGACTAGGGATATTTAATGATTAAACCTTCATGGATTGATATTGTCTCATATCATTTCAATCCGGAACTAATCATAATGACCTTTTATCATTTATACATCTTGGTAATCTAATTACAAATGATAAAAGAGAAATTTCCTTTATCACACAGTTAATTTGTACAACAACACCATGATCTGTACAAATAGTGATGTTATGGGCCATAACATTCCAACAATCTCTCACTTGGCCTATAGCCAATCACTCAAGTGTCCAACACCCGAACTATGTACGGTTCGCTTAAACTTCTGCTGAGGAAATGCTTTCGTCAGCGGATTTGCAGTCTTATCATCTGATGCGATTTATTTGATCATCACATCACCACGATGTATGATCCGAACGAATCATATGAATATTTGAAGTATATATCTGGATCGTTGATGAGACCATTAATTCTTTAGCCTGTGTTGTAGCCTAGCTCAGCTACTAACAGAACTATTCCTAATCTGTTTAGGATTATTATCGACCCAAATGGCTTCTATTGCTGCCTCAGCTGCAGAAATATTCCACTTTTGTTGTTTATTCGGTAATAGTATCTTACTTGGAAAATTTCCAGCTCACTGTTCCGTTATTCAAACTTTATAGTACTGTTATCACGACTTATAGTGGTTTTTTATCGGTTTGGAAATTTACAGTAATGAACCCAGTCACTTCAAGTTCTCATTCTCCATAGTATAAGACAGCATCCTTAGTTCATCTAAGATACTAAAGGATGTTCTTAACATCAATCTAGTGACTATCACTTGGATTGGCCCGATTGTGACTCTATATACTCAAAGTATATGAG
This sequence comes from Zanthoxylum bungeanum, assembly GCA_019454045.1. Taxonomy (NCBI): domain Eukaryota; kingdom Viridiplantae; phylum Streptophyta; class Magnoliopsida; order Sapindales; family Rutaceae; genus Zanthoxylum; species Zanthoxylum bungeanum. Next base: position 31,645 of record SKCR01001204.1, read on the forward strand.
ACACCAGGTCGCATACATTTATTTCAATGTACGAGTTCTCATAGAGTATTAAAAACTTTAAATCTATCCCAGTAGATCTTTATTCCTAGAATAAAGGTTTTTTCTCCCAAGAATTCTACGGAGAATTTTCATGAAAGCCAAGCTTTCACCGATTGTATTATGGGAATATCATTTCCAAGAAATGACATATCATCATTTATTTAGGACATTCACTGTCAGTGCACTCCCACTAACCTCCTTATATACACAAGAATCAAATTCGTTTTGAATTAAATCATACACCATTATGATTACATCAAAACTATAGTTCCAAGAACTCAATGCTTGCTTCAATCCATACATGGATCGAATTAACTCACAAACCTTGTTTGCTCATTTTGGTACGATAAAACCGTCAGGATGTTGTAAACATCCTCAAAAAGGTTTCCTTTTAAGGAAATCGATTTTCCCGTTCAGTTGCCATATTTCATAAATGAAACATGCAGCATTAGCAAGCATTATCGAAATTGGATTTACCGTGGCAACGAGTAAAAGGTTTCATCGTAATCGACACAATTTTGATAATGATACTTTTTCGCTACAAGCCTAGCTTTGTACGTTGGTATGTTGCCTTCCATGTATGTCTTCATTGAAGACTTAAATAGTACCAATAGGCACAATGTCTTCCGGTACATCAACTAGTGTCCAAACTTAGTTGATATACATGGAATCCATTTCGGACTTCATGGCACTTTGCCATGATAGGGAGTCGATACCTTGTATCACTTCCTCATACGTAGTCAGATCATATTCCTCAATAAGATTAACATCTTTATGAGGTGAGATCAGAAACCCATACCTCCCAGATTGTTTTCTGACTCTCTCCGACTTACGCGGTTCTTGTGTATTCAAAGATTATTGGTATAGTTTCATCCTTGATGAACTATTTGTGTTCCATTAAGGAATCGGTGCCTGGAATAGTATTACTCCGATTTTCATCAAGTTTTACTTTCCTCCCACTTACCACTGCATATAGGTATTCCTTTTAGGAAAACCGCATGGAGAGCAACAATTAAATTGTTCTCTTGTGAGTTGTATAAGTACTATATTTTGGTTTCCCTAGGATAACCTACAATTAGGCACTTATCCCATTTGGGTTCTAGTTTGGTATCATCCAAACATATGGCCAGCATACCCAAATCTTCAAGAATGAGAAAACTCGGTTTCTTTCCTGTTCATATCTAATATGAAGTCTGTCAAATAGATTTTCATGGAACCTTATTCAAAATAAGTATTGCACTGATTAATGCGTATCCCTTGAAGGAAATGTAGCTCAGAGCGACTCATGATTAACCTTACGATGTCTAACAATGGTTCGGTTTCTCAGTTCGGACACACCATCAAATTGAGGTGTTCCGGGAGGTGTCCTCATTGAAAGAATACTATACTCTTTCAAGTAATTGAGAAACTTATTGCTCAAGTATTTTCCATCATGGTCTAACCGTGACGGTTTAATACTTTAGCCGATCTGTCTGTCTACTTCGTGTCGAAACTTTGAATTATCAAAAGTTTCCGATTTATGTTTCAAAAGAAACACATAACCATAACGCGATGCCACATCCGTAAAGGTACGAAAGTATTCATATCCACCTCTAGCCTAGCTAGATATGGGCCCACTTACGTCACTATGAACGAGGGCTAACAGATCGGTGGCACTTGTACTTTTACCAAGTAAAAGGTGTTTTAGGCACTTTGCCTAATAAACTAGATTTGTAGACTTTATTTGAATAGAATCAAATCTGTCCTAGTACCCACTCTTCGAAAGTGTGGATATACGAGTCTTGTTTAATGTGTCCCAGTCAATAATACCACAAATAAGTCTCATCTGATTAATTCAGTTTGAGCTATTTGTTTGTCATGTCATACGTTTGAGATTCATTTATATTCAAAATATAAATACTGTTATTCACATCTAATGTGTTTATCTCAATATCATCTTTATAAAATAAAACACTTCAGTGTTCTAGAATATAAAGGTATATCCGCAACAGATTAAACCCTGATATAGAGATAATGTTTCTAGTCAAACTAGTTACATTGTAACAGTTTCCTAATTTAAGTACACACCCAAAAGGTAGTTCCTAAAATTAGGTTTCTACGGTTAAAACAGTGACTCTCGTCCCGTTTCCGATTCGCAGATTAATCTCAACTGAAGTCATTATCCTGCTTTTCAACAGATTCTGCACACCAGTACATATTTATGTACCACATCTAGTATCAAAATCCAATTTTGAAACCAGTAGCGAACATGTTTATGACAAACATATTTGAATTCGGAGCCTTGCACCTTCTTCACTTCCTTCATGTCTGCCTTGTCCATACGGCAGTCACGCTTCCGTGACCCCGTTTGCCACAGTTTAGGCAGACATCTTGGGATATGTCCTTTATCTTCCCAGAAGATTATAATGACTTTGCATTTGCCTCTTTTCCACACCCAGAAGCCTTTGGCCAAGCCTTGGCCATCTAGAATGTCGAAATAAGATGCGCATTGCGCTTCTTGCCTATTGCAAACTCTGGCTTTGTCTCCTTGAGTATAGCCTTTAACTCTCCAAGAGTTTTCTATTTCAATTTGTACTTCTAAGATCTAAGGATAGATCTATGAAGATCCTTCAATTTCATTATCATATTATAAGGATCTAATCCTTAGTTCTGATTAAGAAATTAAGGAGTCTATTTGGCAAGCATAACGGATCAAGCACTAAAGTTATCATCACATGAATATTTCAAATATCATGTTCTACTATTTGCTTAACTCCGGGCTTAGGCTCGAGACGTCACTATATCAAATAAAGTAACTTCTCGGTCTCCAGGACTATCCTGAGATTTTATTCCCAATTTGAAAATTAAAGTCGTTTAAATACATTTTCACCCAGGATTATGTTTTAAACACTAATCTTTCATTTATCTTGATTCCAATAGTCCAACTATCGAATCAATGATTTTAGGTACTATTTAATATAATGATTACTATAGTCCAACTATATAATCAACTATAATTTAAATTGGTTAAATTCAATTATATTGATTACTATAATCCAATTATAAAATCAACTATTAATTGAAATAGTTAATTCAAATATATTGATTACTATAATCCAATTATAAAATCAACTATTAATTGAAATAGTTAATTAAAATATATTGATTACTATAATCCAATTATATAATCAACTATAAATGAAATAGTTTGAATACAGTCCAACTGTTTAATTAAAACAACATTAAATATTAGTCCAACTAATATATTAATTTATTTGACGAAATATTTGAAATGAGCGTGTATGGCAAGTAACTAAACGAATATTGTAAATTTAATACTTGCCTCCCACTATTTTTCGGCGAGCCTCTAACCCTCTGTTGAGTACTCGGGAAACCTTGTTTCCTAGTGGGCTAGGATCCCGTTAAATAACACACAATCTTGACTTTGGCCAACAAATTGCCTCCCACTATTTTTCGGCGAGCCTCTAACCCTCTGTTGAGTACTCGGGAAACCTTGTTTCCTAGTGGGCTAGGATCCCGTTAAATAACACACAATCTTGACTTTGGCCAATAAATTGTATGATAATTAACTAGGTAGATCTCTAAGATTAATTGGATCCCATCCAATTCCTAGATCTAGTAGCTGGACATCCAAGTCCGAAACATATATCTTATATATGCCAATATATCCAATATATTGCCTAACCTTTTTCCTCTGAATCACCTAAGCCTTGGCTTTGGCACAACAAACTTAGTGATCCCAGTTAAGCGAAACTCATTGACCATGGAAAGCTTCGTAATCAATGTCGATGGACAAGAAGTGATCTTGACTTTGGCCAACAAATCACAACTTGGACAATACACCGATATGGAACAAAGCCTTCATGATTCAAACACATCTACGACGGACAAAGTTCTTGACTTTGGCCAACAAACCAATGCCAGTCTTGGATCTTGAGTAAGAATCATTCAATGGAAGGAAAAACGCTTAATATGTTTTGAGGGTTTTTCGCGTAATTGGCAACCAATTAATTATCTTTGTTAAGGTCTCATCATCATACACCCTTAAATATGCATTCTAAACATATAATAAGGCGTATATAAATAAAATAATAATGATATGCGGATGGATACTTAAACATTGTTCCTAGAACAAATCTCTACCTTTCCTCTCTCCAGCTAGCACAAGTATTACTTCTATCCAATTACATAACACTTCTAAAGAAACCTCATTTGCATTGAGGGGAATAAGTGAGAAGAGAAATACACAGAGTCAAGAGGTAATAGGCTGGACACGCATGTCCAATTTATAAATTCTAAATTTATTACAATAATTTCCAAAATTTCCCTCACCCATCTAATATCCATCCGATAAACATTATTCATACATCGCATCCATGTATTCACACAAGCATGTTATCAATCAATCTAATCCAATTAATTAATCTGATAATTAATGACCATCCAATGTTCAAACAACGATTTGATTTTGCGCAAGTCAAACTCGTATTGCGAATAAGTACTGAAAGTATAAATTCTTGAATTCTATTAAACTACAACATTAAATCCAATTCAATTTGTATTTAATACTAATTCATCTATTTAATTCCAAATTAAATATTTACACTTTTTAATGTACCTTTACGACTTAGATTCTAAATCTAATCGTTATGGGTCTCAAAGCCCGATTAACATCCAATGTCAATTCGATTTAAAGTCCAATGTGCTTTTAATTAATTTCTTAAGGCATGGACTTTTGGTCAATATGGGTCAAACCCAAATACCAAAGCCCATTTAAGGAATCACCCTTATTTGCCAAGAAACCAATTTAGGCCCAATTAAAGTTAAAGGTCCATTAAGTCATAATTGGACTTTATGGATATGGTTTTGGGCCCAATTGGATCCAACCAATTAGCCTAAACCAAACTTGGCCCAACCAAGCCCATTAAGCCAAATTACAATTTTACAAGCCCAATTCCAAATTTAAGCCCAATTAATTTAATTTCAAAATTCCAAATTTCATAATTAAACTAACCAAAGTGTATGCCATAATTAATTAACCAAATTAATATTTCCAAAAAACTAATTCACTCAATTAATTTTGCTCAATATCATCAACATATGTCCAACACATTTGAATCAAAAAATCACATCATTTTCCATGCTTACAAGTCATGACAATTTGGGGTTTTTCATGTCCGATTCGGTTTCAATCCAATTAAATCCAATTCAACATTACCCAATGTTTTCCAACTCATCCAATGATTAAAAAACAAAAAATACCATGACATTAGGGCATTGCATACATTCGGCCAAGCCTCACATATTGGGGAAAAATTGATCCAATCAATATTTCAGGAAATTGATCATATACAACTTCAATACATCATCATTCAAGCATACTCAATCAATCAATTTTATCAAATCATGCTCAAATTGATTTTACCCAAATTTTACCCTAATAAAGTTTCATACTCAAAATGGCTCAAGATACCATTGTTGGGTTTCTAGTTAGTCCCAAGATCGATTTCAAGCAAGAAACATGTATGTGAATACTCGTAAAAGCATGGCGGAATCATACTTACAACGATCGGCTTTGCGATGTGAGGATCAACAAAAATCTTCAAGCCTTAGTTCCATGAAGTTCACGGTTTTGAGCTCCCATTTTTATCCTCCAAATTCGGTCCAAGCTCCAAGCTTTCGAATGGTGATTCCATGCTCACAAGTTGGTTTCCCTATCACCTTCGCAAGACCCCGAATGTGTGCTAGCACTTAGGAATTTTTGCCACAAAATTTCCTTATCACTTCATCTAGTTCTCGGCAAAACCAGAAAAAAAAAAAGAAGAAAAAAGGGCCCCTGAGGGGTGAGAGATAGAGGAGAAGAGAGAAAGAATTGTGTAAAGTGTATTAGTTAATTGATTTCCAAAATCAATTAAAATATATACCAATTTTTCACTTTCAAAAAATCAAGGCATTAAAGCCAACCAACTACCACCATCAATCACTCATGACAAGTTGTCAAATCACTCAAAGTGACTAGACATCACATCAATCGATTGACTAGGGATTTGACGCTTGATGTGACTTATGGGCCGCACTTGAATTCAAAATGCGAGTACGCCCGCAAACACTGCCGGGCTCGGGTTCGCTAATTCCGAATTAATGAATTTTCCGTTGTGACGTAATTAAATAATTATGCCTAGCAAAATTACTATTCACGTCGCTAACGAATTATTTCTAAATTAACTCGTTCGCTCGAATTAAAATCTAATTTTAATTCCGCGTCGAAATCCAATTTCATATAATATATCGAATATATTATTTTATCGATTAATTCCAAATTAATCGTTCTCTCTCTTTAAATAATATTTTATCCCAGATAAAATATCTCCGCAATTAATCCCAGATTAATTTTCTCTCTCTACTAATTAATCACAGATTAATAAAGTGCGAGTCATACGTCATCGGTGAATCTTCGGGAAGGGACCCATGAGATCCCCAGATATGCTGGCAGTAAATTCGGTCGTCGGACTATCCGAACACGTACGTACCTAGTACTACGTTTTTACCGATTTACAAGACATGGTTGGCTTCTAGCAGAGCACCGTGCCTACCTAATTCTCCAGATATATTCTTACTGGAATATGTGATCTATATCAGGCGTAGTATACGTAGTATTGCGTATATCGATCCAGTATCAGATGTCACGTGCAAGGCCTGGGGCTGGAATTGTGTCTGCCCCTTACGAAGCACATATCGGATCTCTGGTAACTAGTCTCTATTATCGGATAATCATGACCTAGTCATATTATCCCGATGACTGCAGTACATAAGAGCACTAGTTCCGTATCCTACGTGATCATCATCTCCACTATGACTGGAGTGATACTTCCATCTCGACATCACACCCAATACACTACGATTCTCAATATACCCAGAAGAGGCGTACACAGAACCTGTTAAAGCCCTGGATGACCAAAACCAAAGTATATTGATTGTCGCAAGTATTAGGGGTTCAAGTCTCAGGTTAAGACCAAATACACCTACCCTGATTCGGACTTCCATAGACACATAGTCATACTACCAATGGAATTCTGAGGGGTCTATCCAGAGCGAAGCTGTTTCCGTACCATCGGTAAACACAACCTCCTATTACACTTGCATGAGTATCTTATACCCAAATATATGAGAACTATGCCGTTATGCTCCCACAACGTGCACAAGTGTAATACTAGTCTATTCCGCATTATCGATGTCCAATCTCGATAATACTATGACTAGGGATATTTAATGATTAAACCTTCGTGGATTGATACTGTCTCATATCATCTCAATCTGGAACTAATCATAAGGACCTTTTATCATTTATACATCTTGGTAATCTAATTACAAATGATAAAAGAGAAATTTCCTTTGTCACACAGTTAATTTGTACAACAACACCATGATATGTACAAATAGTGATGCTATGGGCCATAACTGTCCAACAGGATATGCCTGAATCTAGAAAGTCTCACTAATGAAACATACTCGAAGAGCACTGGGGAAACTTTTATAAATACTACTGATTATTTATAAGTCGTTTAACGGTTAAACGATAATACATGCGTTTGGGATCTTTCGGCCATTTATTAAATGTCAAATTGTGATATTTGACATTTATAATTAATATATGTATTTTGATTATTTAATGTAAATATAATAAATATATTTAAGATATTTGTATTTAATTATTTCATTATTCAAATGTTGAATAATTAAATTAATTAAATGATAAATATCTTCTACTTTATTAAAGTAAGATAAATGGCACTTTTTAATTGGATTAAATGGCCAATTTTGATTTGATTAAATGGTTTAATTTGATTGGCACATTTGTAAATTTCATTTAATGGTTAAATGATATATATATCTATAATTTTCCAATTTACTTAATTAAAACAAAATAGAAAAAATTCATGGCTATTATTTCCCCTACATTTTCGGCCACTTATTGGAAATTATATAAGCCTTCTTTTTTCATTTTGTTTCATTATCCAAGAACCCTAAAATCAAGATACAAAGAGAGTTAGAGAGAAAAGAGAAAGAAAGAAAAGAAAGCTTGAAAAACTAAGGATTTTTGTAAGTCTTTTCTTACTTTCTTCTTCATGAAATATATTTCTATGATTCTAGGCTTCAATATGTGTAGCTTAGTTTTTTCTCTACTCTTTTATGGTTGTATTTGTTGGGATGTATGCCCTAGAGCTACATGTGATGTAAACGGTGTTGGACAGTTATGACCCATAGCGTCACTATTTGTACAGATCATGGTGTTATTGTACAAATTAACTATGTGACAAAGCTCTTTTATCATTTGTGATTAGATCACCAAGATGTATAAATGATGAAAGGTCCATATGATTAGTTTCTGGGCTGAGATGATATGAGACAGTATCAATCCACGAAGGTTTAATCATTAAATATCCCTAGTGAGAGTATTATCGAGATTGGACATCCATAATGCGCAAAAGACTAGTATTACACTTGTGCGCGTTGTGAGGGCATAACGGCATAGTTCTCATATATTTGGGTATAAGATACTCATGCAAGTGTAGTAGGAGGTTGTGTTTTACCGATGGTACGGAAAACAGCTTCGCTCTGGATAGACCCCTCGGAATTCCATTGGTAGTATGACCATTTGTTTATGGAAGTCCGAATCAGGGTTGGTGTATTTGGTCTTAACCTGAGACTTGCACCGCTAATACTTGCGACAATCAATATACTTTGGTTTTAGGTCATCCATGGCTTTAACAGGTTTTGTGTACGCCTCTGCTGGGTATATTGAGAATATAGTGTGTTGGGTGTGATGTCAAGACATAAGTATCACTCCAGTCATAGTGGAGATGATGGTCACATAGGATACGGAACTGGTTCTCTTATGTACTGCGGTCATCGGGATAATATGACTAGGTCATGATTATCCGATTATAGAGACTAGTTACCAGAGATCTGATATGTGCTTCGTACGGGGCAGACACAATTCTAGCCCCAGGCCTTGCACGTGACATCCGATACTGGATCGAAATACGCAATACTACGTATACTATGCCTGATATAGATCACATATTCCTGTAAGGATATTTCTGGAGAATTGGGTAAGCATGGCGCTTTGCTAGAAGCCAACCTTGTCTTGTAAATCGGTACAAACGTAGTACTAGGTACTTATGTGTTTTGATAGTCCGACGACCGAATTTACTGCCAACATATCCGGGGATCTCATGGGTCGCTTTCTGAAGATTCACCGATGACGTATGACTCACACTTTATTAATCTGGGATTAATTAGTTGAGAGAGAAAATTAATCTAGGATTAATTAGGGAGATATTTTATCTGGGATAAAATATTATAAAAGAGAGAAAGTGATTAATTTGGAATTAATCGATAAAATAATATATTCGATATATTATACGAAATTGGATTTCGACGCGGAATTGAAATTGGATTTTAATTCGGGCGAACGAGTTAATTTAGAATTAATTCGTTAGCGATGTGAATAGTGATTTTGCTAGGCATAATTATTTAATTACGTCGCAATGGAAAATTCGTTAATTTGGAATTAGCGAACCTGAGCCCGGGAGTGTTTGCGAGCGCACTTGCATTGCGAATTAAAGTGCGGCCCGCAAGTCACATCAAGCGTAAAATCACTAGTCGCATCAAGCATCAAATCATTAGTAACTTTGAGTGATGTGACAACTTGTCACTTGATTGATTGAGTGATGTGAATAATTGATGTGGTGGTTGAAAGCCTTTAATGGCTTGACTTTTTGGAAAAGAAAAAATTACAAAATGAATTTGGAAATTCAAAAATATGTATTAGATACACAAATCCAAACCAACCAACACACAACTCTCTCCATTCTCTTCTCTCTCTCTCACGCCCTTTGGGCATTTCTTCCTCATTTTCACTGCACTTTGCCGTGAGCCATGGAGAAGAGATAGGAAGTTTTGCGGAAAAATTTCCTAAGTGCTAGCACACCATTTGAGTCTTGCGAGGGTGATAGAGAACCGTACATGTGAGCTTGGAATCACCACCCAAAAGCTTGGAGCTTGGACCGATTTTTGGAGAGGCAAAACAGTGGTCTGCCGAGAGCCTTGGAGGACTTCAAAGGGCTTAAAAATTTTTGTTCTTCGACACATCCCTCAACCGATCATTGTGAGTATTCAGCACTTCCTCGATGTATTCACATGTTGTTTTATGGTTGATAATCGATCCTCGGGACTTAGAGATTTCCCAACAAACGGTTTCATGTGTTTTGAAATAAAACGATGCATTATTCATTTATCAAATTGTTTGTTTATTTTTCGCATATTATATATCTTCGTAAATACCGTAGATTACTTATGTACCTTCAGACTTAATGTATGAGTGTCATACACCAGAGGATTTAAGTCTGAAGTTAGTAATCTTAAATATTCCATAGAGAGCAAACAAAGCGGGTACTTTGTTTGTGGTTTATCTATAGCTGCGGTCCATTCTATATTTGTATGGCGATCTTAATCTGGATCGTCCATGTAGAGACATGAGAATGGAGGCACCTTGTATGATGCGATCATATAGGACTGGACCCATATAGAAATGACATTCTTATAATATCTGTTAAGTAAAGAAAGTCATTTCAATCTACTTGATGGTCATATATGGATTGATCTTAATCCTGAGTGTACTACGAACTCCTGCATGGCAGGCTGTGTCATTTGATTTACAAAGGTGAGGTTGGTGTAGAAGTCCCGACCAATAGCTACGTACTTTGGGGGCACAGTTTGTTTTGTAGCTGGGAACGTTTTACATAGACATGGAGTTCACTCCTTCTTGCGAGAAGTAGATGAGTATCTTTCTTAAGGGTTGATTCGGTACTTGAACGATTTGAGCCCTCAAGTCTTTCTATTACGAACAGAAAGATTAATATTCATAATAGTTATGAATAAATCGTTCATTAGAGAATCAATGGTACTTAAGGTAAAAATAATTAGAGGGGTATAACGGACATTATGACCCGGCTCTAATTACAAGATACTCGTGAAGGATCAATTCGTATGTAATGACTATATCGATGGACAACGACTTAGTTCGACTTAATATTTCATCTGCGGCAACGAGAGTGCAACTTCGGCTTTTTAGTGGAATAACCCGGAGTTAATAATTCGGAATATCTAATTAAGAGCTTAATTAATATTTCGAGATTATTGGAGCTCGGAACCGTAGGTCCATTTGGTCCCCGTGCTAGCTCGATTTACTATAGCGGATTTAATATAATTGGATAGTCTAATTATATACTCACAAAAGAATAAATATTATTAATATGATTAATAATATTAATTATGTCACACTTGAAACTATACATTAAAAGTTAATGTATGGTATTAATAATTATATGATAGTTATTAAATATTAAATATTAAATTATATATATGATATAATTTAATAAGGCTAAGATTGTAATTTCTATATTATGGTTTTGGAAACCCTTGATTTAATTTGTAACATATATTGACTTATGGAAAGTAAATAATATTGTTACAAAATTAATGAAGAAATAAAGGGCATGGCCGAATTCCTTGATGTATAAGGAATATGATTTGTTCATTTTGGAAACAAAATTTAATCAAAAATCCTAGCCTTGGCCGAATTCCTTGGTGTATAAGGAATAGGATTTGTTTATTTTGGAAACAAAATTTAATCCAAAAATCCTAGCCTTGGCCGAATTCTACCTTAGGGAGGGGATTGGTTGTTTTGTTTGAGTAAAACAAAATTGACCTAAGTATAAAAGGAAAACTTGATTTTCTTTTGAGTAGTGCTCTCATTCCAAACCCTAGCCACCTTCTTATTCTTCACAATTCTCTCAAAAGTTGAGAAACAATTTTGAAGAACAAGAATAAGAAAAATATTATTAGTGTGTGATTTAATCTCTAAAACGTTTAGGGATTTGTTTGTGTGTGTAGCCCACACTACTTTTCGTTGGTAACGATTCATAGCTCGGAAGATCTTGTGGCGTTGAACAAATCATCTTCTTCTTTATTCTTGTAAGTCACGGCATTGAGGAACAATAATACCTCATTGCCGCACTTCACTTGTTACAATCGGGGCTCGGTTTTGATTTGTTTTAATTCGGGTTTTTGGAAACACCTTGGGGACTTCTTGGGGCTAAGTTAGGATTTTTTTGGAGTGGAAAAATCAGACCTAAAACGCTACAGCAGTTCACGCAAATCAGGGGTTGGTTTGGGTGCAGTTCGCGTGTGTAACGGGTGTAAAACAGTCCAATAATTCACTGTAGTTCGTTGTTGTTCGGGGACTGTTTCATGCGCATTCCGGGGCTGAGATCTTGTCCGAAACAGAAGCAAAACTTCAGTATAAGTGCTGGTTCCATTCGGCTTTAAGGAAGGGAAGACAGAAAAATTTTTCAAGGTCGATTCGTGTGCCTAATCGCTTCCGCTGCGCGAGGAAAGCGTTTCCTACAATTGCCATCTAGAGCGAGGTTGGAAAGTGTTCTTAACCCTTCATTTTTTCATTTAAAGTTTCTATTTTTAATATATTTATATGAGTTATAAATATGATATGCATGTTTAGATGAGTTGGCACATTGTGATATTCATATGATGAATGGTTTTGTTATTTCATGTGATGAATGGATTTTGCATTGGTCGTAAATTTTTCCGGCTCTTATTTTTGTAGTTGGTTTTGTTTTTGGGATGTAAGGCCATAAGGCTATTGTTTACATTTGTTGTAATTTTAATTTTCAATGTAAAGTTTCAATTTTTTGTAATTTGGAGCACCGAAGTCACAAAGGGAGCCACACTTTGGAGCGGGATTTGAAGACCAAGGAATGCCTTGGTGAATCTCTTGTACTAATTAGATTAGTATAGAAAAAAATAAGAGCCCGGTCAATGCAAAATAATTTTTTTATTATATGTATGTTTATTTCGAATTGTTTGAATAACATGTCATATAGCTTAGGGTGCCCACTCATGCATTTTACTTGCCATAACATGTCATAGATGCATTATCATTATAGACATAAAATTATGATTTTATGTAATTTAAAATGTTTAAGTTAGAAAATGATATGCATGAAAATCAATTAATTAGATTAATTGGATTTATGGTTTAAAATTTGAATTCTAATATATTGGGCTTAATTAGTGCATAATAAATTCCTTTGGTATATAGGATGGAAACCCGGACATAAATTCCATAGCCGATTTCGAATGGACGGTAATATGGTCTGCACTCGGGATACAATTCCAAGTACCATTGGATTTTATGACGCACTAAGATTTATTAAAATGTTTAATTAGAATTTTTGACCATTTAGAATTCCATAAATTAGTTTAATGGAGTATAACTGTTAGTAGAGACTAATGAATTTTTAGTGACACAATTTTAATTGTTAAAATTGATTAGCTCACTTATGACAAACTAGTGTAAATAATAATTATGATTTAGCCGCCATAAGTTTATCCACACTAGTTAAAATAAAATATTAGATATTTTAGATAGAAACCTTAATTTTTAAAATAGTGAGTGGGAGAGGGATATACGACAGTATATCCCGCGATCTCCGTTGTTAGTCCAAAAACGTGAGATTCAAAAGGCGCCTCGAGACGGCTTTATTTTCGTCCCCTTACGGATGGTGTCCATTTTGGGTCAATATCAGGTTTGGGTTCCGAGAGGATAGGGATTCTAGATGTATCTTGTGAACTAACCTACCCTACGGCGGCACTTCACTTGTTAAGTCAAAGAATCCCGAAACGGCGGGTTACACTCACAAAGGAATAATTAACTGTTAATGAAATTCCTTGATCAAATAAAACGGTAGTTGTTTAATATAGGAATAATAGTTATTCCCGCATATATTAAATTGACTGAGATTGTCTCGATCTATCATGCGAGTACTTGACCTACCCTACGGCGGCACTTACTGGTGGGATGATAGGTTTCTGTTGCATAGTAATTCTCTTAGGTTTGTAATTCTTTATTCATGGTTCATGCATCATGTCAAATTTTATGCCAAAATTCTTTGATGATTTTAATATGCGATGAATGAATGTTAAATGCATGTTTATTTTATTTTTCAGCCATGGTTTCTACAATTATTTCCATACTCTCAAACGATAAATTAACCGGGGAAAACTATGTTAAGTGGAAAAGTAACATGAACGCTATCATGGTCTGTGAAGACCTAAATTTTGTCCTGACGGAGGAACGTCCTCCCGAGCCGGCTAGAAATGCTGGCCAAGCTGTGCGCGATACCTACCAGAAATGGGTCGCAGCAAATGAGAAAGCCCGCTGCTACTTGCTAGTCGGGATGTCTGAGGTTCTTGCTGCAAAGCATGAACCTATGGCTCTAGCATCTTAGATGATGGAGTCATTGCAGGGCATGTTTAAGCAGCCTTCGGAGCGTCAATGCCATGAGGCCATGGTCTCAGCAATGACTGCTAGGATGAAGGATGGGACATCAGTCCAAGAGCACGTCTTAAGGATGATGACTTATCTCAACACTGCTGAAACCCATGCAGCTCGTATTGATGAGCGTAGCAGGTGACCATGATTATGGAAACTCTTACGAAGAGTTTCCTGCACTTTAAAAGCAACTATGTTATGAACAAGTTGTCTTTTACTTTGACCCAACTGCTTAATGAGCTCACCCATTACGAGTCCATGCTTATGGATCCTCGTAAGTCCAGTGCAGAGGCAAATGTTGCTGAGTCTTCTAAATCTGCAAAGAAGAAGAAGAAAAGCACTGGAAAGGCTAAGGGAAAGCCCATGAAAATGAAGAACAAGAAATGCTCCAATGATGCCAAGCCCAAAGGAAAATGTTTCCACTGCGACAAGAATGGGCATTGGAAAAGGAACTGTCCTAAATACATTGCTGAGCTGAATGAGAAAAAGGAAACATGTAAATATGATTTACTCGTTATTGAATCTCTATTAGTGGAGGATGATAAATCCGCTTGGATTGTTGATTCTGGAGCCACTAACCATGTTTGTTCTTCTTTGCAGCTACTTGATTCATGGAGGGACCTTGCTGAAGGTGACTACACCATGAGGGTCGGGACAGGGGATTCCGTTTCAGCAAGAGCAGTGGGAGTTTCCAGTTTAAATTTTATTAATAATAGTTATTTAAATTTGAACAATGTGTTATTCATTCCTGGTTTTCGCAGGAATCTGATTTCTGTTTATAGACTATTGGATGATGGTTATTCAGTTTATTTTAATAGCAATTTGGTTATTATTGGTAGAAATGGATTAACTATATGCACAGGAAACTCATAAAATAACTTGTATGTTTTAAGACCGTTAACACACAGGTCACTGCTCAACACTGAAATGTTTAAGGTTGAAAAACCTAAAACAAAACGGCCAAAGATTTCTCACGATGACACATATCTATGGCATCTTAGACTTGGTCACATCAACCTTGACCGGATAAATAGATTGATAAAGAACGGAGCCTTAAACCAGTTAAAGCTCGGGACTTTACCAGTTTGTGAATCCTATTTAGAAGGAAAAATGACCAAGAGATCTTTTACTGTAAAAGGTATAAGAGCCAGTCAACCACTAGAGCTAATACATTCGGACATTTGCGGACCGATGAATGTAAAAGCCCGAGGTAGTTATGAATACTTCGTCACATTCATTGACGATTATTCAAGATATGGGTATGTCTACCTAATGCATCACAAATCAGATACCTTTGAAAAGTTCAAGGAGTATCGTGCTGAGGTTGAGAACTAATTAGGTAAGACAATCAAAACTCTACGATCAGATCGTGGAGGGGAATACCTCGACAGAGATTTCAAGGAATTCTTAGTTGAGCATGGGATAGTATCCCAGCTCACAGCACCTGGAACACCACAACAAAATGGTGTTGCAGAAAGGAGAAATCGAACCCTACTAGACATGATGAGATCTATGTTTAGTTATAGCTCACTACCTAGTTCATTCTGGGGATATGCACTGCAAACCGCAATGCATATCCTTAATGTAGTTTCATCTAAGTCTGTTCCTAAGACTCCCTTAGAGTTGTGGAATGGTCGTAAAACTAGTTTACGACATTTCCGCATATAGGGGTGTCTAGCACATGTGCTGAAGAATAAGACTACAAAGTTGGAGCCACATTCTCAGGTGTACCTATTTGTAGGCTACCCTAAGAAGACTGGGGGTGGATTCTTCTACAGTCCTGATGATAACAAAGTATTTGTATCGACAAATGCTACATTTCTAGAGGAGGACTATATGAGGGAGTTCAAGCCTCGTAGTAAAATATTACTCGAGGAGTTACTTACTGGTTCGACCAGCACGCCATCGTCAACAAAAGTTGACAAATACATAGCACCTTCAACATCTGATAGTCAGATGTTACCCAGTCAGAATGATCTACAACCTAGATGTAGTGGGAGGGTTGTATGACAACCTGATCGCTACCAAGGGGTTGGAGAGGCACAATTTGTCGCCTCCAGCAATGGCATATATGATCCATTGACCTATAGTAGTGCAATGGATGATTTTGACAAAGAGGAATGGCTCAAAGCCATGAACCTAGAGATGGAGTCCATGTACTCCAACCCGGTCTGGGAACTTGTAGACCAACCTGATGGGGTGAAACCCATAGGTTGCAAGTGGAACTACAAGAGGAAGAGGGGATCAGATGGGAAGGTACAGACCTTCAAGGCTAGACTAGTGGCCAAGGGTTATACCCAGAAAGAGGGAGTTGACTATGAGGAAACTTTCTCGCCAGTAGCTATGCTTAAATCCATCCGCACTCTTCTATCCATTGCGACATATTATGACTATGAAATTTGGCAAATGGATGTCAAGACTGCATTCTTGAATGGCAATCTTGATGAAAGTATCTATATGATACAACCAGAAGGGTTCATCGCCCAAGGTCAAGAGCAAAAGGTTTGTAAACTACAAAGGTCCATTTATGGACTCAAGCAGACATCTCGATCTTGGAATATAAGATTTGACACAACAATCAAGTCTTATGATTTTGAGCAGAATGTTGATGAGCCTTGTGTATACAAGCGTTTCATTGACAGGAATGTGGTTTTTCTTGTTTTATACGTTGATGATATTTTACTAATTGGGAATGATGTAAGGATATTATCAGATGTGAAAAACTGGCTAGCTGACCAATTCCAAATGAAAGATTTGGGACAGGCCAGTTATGTTCTTGGGATCCAGATACTTCAGGATCGCAAGAAATGACTGTTAGCTATGTCTCAGGCATCTATATCGACAAGATCCTTGTGCGATTTGGGATGCAGAATTCCAAGAAAGGCAATCTGCCTTATCGTCATGGAATTCATTTGTCGAAGGAACAGTCTCCTAAGACACCTCAGGATGTTGAGGAAATGAGACATATCTCATACGCCTCAGCAGTTGGTAGTCTCATGTATGCCATGTTATACACGAGACCGGACATATGTTTTGCAGTAGGAGTAGTCAGTAGGTTTCAGTCGAACCCATAATTGGATCACTGGGTGGCTGTGAAACACATTCTCAAGTATCTTAAGAGAACGAGAGATTATATGCTTGTGTATTCCGGTGAGGATATGATCCTAAGAGGATATACAAACTCTGATTTTCAGACAGATGTCGATTCCAGGAAATCTACATCTAGATCAGTGTTCACCCTAAGTGGTGGGGCTATTGTGTGGCGGATCATAAAGCAATCTTGTATTGCTGACTCCACCGTAGAGGCTAAATATGTAGCGGCTTGTGAAGCGGCTAAGGAAGCAGTCTGGCTCCGTAAATTCTTGGGAGATCTAGAAGTTGTTCCAGATATGGATAGACCACTCACACTTTATTGCGATAATAGTAGTGAGGTGGCAAACTCCAAAGAACCAAGAAGCCACAAGAGGGGAAAGCATATAGAGAGGAAATATCATCTCATCAGGGAGATAGTGCAAAGAGGAGACGTTACCGTCACAAAGATTGCATCCGCAGAGAACCTTGCTGATCCGTTTACAAAGACCTTGCCGACTAAAACTTTTGAAGGTCACCTAGATGGTCTAGGATTACGTGACATGTCCCATTTTCTCTAGTGCAAGTGGGAGATTGTTGGGATGTATGCCCTAGAGCTACATATGATGTAAACGGTTTCATATGTTTTGAAATAAAACGATGCATTATTCATTTATCAAATTGTTTGTTTATTTTTCGCATATTATATATCTTCGTAAATACCGTAGATTACTTATGTACCTTCAGACTTAGTGTATAAGTGTCATACACCAGAGGATTTAAGTCTGAAGTTAGTAATCTTAAATAGTCCATAGAGAGCAAACAAAGCTGGTACTTTGTTTGTGGTTTATCTATAGCTGCGGTCCATTCTATATTTGTATGGCGATCTTAATCCGGATCGTCCATGTAGAGACATGAGAATGAAGGCACCTTGTATGATGCGATCATATATGACTGGACCCAGATAGAAATGACATTCTTATAATATGCGTTAAGTAAAGAAAGTCATTTCAATCTACTTGATGGTCATAATTTAATAAGGCTAAGATTGTACTTTCTATATTATGGGTTTTGGAAACCCTTGATTTAATTTTGGAAGTAATGACTTTCAAAATATTAATCATATATTTAATTTGTAACATATATTGACTTTATGGAAAGTAAATAATATTGTTACAAAATTAATGAAGAAATAAAGGGTTGATGTATAAGGAATATGATTTGTTTATTTTGGAAATAAAATTTAATCAAAAATCCTAGCCTTGGCCGAATTCCTTGGTGTATAAGGAATAGGATTTGTTTATTTTGTAAACAAAATTTAATCCAAAAATCCTAGCCTTGGCCGAATTCTACCTTAGGGAGGGGATTGGTTGTTTTGTTTTAGTAAAACAAAATTGACCTAAGTATAAAAGGAAAACTTGATTTTCTTTTGAGTAGTGCTCTCATTCCAAACCCCAGCCACCTTCTTCTTCTTCACAATTCTCTCAAAAGTTGAGAAACAATTTTGAAGAACAAGAATAAGAAAAATATTATTAGTGTGTGATTTAATCTCGAAAACGTTTAGGGATTTGTTTGTGTGTGTAGCCCACACTACTTTCCGTTGGTAACGATTCATAGCTCGGAAGATATTATGGCGTTGAACAAATCATCTTCTTCTTTATTCTTGTAAGTCACGGCATTGAGGAACAATAATACCTCATTCCCGCACTTCACTTGTTACAATCGGGGCTCGGTTTTGATTTGTTTTAATTCGGGTTTTTGGAAACAACTTGGGTACTTTTTGGGGTTGAGTTAGGATTGTTTTGGAGTGGAAAAATCAGACCTAAAATGCTACAGCAGTTCACGCAAATCAGGGGTTGGTTTGGGTGCAGTTCGTGTGTGTAACGGGTGTAAAATAGTCCAATAATTCACTACAGTTCGGGGGCTGTTCGGGGACTGTTTCTCGCGTATTCCGGGGCTGAGATCTTGTCCGAAACAGAAAAAAAACTTCAGTATAAATGTTGGTTCCATTCGGCTTTAAGGAAGAGAAGACAGAAAAAATTTTCAAGGTCGATCAGTGTGCTAATCGCTTCCCCTGCGCGAGGAAAGCGTTTCCTACAGTATTTTGATGGTTGGGAACTTTTTTTGAAAGATGGAAACATGTATAAGTATTAGAATGCATGAAATTAGTTTATATGTATTTTTTTAACCATTTGATGGTAAAGTTGCCATTCTAGAGTTACTTAGCCACTCATAAATGACCTACAATTGTTCTTGAGTTGTTTCATGATGGTGAGACTTGTTTGGTGTGGTAATGATTGAATTAAAGTATTGAATTTGTTTAATTTGGTGTAATTTATCAATTTGTGGAAATTGTGAAATTAGGGTTCATAACCCTCTCCAAATTTGAGGCTTTTCATATATGTATTAATTTATGATGTATATATGATGCATATTAATTTTGGTGTTGATTGGACTTGATCTTGAATGGTTTTGAACCAATTTGGACTAAAGTGCAATTCTTGGAAACTTGAGGGACCTCTCGGCAATTTAGGGAAAATTGTTTTCTTGAATTTCAATTTTTATTTTCATGTATAAGACATGTATAAATCATTTTAGTAGTGATTTGGAATCACCTAATTATGTATTTGACAAATTAGGACTAAAATGATCAAAATGCAAAGTTTTGGGCCATTTCCGTAATTACTGAAAAATTTGGAAAATTTTTCAGAATTCTATTTTTCATGTATATTTGGTGTACAAATCATTTTTGGTTGTGATTGGAAATCACCTAATCTTGTTTTGAACAACTTAAGACTAAAATGATTAAAATGGAAAAAATGATCAAAATGCAAAGTTTTGGGCATTTCCGTAATTACTGAAAAATCTAGAAAATTTTTCAGAATTTGTTTTTCATGTATATTTGATGTACAAATCATTTTTGGTTGTGATTGGAAATCACCTAAGCTTGTTTTGAACAACTTATTACTAAAATGATTAAAATGGAAAGTTTTGGGGTTGTATGGTAATTTGTTGAAATTATGATTTCATGGGTTAAAGTTTATGTTTTTGAGTATTGAGTGAATAAGATAAATAATTTTATTTTAATTACCCAAGAAAAATTAAAGAAATGGGAAAATTTGATTTTCCCGCATTCCGTTGCGTAACCCAGGTATTTTACCCAAAATCCCAACAAAAATGGTATCAGAACGGGTCTGAACCTCAACACATGATATGAATATGCCTTTAAATTCAATGTTTAATTTTGTCCTGACTTTATGAATGCTTGTATTTATTTAATTTGATTATATTAAATACGTAACATCTTTGCGGAAAATCCATAATTAATAAGGTTTTAAAGTAATATGTATTGGATGCATATTTCTTGGTCCGTCTTGTCAATACGGTTTTTGGATATCTGTTCTATGGCTGCATCCGAGAAAGTACCAAGGCAGTGAGGGTGTAATTGATAGAAATTTATTCATACCGGATGTATATGTGATACTTGATAAATTCAAGCGAAAGCGGAAATCCTGAACGTGCCAAAGCTGTCAGGACTACGCAAGTATCTTGAATTTATCATTGACGAGTTTAACATTGGTACGCATCCATGTGAACATGCCAAAGTTGTCACAATGAGAAACGACAAGGACCGAAATCTAGGAGTCACTAGTGAGTGATTGACAATGAGTTGTCTACCTAATGAATATACGTAGGCGAGAACGTGCCAATGCCATGAGTCGAAATATATTCATGGGGTCCACCTTTCACTATGGAATTCAATTTAATCATTGAATTCTCATTTTCTGTTGGGGATTACAGTATTATGTAAAATAGTGGGAGGCACTGCTTGGTTTAAAATTCCATAACTAAGTCAGTGTGTAATATTATGAATATTGCTGCTTATGTTTCCTTTACTCTATTGTGTTGATAGAATTGAACTTCTAATCCATTGTATGCATTTATTTGTATAGGTTTTTTTTGACTTTCCTTATGGTTTCAGATTTCTAGAATAGGTTCTAGATTTAAAGTAGGCTAGGATATTGTTAGATTAGTCAAAACCATCGGGAACTGTTGTTCTGATTTTCTTGAAAAATCAAGATGGTTAGTGACTTAGTTTCTAAGTCACGATTGATAATCTAAATAGATATCCGTTTTAGGATATAATAATCTAGAGAGAATAGTTTCTTTTGCAGTAAGAATTGACGTGAATTAGTTAATGTCTCGAGATTCTTGACTGGCATTAAGAAAACCCCATTAGGTATTTGTTTATCTGATAATGACAATTCTTGGCTTTAGTGACCTTTAGAGATAATGTGTCTGACACAGTTTGCTAATCAATTATTTGCAATTGTTGTGAATAGTTGAAGGCAAATTATAAAGCTAAAGAAAGGAGATGTGTATAGTTGTGTATAGGAAATATCGATTTTCACAATACGAAAACTATAAGTATTGGATATCGGATCTCCTGTCTGGTTATTTAAAATATTGTCTAATGATTGTTTTGATATTTGATATCAGAACTTGTGACTATTGGATAGTTACTTGTTCTTTATAAACAATTATTACATATTTTAAAAAATGACTAGTAGTGTCATTGATGTAGAGATAAATATTAAGAAAGATATTCAGTTAACTAAATAACTTAGAATAATGCTTTATAAGATTTTATCACATAGGCATTAGATGCTTATTCTGTATGGTAAAGGATGGTATGATACGAGATCACACCACATATCCTTATCCATTTAATGAATATTGTATTCAGGAAGTGATTAAATCTTATTTAACCAATGATTGTCATTGGACCATAGCTTTATTAAACTAATACATTAGATGTATGTAGTTTCATGAATTAGAAATTTCCTTGGATCATTTTGTTTACTTGGTAACTTAGTTAATGAGTTGTCGTGACTTAGTTATGTGTTTCTAAAAGAACACATATTGAACGTCTTGAATGGTCCGAGAACTTTCAATATGTTTATGATGAAACACGAATAGAATATTTTGACTGGTTCAAAGATATTCGATTTGAAGTTTAGAAAATATATCATTAAAATTCATCGTGAGTTTTTAAATTGTTCAAAAAATGTTTGATATGATCAAACATATGAATTGTTGGCAATTAGTTCTAAGGTTATTTAATGAAGGGAAATTCTAATGAGTGCCCTAAGGGCACTCATTAAGGATCCATTTTTGGAAAGTTTTTATGGGAAAAAGGAAAAAAGTAATTAATATTTTGATAATTTTTTACATTTCCAAAAAAGTGATGTGAAAAATTTCCAAATATAGATTCTTAATGAGTGCCCTTATGGTACTTGTTAGCATGACCCTTTAATGAATATGATCCTTACTCAATATTATTCTTCTACGATTCCATCGTGATGGAATTGGTCAGTGGGAGAAATTGAATCTTATATGATTTGATTCGTTTGATATTGAGTGTTACCGAATTAGTTTCAATACTCTTGGGGATATGCTCCAGTAACTCTAATTTGTCCTTTTAATTAAGGTTCCATTAGTTTCTACAGTTACGTATATGATATATATAGGTAGAAAATTCGAATCTTGAAAAGTTTGAGTTTTGAATCTTTATTTCGTATAATAGTTATATAATTAAAAGTACTTGTGCCTCGGAGGTACAAACAAAAGGTTATCATTTATTCTATTTAATAGAATATTGTATTATATTTGATAGAATATATTTTCTATGATCCCGAGTAATAAAATTATTTTATTACTTGGTGAGTAACATTAGATGTTAACGATTGTAGAAAAGACTTGACTTATTGAAGTTAATTATGAGAGTGATAAACTATCAATAGAACTACGTAATTAATAACATGAAAAACCCTTAGACAACTTCCATATAAATCCAATAGGATGTCATAATCATTTACAGAGTATTTGATACTTAATGGTTCTGATGTTTTCTTATTGAAGAAAATTATCTTATAACTTATAATGGGAGTGATATTTGACATCAGTTTCGGAAGTTAGCATTGAATCATAGATCTAAGATTGTTCGTAGCTTACTACGATCAATTTTTGAACTTGATTAAGCTTTTGTTATGAATCGTTCATAAAATGTGTAAATTGTTTGCGCAGCAAAAGCAAAGTGAGCTTATTAAAGGTTTGACCTTTATAGTATGACATTGAGAAAAGTTATTCACAACAATCTATTGTAGATTCTGAGGAAACTTGTCTTTAGTCGCACTAATTGAAAAATTAAAGATCCGTTGGTTAATGTTGATATTAAACTATATATTTTGGCTAAAGAATACAAAGTGGCGTTCCTGAATGGTTTTTTCGAATAAGAGATCCATTGTGATTTCATTTTTTGAAAAGTTCATTATAGAATGTGTAACGACCGGGAGTTCTGACTACTAATACACCGTGAGATGCATGTTACGTAATATAACTTTTTTTTTGGAAACATAAAACCACGTGAGATGACAATCGGTGAATTCTTCGAGAATCCGACAATAGGCGTTACGATGTTCCATTACGAACAGCCCATGGTATTGGGCCGTAACTTTCTTATGAGAACTCTGATTTTTATGAAATATATATCGTCGGAAAGCTGAGATCGAGATCTACAGTTTTTATGTTGAACAATTTTCTAAATTCGAACCAAAGTTGGGCTAAAAATACAGATAAAAAATTCGGATGAATAGTAACTGAGGGCATTCTAGTAAAATCCACAAATTTCTACACTATTCTATTTTTTTAGGGCCAACTATAAAAGGGGTACACTATTCACAAATTCAAAAAGAATTGGAAATAAAAAGAAGAGGGGGAGACATGAAGGAGAGATGAAGAAGAAGGAAATAAGGAAGAGAAGAAGAAGAAAGAAAAATGAAGAAAAAGGAGAAAAATGGAGAGGATGAGGCAAGGTAGAGCATGGGCCTCCTTGGAAGGCTTGAAGAATGAAAAAGAATCAAAAGAAATAGGTAAGAAATTCATGACCCGAATTAGGAAATTTTAAGTTTTGATGAGTTAACGCTTGTATTGTGTTGGGAACTTGGTTGTGATGATGATAGTATTATTTTTGACATTAAAACAATGGAAATGTTGATGAATCCTAATTTGTGAAGTTTTGGGTATAATTTGGTAAAGTGTGTGAGATAGATTAAGATTTGATTGTTGATGAATTGATGGTTTAATATATGTGAAATTGAGTGTAGTATGATGTATGATTTATTGGTTTTTAGCATGGAAGTGTTAATAAAAGGTGTAAGTTTGTTTTGTGCATTGGATGAACTTAGGGAAGCAAAACAGTATCCTGAAAAACCAGATCGCGTCGTGACGCTGAAGATTCTCGCGACGCGTAAGAAGAAAATGATGGCACGCTTCTGGACGCTTCGCGTCATGACGAGCAAGGGTTTGCGTCGCGATGCATGGCACAGAATTTCCCAGAATCAGTTTTAAACCACCCCAGTTCCACCATAGCATGCTAGAGACCACCTTTAGGGTCTCGTATCAGTTCGTATATATATCCTACATCAAAATATGATCATGATAAGCCTCATATATAAAATATATTGTTGTATCATTAAGCTTAGTTAAGTGTCGAGGTTTATTTTACTACGTTTATGCTAATCAAGTTCCCGATCATAGATTATCCACAGGATTCACAATTTTCTTCGATAAAGGATCCAGTACCAGCCATATTCTAAAACCTGTGAGTGGACATTTTTTCTTTCAAGTTGACTTTTCTTATTGATTTAATTATTTATTTCTTATGAAATGAGATTTACTTTTCCAGCACGTAGGGCATTAACCATATTTGATTTCAGTTTATGCTAAATGCAGTTTTTGTACAGTTTTGAGATTTAAGCATGATTTTTGTGTTTTTCGAGGCATGGGGAAAAACCCACCCCAGTATGTAACTTGAGATAGCTTGGAACTGACGGACAGAGGACATGTGCTGATGTGCACATGTAGAGGACTTAGGGGACGGTGATACGTAACGCCCCCAGATCCTAGTTCAGGTCTAGGGGGAAGGCGATATGTAACGCCCCTAGACCCTAGTTTCAGGGTTAGGTAGTAGCATAGATAAGCACTACCGGCTCTAGTTCAGTGGCTTGGGGGACGACGATATGTAACGCCCCAAGATCACCAGTTTTAGGGACGGGAGTGGCATTCTTTGGGGGACGGCGATATGTAACGCCCCAAAGTCATTATTTTGCATTCCTGGCTCCAGATAGGCGTATGGGGGGATGGCAATACGTATCGCCCTCATACGTCAAGTTTTCAGATACAGTTCAGCACTCAGACATCAGATTTCCAGGAAAAGAATTTTCAGACATCAGATTTTTCAGAAATAATTTTGAGAAAGAAGATTTCAGAAAGATTAAGTTTTATAAAAGAGCTTCCAGATAAATGTTTTCAGAAAAGAGTTTTCTTACAGAGATATTTCTGGAACTTTTGATTTTAGAATTGAAAGCTTTTGTATCAGTTTTTCATCTACTCACTTAGATCGTGCGACGATCTAACCCCCCCACCAGTTTTTTGTGGTTACAGGTATTCTTGGTGGATGGGCACGGGAAGACAGATGCTGATGCAGTCACTAGGGTTGGAGTCCACCAGTACAAGTCTGATAGAGTGTGAGTAAGTAAGAGTCAAATAAAAGTTTTGTATTAGTCATTAGTTTTGAGGTGGTCACTGTAAAGTGTGATATTGAGTTTTTAATTTCAGATAATTGAGTTTGTGTATATTGATTTTGAGTTAGGCTACGGTCCCACATATAATATGATTGATTTAATAAAAGAATATTAGTATCTGTTATGGTTAGGAAGTCAAAGGCTTATGGGGATTGTACAGTCTATCCCCTACCGGTAACATTTCCCGGATCGGGGATGTTACAGAATGGCCCTGGAGTTTGTATTCTGCTAAGATTATAGTTTGATATACTAGCTTATAGAGCCTATTGTAGACTCAGATAAGCAGAAATCTGTGTTTTCTAATTTTGATAACAATCAGATTGTCTGATTTTATCAAAACATAGAAAATACATAAATGTTAGTAGGGTTAGTGGGAGCGTACAAATTTCTTTTTAGAAATTTTTTAGTTGGGTTCGGAATGGTCCCTTACTTATGCCAGTATAATGGATGAGTTCACACAATGGTAAACCCAAGTCTAATGCAGTTCATGCAAGATAATTCAAATAAACACAAATTTACACACCCATAAACCTTAATAGAAATAATAAAAGCATATTACACTAAGAAGTACGAGATGCGATAACGAAAATCAATCAAAAGCGAGAAAAGCGTCAATAAATAAATGGAAAACAAAAAGGGGGTTAGTCACGCATATATGGATATTTCCCAAGTGGCACGTGGAGTTGTATCCCAAGTACAGACCGCACTACCGTCCATTTGGATTCTGCTACGGAATTTACGTTTGGGTTTCCATCCAATATACCGCAAGGGATAATAACACACATAAACATTAATGAAATGTAAATAAAAAATAGGCATGGAATAATATAATAATGCATATGCGGATAATCACCAACATGAACAAATAAAAAAAAAGGTGAAATAATAAAATAACAATAAAAGACCAAAAAATAATCAAAATAAATGTGAACTAATAAAATAACGATGAAAGCGAATAAATAAACAACAAGATAAATAAATAAATACCGGAGAAAGAAAAGATGTGACCAGAAATTTGGCCGTCTTTAACGTAGGACTTCGCATACTCGGCTGGACGTATTTCACGTCCAGTGATGAGTGGTAATTATATCACTATTTCCCACTCATTTAACCTAATATTTTGTATAGTTTCTCGCGTTTTATGAACGTTTTGATGTGTTTTTATTTATTTTAAAGATAAAAATAATATTGGGACTTAATGGAATCAACTCGGGGCTAAAACGATGAAATCCGGAGGAAAAAAGGTCAAAAACAAAAATTTACTGTACGCGTCACGAAGTGTAGTCCTAAATTCCAATTTTGCGCAAATTTTGTATTTTGGCCATAACTTGTTTATCCGATATCCGATTGAGCTGATTCAAGTTGCAGATTAAATTAGACTCAAATATCTACAACTTTAAAATTTTAAATATTTTCGAATTCCGAAGTTTTCAAGACCGAAATTAACGAATAATCCAATGTGTTTTGTGTAATTACTAAAGTCATTATCAAAAAATAAAAAAATGGAAAATGTAAATTTACAATTGTCAAACTTCCACAAAACATGCTTGCATGTTTGGTGGAGTGTTTTGTGGAGTGTCTTGTGGCATGTTTGGTGGAGTGTTTGGTGGAGGATTTTGTGTAGTGTTTGGTGGAGCAATTGGTGGAGAAATTGGTGGAAGCCTTTAGATTTTCCTATAAATACCAAGCCATTTCATTTGTAATTCTCATGCTTTCCGTAGGTTTTTGTAAGGAATTTAAGGATTGCATCTTGTTTGTATTTATTTTCAGTATTTAATTTATTCATTTTTATTTTCAGTAATAGTAGTAGTTTATTTTCTTTTATGTTTTGTAGTTAATTTTCCGCTGGGGGAAGGGTGAAGCTTTTATTATTTTAGTTTAGATTAATCTCCCTTAATTATAATATGGATATTATAATTTAACATAAAAGGTTATACCGCCTTAATGGCTTTTATTATTTTAGTTTAGATTAATCTCCATTAATTATAATATGGATATTATAATTAAACATAAAAGGTTATACCGCCTTAATGGCTGGTTTATTTATTTGACATAATGTGATACCGCTTATATGGCCGGTCTTTATGTGACAAATGATTACTGCCTATATGGCTGGTTTATGGACAAATAATGATACCGCCTTTATGGTCGGTCAGACTTAATGAGGATACCGCCTATATGGCTGGTTGGTAATATCACTGATAAATTCTATATTATAGTAAGAGAGATTTCTAAATTAGAAATATTAAAGGTGGATCCCCAACCCCCAACATTTTATTTTTAGCGCCGTTGCCGGGGACTTATTTTTCTTGAGTTATTAATTTTGAAGCTATCTAATTTACTTGTATCTAATTTTCTTTTTATCTATAATTTTTATTTCCTTATTTTGTTTTCCAGGGTGTTGACATGGATTTTTGTTGGGTGATAAGAGAATTACGAATTTTAATAGGTGAAGATACATCCCAAATCAGGGAGCAACAATCCAGTTTTCTGAGGCCTGTTGTCCACTCCAACAACTATCACTGGATGTCAGAACCAATCAATACTATATTTTCTCAACAGAACGCAATGGGGAGATGTGAAATATATGATGGTGACCACCCGAGCAATCAATGATTTACCTTTCAAGATGGCAGAATTATCGGAATCAATCAAGGTACGAAGAACCAACATATTTCACATAACCACAATTTCCATCTTATCCACCATCCACCTACGATCTTCATCAAGAACCAGAACCATTAGAGGAAGATCATTTGATTGACATGCTCAAAGATTGGCTCGAATAACGGGAAGCTCAATTTGATGCACAAATTCAGAGGCAAGCAGCGTCTATACAGAGGATGACAGATCAAGTTAGACAATTAACAGATAATCTGAATCACATATCTCACGGAGCAAATTCAAATAATACTGAAGAAGCCTTCAAATATCCTGAGATTCATCATGACATCATAACAGAGGATGAGGCTGAACAGTATCAAGAATCGGAGGTATCAGTTTAGGAGCCCGAACCAACAAAGTCTCAATTTGATTTTTATTATTCATCGGACTTTGATGAAGATCAAGAAGTAGAGTTGTTCGTTCCAACTGCACCAACAAGGGAGGATGAAATGTTGCATCTTCAAAATGATCTTGGAACATTTATTGCACAAATATTTGATGAAGAGTCGAACGAGGAAATACAAAAAAGCATATGTGAAGAACATCCTTAAAATGAAGATCTTGGAGCATGCTTTGCACTAATGTTCAAAGAAGAACTACCTAAGCCAGTCATATCAGAGGATGAAGACCTAAAATCAGATATATCTTTAAATCCTTAGGTTGACACTTATGGAGCATGTATTTCACAGATGACAGATGAAGAGTTGAACGAGGAAATTTTGAAATATATATGTGAAGAAAAGACGTAGGAAGATGTACAAATGGAGGAGCAAATGACTAACCATATGGAAGATCTCAGGCATTCAGGAGAAACATCAATGTTTTGGGGAGTACAAATTACATATATCGCCCAGAAGCTTGACAGAATGAAACTCCCATTCCAAGTCAAGCACCATATGAGACCTCCTGATTTTCTTTCTTTCTTTTCAGGAACCACTAGAGCGACAAAGATTAAAAATGTGGCACAAGCACTGAATGTGACAAAAAATTTTTTGCCACTTTGTTGTTGGAAGAGACCCTTCAAAAGCAATGCTCATGGGATTGTCTTTAATCGGACGTCCAAAACCACGCTGAAACCTTAATAACAGATGGATTTCAGTCACGTCTGGCTGAAGATGAAAACTTTAGCGCTAGCAGGGAGGCAACCCATGCAATTTGTTTTAATGTCTATTTTTATATTTTGTGTATATGTAGAGTTTTTAATTTTGTGTGTTATTTTTGTAGGGAAAGGCACAAATGGAGCATTTAAAGAGGAATGGTGTTTGGAAATCACAAGGAAGAGAGCTAAATCATTTGTGATGGCTGAGTAAAGAATGAATTCTTGAGACGCATCTTTATGAATTTATACTAAGCGAGTGGCGTATTGAGTTCACAATTCTATTGCCTTAATAATTGCTTTGATTTGCTTTTCTTTTGTCATTTTCTTTTATTTTCGCCGACAAGATCTATACTTTTTGACCATCTGTTATTGCCTTAGCCGCAAGGAATATGCACTTAGTATATGGCGGTGGCAATCTTGGACTTATGGGGATCGTTTCAAAGGCTGTACAGGAAGGAGAAGGTCATGTTTTGGGAATCATTCCAAAACCTTTGGCGAAGGTGAATCTTATAGGACCATCAAACGGAGAGGAACTTATTGTGCCAGGTATGTCTGAACGACTGGTAGAAACGATTAACCGTGCAGATGCTTTTATTATTTTACCAGATGGCTTTGGGCACAATGGAGGAAATTTTTACAGTACTATCTTGGGAAAACTTGAACATACACCAGAAACCGCTTGGATTGTACAATGTTGATGGATTTTATGATTTTCTTTGTGTGTTTCTTGATGATGCCCGAAGAAATGGATTTGTGTCAAAGCTTGTAAAAAAACTCCTCTTCACTGCCAGAAATGCCCCAGATTTAATTGATCAGATCTTAGCCTTTGAACCATAAATTGACCCTATTTTTTCCAAGATAAACTGGTCCGATAATGATCGTGGTGAGAGGCGTCGGATTAATCTGGATCTTAACCTTTAACTTTTCATTTAGATGAAGAATTCAGCTAACCAGGTACGGTTTTCTAAACTCTTCTTCTACTGTTTAAGACATTGGGGATAATGTCTCATTTAGGTTTGGGGGAGGGGAATAGTTAATTTGTATCTTGTTTTTATTATTTTATTTTTAGTCTAAATTTTTTCGAAAAATTCAAAAAAAAATTGAAAAATTTTACAAAAATTAAAATAATATTTTTGTTTTTGTTTTCAACTCGATTAATCAGGTGAAATTGGTGAGAGATATTTGTGTAAGGAATTTCCACTCCTGAGACGTATCTCAACCTATTTCGGAACAAGTTAATTTTTGTTTATTTCATTTTGAATTATTTAATTTGTGAATTCTCCATAAAACTGATTAAAATGGATTTTCATATGCTCAGTTGGCAGGTATTATCAACATACTTAGTAACATACGGCCATGAGTCGTAATTCAAAAGTTTGTAATATTCAGTGCTCTAGTTTAATGGGAGGAATCATGTAAAAAAAGTGATGGAATATGCAAAAAAAAAATGTGAAAAAAAAACAACGTCTGAGATCCGAGTTATTAAGTCTGTAAGGGTGTCTTAACACCTATTGCCCTAAAGCCAACTGGTTTGGGAGTCACTGGCCCAAAGCTTGTTACATGGATCGAAGAAGTTGCCAAAAAAATATATATATCTGAAGTCTGAGTAATTAAGTTCGTAGGGTTGTCTTAACACCTAGTGCCCTAAAGCCAACTGGTTTGGGAGTCACTGACCCAAAGCTCGCTACATAGATGGAAGATATTGTATATAAATAAAAAAAAATCAAAAATCAAAGAAAAAAAATCAAAAAAATCAGAAAAAAATTATTCCATTGCTACAAAAGGTGTGAATTCTGATAAAACTTTATGACAAAAATATTACTCTCTTCTGAACTGTACTTGTGACTATTGTGGGCAAAATGAGTTGATTAATATTTTTTTGGTTGTGTATATGAAGAATGGTAAAAATAATCGGAGAATTTACTTATTAGGTAATTTAGAAAGAAAGAAAACAACTCTTAACTTGGAGTAGAAGTTTTCACCTGTTTAGTCACTAACTTCTTTATTCTCTTGTCGTTTTTCTTTTGTGTGGATTAGTTTTACTATCTTCTTACTTTTATCAAACGTTTGTGGGTATCATTGCTGTAAACCTTCACGAGACTACAACTCGTCCACCAGGGACACCTAGGGGTTTAAAGGCATGTTGCATATGCTAAATGCAACTGTGATCCCTACGAAAGTGGCTTAGCTTAATTTTATTTTAAAGATATTTATGTTTTTTATTTTTTTATTTTTCTCGAGGACTAGCAAAATGTTAGGTTTTGGGGTGTGATGAGTGGTAATTATATCACTATTTCTCACTCATTTAACCTAATATTTTGTATAGTTTCTCGAGTTTTATGAACGTTTTGATGTGTTTTTATTTATTTTATAGATAAAAATAATATTTGGACTTAATGGAATCAACTCGGGGCTAAAACGATGAAATCCGGAGGAAAAAATGTCAAAAACGAAAATTTACTATACGCGTCACGAAGTGCAGTCCTAAATTCTAATTTTGCGTAAGTTTTGTATTTGGCCATAACTTTTTCATCCGATATCCGATTGAGCTGATTCAAGTTTCATATTAAAGAAGACTCAAAGATCTACAACTTTGAAATTTTTAATATTTTCGAATTCCGAAGTTTTTCAGACCGAAATTAACGAATAATCTAATGTGTTTTGTGTAATTACTAAAGTCATTATCAAAAATAAAAAAATGGAAAATGAAAATTTACAATTGTCAAACTTCCACAAAACATGCTTGCATGTTTGTTGGAGTATTTTGTGAAGTGTCTTGTGGCATCCTTTGTGGAGTGTTTGGTGGAGGATCTTATGGAGTGTTTGGTGGAGTAATTGGTGGAGAAATTGGTGGAAGCCTTTAGATTTTCCTATAAATACCAAGCCATTTCATTTGTAATTCTCATGCTTTCCTTAGGTTTTTGTAAGGAATTTAAGGATTGCATCTTGTTTGTATTTATTTTCAGTATTTAATTTATGCATTTTTATTTTCAGTAATAGTAGTAGTTTATTTTCTTTTATTTACTTTTATGTTTTATAGTTAATTTTTCGCTGGGGGAATGGTGAAGCTTTTAATATTTTAGTTTAGATTAATCTGCCTTAATTATCATATAGAAATTATAATTTAACATAAAAGGTTATACTGCCTTAATGGCTGGTTTTATTTATTTGACATAATGTGACACCGCCTATATGGCCAGTCTTTATGTGACAGATGATTACCGCCTATATAGTTGGTTTATGGACAAATAATGATATCGCCTTTATGGTCGGTCGGACTTAATTAAAATCTGACTTAATGAGATTTTACTGATATTACAAACCGCCTATATGGTTGGTTGATAATATCACTGATAAATTCTATATTATAGTAAGGGAGATTTCTAAATTTGAAATAATAAAGGTGGATCCCCAACCCCCAACATTTTATTTTTATTCTAGGGAAGTGATGAAAAATAATATCCACACACTTAATAATTGATTTTCTTTTTATGGGTAATTCTTTTGTTTGTTTATTGAGTCTTAAGCTTAATGCTTCTTGTTACTTGGCCATTAATAAGATTGATTTGGTAAACTTAAAATGAACTTGACGAAGGGATTTTAGGTTTCAGCTTTAGATTCAATAGCCCACGATCTTCCTTGAGGATAGATAACCCTTTAATAGATTTCGTTACATGATAGACATATACCTGTCGGGCGGGGGTAGCCACTTTTGGAACTTGAACTTAATGAATTCAGGTAACTTAGTTAACATAGACATATGATTAATTGGGTTATTTGGGTATTTGCGTCTGACCATCGACAGAGGCTTTTGCATATCTTCGTGTTCCAGGTTAGCAAACTGACTTATTACACATATATAAGAGAATCAATTCATCTTTAGAATAATATTGTGTGGTATCACAACCCTAGATCTTTGTGTCTTTTATTTACTTTTCTTAGTATTTTCTTTTGTTTATTTTATTTAAGGAAATCCACATTCAACCAACCAAAAGCAATCATTCTCTTCTCCCTTAATTAGATACTTGTAAATAAAAAGTATCAATAATAAATAACAACAGTAGGAATTAAGTCCTCGTGGGATCGATATTTTTATACTACTTGAACGATACGTGCGCTTATGTTATACGCGTGTGATTACACCGGTTATCCAGTCAGGTATGCGGCGTCCGGAACTATAAAAAATTAATGTGTTAAGGTGCCCTCAGGGCTTACCTTTCAAGTTTCTTTCTCGGAAGTGCGTTAGGCCGTCACAGGAAGGATCGAAGCTGGTTCGCTGTTTGCTGTTTCTGGTTTGCTATTTCACTTGTTGTTTTACTGTTTTCTGGTTGCTGTTTTTTGTTGTTTTGGCTGATGTTTTTGGTTGTTTTGGTTGTTGTTTTTGGTTGTTTTGGCTGCTGTTTTTGGTTGTTTTTGCTACTGTTTTTGGCTACTATTTTCTTGGTAGTTTTTGCGGTTTTGGACTGCTATTTTTCTTATTGTTTTTACGGTTTTGGGCTGCTATTTTTCTAGTTGTTTTTGTGGTTTTGGGCTTTTGTTTTTCTGGTTGTTTTGCGGTTTTGGGTTCATGATTTTGGTGTTGTTTGCTAGTTGTTGTTTGGGCTATTTTGGTTCACGGTTTTAGTGCTTTTTTTGTTTCTGGTCATGATTTATTTGTTATTTTTTCCTGGTTCAGTGACTTTTTTTTTTTTTTCTGTGTTTGTT
The DNA here is from genome assembly GCA_019454045.1 of Zanthoxylum bungeanum. Lineage (NCBI taxonomy): Eukaryota > Viridiplantae > Streptophyta > Magnoliopsida > Sapindales > Rutaceae > Zanthoxylum > Zanthoxylum bungeanum. Next base: position 66,281 of record SKCR01001204.1, read on the forward strand.
TTCTTTTTTTCTGGTTTCGGTGTTGCTTGGTTTTTTTCAGTGGTGAAGGTGTTGAATGAAAGTGGTTTGTCGAATGGTGATGGTTGGGTTTTGGTGGTTCCAAGTTTTGGTGATACTAGGTTTTTTTTTCTTTGATGTTCATGCCCAAGCTTAGAGAAAAGAAGAAGAGAAGCCTCCAAGGGTTTTTTTTGGTTGTGCGTCTAGCAGTCCAAGGTAGCCTCCTCCCTTTGATGATTTGGTCACTCTTTTATAATGATTTGGAGGGTTCTCTAAACAAGGAAACAAATCATGTTTATTTTGGAAATTTATTTTGGGAAAGAATCTTATAAATTTTGTGATGGGGATGATTTCAAATCTTGTTATTTGGAAAGGATGGGATTTCACATCTTGTTAAATTGGAAAGAGTTGATGCGGGAATTTGCATATGTGAATTGCATGAGATTTTGTCTATTTGGGAAGATTTGGGCGTGCAAGGGCCTTGGGCCGATTTTGTGGGTTGTAGGGCAATGGGCTCGTTGCAGGTGTTTGGGGCTTGTCCGAGGTTGGCTAGTGAGTCGGAATCCAATGACGTGCTAATTTTGGAGGTTTTCCTTCTATCTGGCATTCGTTTTTCGCAACTTCCGTAACTTTTCAAGTAGTGCCTCCATATGAGGCTCATCATCGGGCTTATACAAAAATACAATGTCTACAGTCACCCCCACTTTGATGGGGCTTGTGCAGTGCATGACAGTGACAACCTTATCAAAGTCATGCATGCATTTTTGCTTACCTGGTTCGTCGGCCATTGACGGATTTACCTGTTGTTTCGCTTCTTTTGTGAGATGCTTTGATCTCTAGGATTTCTTCCTGAACTGAGTTGAGTTGATGGCGAGGTGCTTCAACCCCTGGGGTTTATTCCCAAACCATGCTGTGTGTGAGATTTTTCGATCTCTAGGTTTTATTCACGAACTGTGCTGAGTTGATGGCGAGGTACTTCGACCCCTGTGCTTTATTCCCAAACCATGCTGGGTGTGAGATACTTTGATCTCTGGGCTTTATTCCTAAACTGATGAGTTGATGGTGAGGTGCTTCGACCCATGGGCTTTATTCCCGAACCATGCTGGGTGTGAGATGCTTTGATCTCTGGGTTTTATTCCTGAACTGTGCTGAGTTGATGGCGATGTGCTTCAACCCCTGGGCTTTTTTCCCGAACCATGCTGGGTGTGAGATGCTTTGATCTTTGGGTTTTATTCTCGAACTGTGCTAAGTTGATGGAGATATGCTTTGACCCCTAGGCTTTATTCCCGAACCATGCTGGGTGTGATATGCTTCGACCTCTAGGTTTTATTCCTGAACTGTGCTGAGTTAATGGCGAGGTGCTTCGACCCCTGGGCTTCATTCCCGAACCATCCTGGGTGTGAGATGCTTCGATCTCTGGGCTTTATTCCCGAACTGTGCTGAGTTGATGGCGAGGTGCTTCGACCCCTGGGCTTCATTCTCGAACCATTCTGGGTGTGAGATGCTTCAATCTCTGGGCTTCATTCCTGAACTGTGCTGAGTTGATGGCGAGGTGCTTCGACCTCTGGGCTTCATTCCCGAACCATCCTGGGTGTGAGATGCTTCGATGTCTGGGCTTCATTCCCTAACTAAGTTGAGTTGATGCGAGGTGCTTCGACCCCTGGGCTCCATTCCAAAACCATATTGGGAGTGAGGTGCTTCGATATCTGGGCTTCATTCCCGAACTAAGTTGAGTTGATGGCGAGGTGCTTCGACCTCTGTGACTTTTCGATCCACTGGGGAGTTTTTCTATGATGATGAGGTGCTTCGACCTCTGGGATTCATTGTCAAACTGTTGATAATGTGGGCCTCGACCTTGGGATTCATTCCCAAAATTGTTAATAATGTGGGTGGTGAGGCTCTCCGCCCCTTGCTTATCTTCATTCCCGAGGAGTTTCTCGTCCTCATTCCCGAGGTTGTTCTCCATTCTCGGAGTTGCTCGTCCTCGTCGCTTTTTCTTTTTCTTCAAATCCTTCAACCATAAAACACAAATTGTGTGTATGTGACATGTATGCATGTATGCATGGATGTATTCCCTATTCCGATGGGTTTTCTTTGTCCTATTGGCTTGATGTCATCCTTGGTTAGGCATTCCTTGCGCTAGAGGGTTTTCCTTCACCCCTTTAAGGATCCTTTTGGCCTTTGGTGCCCTTTTGCCTATGAAAAGTCTTTGGTCACCCTTTTGGCCTGCTTACAGTTTCCCTCTACCTATTCTCCTCTGGTGATTGCTCAATTCTCTTTGGTCTCAAGGCTCAGGTCATGTTATGTCCCTTGTTCACGGGGTGGTAGACTGGTCATCCCCAGACCTGGCTCAACTTTCTGCTCTCCGCTACCTGCACCGGGTCAAAGTGGATTATGCCTTTTTTAAAACGGCTTCATCCTTTTGGGACACTGAAAATCATGTCTTCCGATTCCCATATTTTGAAATCTGCCCTCTCCCCGAGGAGTTTGCTACCCTTCTCGGCTTGTATTTTTCTCTTACTATCATTCTCGGATACTGAAAATCATGTTTTCCGATTCTCGAAGCTTTCCTTACTGTCCTTAGGATGCGGAGAAGATATTTCCTTGTGCTTCGTCCATTGAGTTGCAGGTCCATTCTATCTTTTGCCTAAGTTGTCCTTTCGGATTTTCAACTTAGCGGATTGCTCTATCTTGCCTGAGTCGCCTTTTCAGGTTTTCAACTCAGCGAGCTAAAATTTTTTTTTTCTTTTTTTCTTCTTTTTTTAGATCTGTCCTCATTTTCGAGGCTCTTCGTTCGTCCTCTTTTCCGAGATTGCTCTCCATTCTCGGAGTTCCTCTCCATTCTCAGAGTTTTCTGTCCTCATTCCCAAGGTTCATCTCCTAGATCTCCTGACCTTGGTCCAACATCTAAGAAACAAAAGACATGATTTGTAATCACTTGACTCTAATATTTCCCGGTTAGCTGGAATTTATGCAATCTATGAGCATCTTGAACATTTGTTTTAATAAAAGCGTTTGCATTACTTCTCAGTACATATGTAGGAAATAAACTACATTACAATGGGTACCTCTGTCGCTAACTGTTCTTCACGGATTTTACAATTAGCCATTTTTCTTGCTCACTCATGCTCTTATATTTTGTTTGGGCTGTCCTTTGCGGATTTTCAACCCCACGAGCTTTTTTCTTCTTTCTTTTTTTTTTTCTCCTTTTTATTTTTTATTTTTATGCAAAGTATTGTTTCAGCATGTCCACGTTGATGGGCTCGGTGAACTCGTTCCCTTACAAATCTGGCAGTCTCACTGCCCCATTCCCCATCACTTTTTTGACTAGGTAGGGTCCTTCCCAATTGGGCCTGAACTTTCCCCTTGGGTCCATTATCAGTGGCTACGACTACTTGAGCACTATATCACCCTCTTTGATCTTGGTGGGGCACACCTTCTTTTTGAACGCCCTGGCCAACCTTTTCTGGTATAGCCGCATGTGGTACAAGGCTTTTATCCTTTTCTCATTCAATAATGCTAGCTATTCGAACCTCTGCAAGGCCCATTCCTGCTCAGGCAATTCTGCCTCTACTAGTACTCACATTGACTGTATCTCTATTCCCACTGGTAACACTGCATATACCATCATCGCCCACAACGCTTCGGGTGCTATGGCCAAATACAACATCAAGGCTTTGCCCGACCTTGGGGGTCTCAAGGCGGGCGGTTTAACCAAGTATTCTTTGATTTTGTCAAAGGCTTCTTGACATTGCCCATTCCACTCCACATGCTAGTCCTTCCTCAATAGCTTGAAGATGGGCTCACATACCAATGTTAGCTTGGAAATGAATCGATTGATATACTAGATTTTCCCAAGAAAAGCTCTAACTTCCCATTTTTATCTTTTTTTTTTAGCTGGTGATTCTTCATTCTTCTCCCTTATTTTTTTGGCCCACTTTGGTCTCATTCTTCAGAGCTTCTGTTTTACTGGCCTCATGTTTGGATGAGTTGGTATCATGTGCTGGGCAATCCCATTGTCTACTTCTGGCATGTTTGGATGAGTTGGTATCATGTGCTGGGCAATCCCATTGTACCTGCATAGTGGAGCTGGCTCTTCAAAAACTTCTGGGAAGTCAAAGAAAATTAAAATAAGGAAGAAGAAGATATCAAAGAAGATTCCAAGAAGCACAAAGGTGTAAAATCGCAAGTAGCTCATGATCAATGTCTATAATACAAGAAGTCTGGACACTGGAAGAATGATTGTCTAAAACTGAAAGGAAAAGCATAACCCTCAGGTACGCTTTATATTTTTCCTATTATTGAAATCTCATTAGCCTTAGATGCATTTAGTGGATGAGAGTTAGACACTAGCAGTCCTACTCATATTTGCAACTCTATGCAAGTCATGAGGGTTGAAAGAAGGCCGAATAAAGGGGAGATTCAGCTTAAAGTTGGCAATGGTGAGAAATTAGATATTAAAACCATAGGAACGATTGTTTTAGATCTCCCCAATGGTTGTAAATTAGATTTACATGACTGTTATTATGTACCCTCACTTATCAGAAAAATAATATCACGACCAAAATTAGATAAAAAGGGTATAAAATAAACATTAAAGATGGAGGTTTATGTTTAGATGATAAAGATAATTTATTGAAATGTAAATATTTTTTATCTAACGGTCACTATATTTTGGAAACATATAGAGATGTCGTTAATGTAGAGGAAAATACAAGTAGGAAATCTAAATTAAATAATACTAAATTATGATATATGAGATTGGGCCATATAGGTGTTAGACGTCTATCCAAATTGGTAAAGGATGGTTTGATTGAAAATATTACCTTAGATCCTTATCCGATTTGTGAGTCATGTAAGCAAGGGAATATGACAAATGCCACATTTCTTGGTGTTGGACATCGTGCTGGAGATTTATTGGAGCTAATAAACAGCGATGTGTGTGGTCCATTAAATCTTGCCGCTCATGATGATTCAACATATTTCGTGACTTTCACGGATGATAAGTCTAGATATGAATATGTCTAATTGATGAGACATAAGTCGGAAACATTTGACAAGTTCAAAATATTCCGAAATTTAGTAGAAAAAAAAACATTAAATTCATTAAATGCCTTCGAACAGATCGATGTGGTGAATACATGAGTGAAGAATTTAGAAATTATTTATGGAAGAATGGAATTTTTACCCAATATAACCCACCAGGAACACTTTAACACAATGGTGTGTCTAAGCATAGAAATCGTACTTTATTGGATATGGTGCGATCCATGATGAGCTATACATATCTTCCTTATTACCTTTGGGGTTATGCTTAACTATTGTTGCCCACATAATTAATAGGGTTCCATCGAAAGATGTTTCTATGACCTTCTATCAGATATGGTTCGGTAGAAATTCAAGTCTTACGTATTTAAAGATTTAGGGTTGTACTGTATATGTTAGAGTTGCGTAGCGGGATAAACTAGCACCAATGGGGTATAAATGTAGGTTCGTTGGATATCCTGATAATTCCATGGGATATCAATTATATTATTCTGAGCAATGAAATATTTTTGTTATTCGTTTTTCCACTTTTCTTGAAAATGAATTTTTGAGAGAGTTTGAACTTGATGAGTTTGATCCCAACATTAAGGAACATGAGATGGAACCAGAGATCCAACTAGGTGAATGATCTACAGTACAGGTTCTACATAAGTTGAATAGAATATCAAGGCCTCATGAGAGATTATTTTTAACATCTGATGTGAGCCTTGATGTTCTCTTCTTGGAGGAAACAGATCTGACTACGTATAAAGAATCGATATTAGATATTGATTCGGGAAAATGGCAGGAGGCCATGATAACCGAGATTATATGAATGACAATAAACTATATGACTTATTTGAACTTCCTGAAGGAGTTAAACATATTGGTTGTAAATGGGTTTACAAAATGAAGCGAGAGCCCGATGGAAAGATGGAAACCTTTAAGGCCCGACTGGTAGCGAAAGGTTACACTCAACATCCTAGGATTGACTATGAGGAAACTTTTTCACCAGTAGCCATGTTAAAATCCAGATGGATGTGAAAACTCTTTCCCTAAATGGATTCATTGATGATGATATCTATATGGAATAACTGGAGAGTTTCATATCCAATGAGACTTAAAACTTGGTTTGTAATTTCCAAAAGTGTATTTATGGAATTAAACAAGCATCTCGAAGCTGGAATTGTCATTTTGATGAGATAATTAGATTATTTGGTTTCATCAAGAATGAGGAAGAACTGTGTGTTTATAAGAAAGTGAGTGAGAGCATGATAGTTTTCTTAGTCTTTTATGTAGATGACATCCTTATCATCGGAAATGATATAGGATTGATTCAAAGTGTGAAAGCCTACATTTGCAAGAACTTCTCCATGAAAGATATGGGTGAAGCTTCCTATATACTAGGTATAATGCTCTACCAGGATATAGTTAGGAAGCTTATAGGGTTATCACAATTGACATACATAGATAAAATGTTAGAAAGGTATGGTTTTACCAACTAAAAGAGAGAAAATGTACCTTTCCGATACGACATACATATTTTGAAGAAAATGACATCTCATATTGAGGAATAGAGAGTTAGAATTTCTAACTTTCCATATGCTTCTTGTATTGGAAGCATAATGTATGTTATGCTATGTACAAGACCTGACATCAGTTTCGACGTCAGTGTGATTAGCCAATATCAATCCGATCTGGGTAATGATCATTGGACAACCATGAAATATATCTTGAAATATGTTAAAGATACTAGGGATAAGTTTCTAATATATGGAGAAGATAAGTAACGAGTTAAGGATTATACAGACTCCGACTTCCAGGGAGATCCAGATGATAGAAAATCTACATCAGGATACATATTTACCCTTAACGGTGGTGCAGTTAGTTGGAAATTTTCAAAGCAAGGATCAAAAAATGATTATACCACTTAGGTGGAATTTATAACGGCTTCAAAACCTACTAAAGAAGTTGTATGGATTAGAAATTTTATCACAGAACTTGGCATTATGCCTAGTATTACATATTCGATCCTATTGTACTGTGATAATAGCGGAGCCATTGCGAAGGCTAAAGAGCCAAGGGTGCATTCCAAGTCTAAGCACATGGAAAGGAAATATCGCGTAATTAGAGAGATTATTGAACGAAAAGACATAGTGGTCTTGAAGGTTCAAATACTAGACAACATAGCAGCCCCGCTTACAAAGGTCTTACCTTCTAAGTTATTCGATAAACGTGTGGAGGAGATGGACTGCGGTATCATCCAGATTGGCACTAAGTAAATTGGAGTTTGTTGGAGCTGGTGCTTGGAGTGCCAATGCGAATAATGTATTGTAAATTTTATTATTTATTAATAAAATAACTACATTTTCATTTCATACCTTATTAATGGTATTGTCATTATGCATATAAGATTGATATATAAATATGCTAAGAATGACATCGACCTTAGAATAGTCTTGTAGTAATACTGGACACTATGTGGTCCGACATTGGGATAAGTATTACTATTATAAACTATTCATAAAGTAAATATTCATAGTCGTTGGTTTGGGAATACGGTCGAATTCTTATAACTTAGAAGACTAGCACATGTCGTATATTGGAATTGATGTTCCAATGGTTTAAACCCAATGTACCATGAGATTTGAACGTTCGTATAGACGTGTGGGTTTGGTTAGACCGAATATTGAATGACTCACAAGTGATTCATAATAGTTGGAAGTACACACCACCGTCAATATGAATCTCCTCGAGTCGAGTAGCGTATGTGATCCTTTGACTATAAGATAACAATGATTTTGTGTGAGATCCTACATAATTTGATGTAATGTATGTGAGAAACCTTTCATGTTCTGGCCTCTAGATATTCATTCGGTATGGACCGATGTACTCGTTAATCAAGTGTGAATCAAGATAGAATCCATCGACCCGTATTTGTACCATAAGGGGTTTCATGTAAGTAAGTCACGATTCTTAAAATTTTGGCCAAAGTCAATCACCTAGGGTGGATCGCATCAGTTGTAAAGAATCATGGACATGTCGGCATGAGATGTGCGCCTCGAAATCTTGACGGTGTATTCTATGTTTCCTAAGCACAACTCGGATAGCCTACGACAGAGGGATTGTTAAACATATATGATGATCTCGGCTTGTATAGTTCAGAAAGGTCGTTCGTGTTCTTCACGAGTTCGAAGGTGACCGAATTACGTATATATTAGCTAGGTTTATATGACGAACGTGTCTGAACTTAAAGAGTCCTAATATAAAGTGTTCTTGTTGAGCACTTGGGTAGCCGATTATTTTTATAAAAGATAATATTCGATATTATAATTATCAACTAAGATAATCAAGTGTTATTGGATAATATTGATTATTTACTTTGACCTAATTGGATTAATTGTATTAGTTCAATATTTACAAAAGGGCTTCGTCATAATTTCAAAATTATCTCTACCATTTGAGGATATTATGTTAATTATAAGTATGTAATTATAGGTGTTTTTGGATTGATTTAATTGGATTAAATCAAAGTGGCAAACGTTGAACTAATCCATTTCCTAATCTTTGTCTTGATTTAATCTAACAAAGGTGATTGGTCACACCTAATTATACATATTTGGATAAATTAGATTAAGCCCACATAAAAGTTGATTAGAACTTTTATTAATTAAAAATTGCCTAAGTTTTGCTATAAGTAGAAAGCTATAGGAATGTTTTAATTAAGCTTGAGAAAGTTAAATACAAGTAATTCTTAGAGAAATTAGCCTAAGTTAGAGAAGTGTTTAAAGAAGATTTTTGAGATCTCTACAACATTTCATCTGGGAGAAATCAAGATTGGATCTTGTAGTGAAACTTGCTAGTATTGGAGTCAAGCTTGCAAACCTTGGAAATTCTCCAACCATTTCAACAAAGAGAAGGAGATTGGATCTTTGCATCAAGTTTACTATGTAAGTTTGAACTTCTCATAAGCTATGTTCTTCATTAGTGAGTTTTTCATTAGTGAGACATATAGTGATGAATTACGTATTGAATGCATGATTACATAGTTTAGAGTTGAAATAAGGCTAATAAATTATATTAGGATGCTTATAAACACAATATGCTTATTAGTTAGGTCAAAGATGTTCATGTTGGACATGGAACAATTAATAAGAGTTTGGAACTATAGATTAAAGCTTAGAGATATGGCTACCATTCTAGAATCATTTGTCCACCATTTGGTGAACTAGAATGTTCATGAGACATTTCATAGTGGATTCTAAATTGGTTTGTGTTTTGATTAAAAAAAATACATATATGTATTTAGAATACATGTATGTTAGTTGTATAACATGTGTTGTGGTTGGTTTTGATGTTAAAATTGGTTTTAAGGTGTATTGAAATGATAGGAGAAAATTGGAAGTGTTTAGGATTGATTTGAAGGTTGAAATTGCTCACTACCTTGTGTAGCGTCGCGATACTGACCTTCTAGCGTCGCGGCACTGATCATCAAACCTAGGAGCATCGCAACTCCCACTCTTCCGCATTGCGACACGGAGACGTTTAGTTCTCATAGTTGCTTTCATAATTTGGAGCGTCTCGACTCCCAAGACTCCGCGTTGCGACTCCAAGGGCTCATGAACACTAAAACTTTTTTTTCTCCGTTCCGGAGTTTCCGGACTCCGATTTGGTCCCCGTTTTTTCCTACGGACTCGTATCAGAAAGTAATTTTCCTTAAAATATTTTAAATACACCTATCTTGATATCCTTAGGCTAGCCCCGTTTCCGCTGTGTGGGACACCGATCCGACCCAGGGCTTCCACAATTGTCCCAACATCAGAAAGGCTTCAGCCAATGCCCTCCAATAACCCTTCATATTTTTCTCCAAGTTGAGGTATCACACTACTGGTGCCCCTTCCAATGACATCCCAAACATTTTCTGCACTTACGTTGGGATAATTTAGTTGCCCTCATCAAAGATATATATTGTCATAGATGCACTTTTAGGTCTTTATTTCCAATGAAATTTGTCATTTCTGGCATTTTGAACTCAGAATGGAGTTATTATTCAAGACCAGTATACCATAATCAATGAGGTCTTCATATTTTCCCTTCATTTTTTGGGCTACCGTCTTCATTTGCTCCCTAAGTTTCTAGAGCTCGGCCTCAGTCTGAGATTTGGCCATTCTCCATGTAGCATATTCTGACAGGTTCTAATCATCATCTAAAATGGGGATCCCCTCAGCCGTTCTATTTGTAGGCCTCTCATGCCTCCTTTCACTAGTTTTAGCTCTCATGGCCTGAACTGCTTTTAAGCTGGCAATAGCATCGGTTAAAGCTTGCAACTGTTCGGCCATCTTAGTTACTGTTGTTAGGGTTGGTGCTCTGAGCGCCAATTTTATTAGGTATTTCCTTGTAAATACTAATGTAACATTTTATTATGAATAAAATAAACAGTTTCTTTTATATAAGATCCTCTTTTATATTGTAAAGACGTAACATACCTTAGAATTATTAGTTATGATACTGTTGCAAAAGCGTCGCAACTGACATTAAGTTGTATCATGACGTTGTCATTTTTAGACAGTTCCTGGTCAAGGTTTACACTACTTGGTCAGTAAAGTAAACCCGTTGAGACTGGTATATGTCGTATATTAGAATCTTGGATTTCGATGGTTTCTCAATGAACCATGAGTCTTAGAGACACGTATAGACATGTAGGTGTTTATAACAGATAAACACTGAATGAATCACCGAAGATTCTTAATGCATGATACACCAACGTCAATAAGAATCTTCTCGGGTTGAGTGAGCATAGTGATTCTTTGACTTGAGATACCACTGTGGATATATGAGTTATCCTCCACACTTAGATGGCAGTCATGTCACCGATCTATTAAAATCAGACTTCCGTCTGTTCGTTGGGTGTGGACTGATGCTCAGGATATCTTGTGTGTGTCAAGAAAGGATCTGTCGGTTCTGTGTACAACGCATATGTATTCAATATGGAATTAGCAATATGTTAAATCCATGGGCCCGTGGTACACTGTAGAAATCAGTTCTAAGTGTTATTAAGATATTGCTAATAGAAACGTTGACGTGATTATATCTATAGAGATTTGACGTTTACATTTACGGATGGATTATACGTTTGCAGTGACCTCGACCTGTATGGTTCAGAGAGTTTATCCGTGTTCGTCATAATTTACGGGTGGGTGAATTATGGACATGAAATTTGATTTCGTGATGGATATACCTGAACTTAGAGAGTCTCACTAATGAAATATAATTTTAGAGCACTGGGGAAACTTTTATGAATAATACTGATTATTTATAAGTCATTTAACGGTTAAACGAAAAATACATGTGAAATGGACCTATTGGTCATTTTCTTAATTAATGTGTATTTTTATTTAATATTTGATTTTATTAAATACACATTAATAAAATGTCAAATTTTGATTTTTGACATATATCATTTATATATATGTATTTGAATATTTAATGTAAATATAATACATATATTAGGATATTTATATTTAATTATTTAATTATTTAAATGTTAAGTAATTAAATTAATTAAATTACAAAATATCTTTTACATGATTTCTTTTAGAAAATGGCTTGTTTTAATTGGTTCACTTGTAAAGTTTTACTTTAATGATAAAGGTATCATAATGAACAAGTAAACTTGTTCCAATCAAATTGAAACAAAATGAAATAATTTATTATTTAATTTGTTATCAATTTTCTTCCAAAACAAAGGAATTACAAAATTGTTTTGATTTCATAGAGAAACTAAAAGAAAAAAGAAAAACCTTGATCAAAGCTTTGAATTTATAAGTTTTTCTTAACTTTCTTTAACTAGAAAATTATTTCTATGTATCTAAGCTTCAATATTTAATTGATTCAAGAAATATTTTTGAAATCGGAAAATTCTGATTTTTTGCGTTCCGCTGTGCTAACCATGTAATTCCCTATAAAACCCCAACAAAATGGTATCAGAGCGAGTCTGATTCTAGACACCCGATATGATTATGCCTTTAAATTCAATGTTTAATTTAATCTTTACTTTATGCATGCATGTGTTAATTTAATTTGATTAAATAAAATAAAAGCATCTTTTGCGGAAAAATCCCTATTTGAAAATAAGGTTCTTAATTTAATATATATTTGATGCATATTACTTGGTCTGTCTTGTCAATACCGCTTATCGATAAATTTTCTACGACTATATCCGAGAACGTGCCAAAGCTGTGCGTATATGGCCGGTGGAAATTTATTTGTACCAGATATATTTGATATTAGGTGAATTCAAGCGAAAGTGCAATCCTAACCGTGCCAAAGCTGTCAGGGTTACGCAAGTATCTTGAATTTGTCATTGACAAGTTTAACCTTGGTACGCCTCCTTGTGAACGTGCCAAAACTGTCACAACGAGAATCCATCAGGACCGAAAACCCCGGAGTCACTGGTGAGTGATTGACAATGAGTTGTATACCTAATGAATATACGTAGGCGAGAACGTGTCAAAGCTGTGAGATGAAATATATTCATGGAGTCTACCTTTCACTATTATGTTATAATTTATCGCATGTTCTGTATTCTGTTTGGGGATTACAGTATTGCATGAAATAGTGGGAGAGGCATTTTTAGATTAAAAATCCATGATCTATTTAATGCTTATGATATAATATGAAATTGTTTGTCTGCTAACCGTTGATTCGCTGTCTATTTGATAGATTTACGATGGCGGCACCTTCGACCAATCCTTTTACTCGTATGTTTGATACGAATAAGCTAAAAGACACTGAGAACTTTGCGGATTGGGATATGGATTTGAGGATTGTCCTCAATTCTGAAAAGCTGGGATACATTTTGGAAGGTCCATTACCGCTTGCTATATCTCTGAAGTCATCGCCTGAATAGATGGAGACTTTCCGTAAATGGAAAGATAATGATTTAAGAGTTAAATCATTCATTCTCGGTTCTCTTTCTTCTGAACTGAAGAGGCAATACTTTGAGATGCACGATGCATATAACATGATGACACAACTTCGTGAATCGTTCATGAACTAGGAACAGGTCGTGGTTCATAGAGTTGCAATGGAATTTTTACATTCTAAACTTGATGAAAGGCTGGCTGTGAGCCCGCATGTGCTTCATTTGATCGATTTGATAGAGCAATTGAGGCGCAGTGACTTCCCTCTCAATGATACTCTAGGATAAAGTGTCATTCTCGGTTCGTTCCCAACGTCATATCGCCAGTTCGTTATGTACTTCAACATTAATTGGATTCACTGCTCTTACCGTGAGTTGCATAGGATGCTTCTCACAGCGGATGAAGATTTAAAGAAGGGAGTTATGACTTGCCTTCTGAAAACTATTTCATTTTCCGCTTCTTCCCAATCCAAGTCGAAGGGGAAGAAGACTAAAGGAAAGAAGAAGAAAGGTTTCAATATTCCTCCGCAGGCTAAGGTAGCGAAGCCCAAGCACTGTCAAAAAGTCGGGTACTGGAAAAGAAACTGCCCCGACTACCTCGCAAAGATAAGGAGGGAAAGAGCATCGAAATCAGGTACTTTTATTTTTCCTATTATTGATATCTCATTGGCTTGTGAAGTGATTGGCGTGATCACACACGTATAACGCAAGCGAACATATCGCTCAAGTAGTATAAAAATATTGATCCCACGAGGACTTAATTTCTACTGTTGTTATTAATTATTGATAATATTTATTTACAGGTATCTAATTAAAGGGAGAAGAGAATGATTTCTTGATTGGTTGGTTGAATGTGTATTTGCTAAATAACTAAATAAAGAAAAATACAAAAGAAAATACTAAGGAAAATAAACAAAAGACACAAACATCTAGGGTTATGATTCCACACAATATTATTCTAATGATGAACTGATTCTCTTATACATGTGTAATAAATCAGTTTGCTAACCTGGAACACAAAGATATTCATAAGCCTCTGTCGATGGTCAGATGCAAACACCCAAATAACCTAATTAATCATATGTCTATATTAACCAGATTACCTGAATTCATTAAGATCAAGTTCTAATTATGGTTACCTACGCCCGACAGGTATATGTCTATCATGTAAGAAATCTATTAAGGGTTATCTATCCTTAAGGGAGATCGTGAGCTATTGAATCTAAGGCTGAAACCTAAAATCTCTTTTTCAAATTCATTTTAAGTTTACCACATCAATCTTATTGGTGATCAGGAAACAAGAAGCATTAAGCTTAAGATCCAATAAACAACTAAAGTATTACCAATAATATAATTAAATCAATTATTAAGCATGTTAATATTGTGTTTCATCATTTCCCTAAAATAAAATATTGGGGTTAGGGGATCCACATTTAACATTTCAAAACTAGGAATCTCACTTATTGTAATATATAAATTATTATTAGTTCTGCTTTCTCAGGAATTAATAATGCCAAACATATAAAATCATCCATGTAGGCGGTAGTCTAATCTAGTCCAATTACACCAACCATATAGGCGGTAATCATTTGTCACATAAAGACCAGCCATATAGGCGGTAAAGTAATTTATATTTAAACTGACCATATAGGCGGTAATTAAATGTTTCACCCTTCCCCCAGCGAAATTTAACTACAAAACATAAAAGAAAATTAAAAAACTAAAAATTAAAATACATAATTAAAATACTGAAAATAAATACAAACAAGATGGAATCCCTAAATTCCTTATAGAAACCTAAGGAAAGCATGAAGAAAATGAAATCAAATCAAATGCAATTTATAGATAAATTTTCCTTCGACACGTGAGCTAGCAACGCCACAGACACGGTTTCTTCTGGAGACGACACATGGCACAAGGTAAATTTCGGTCCACTAAGATTTTGACATATGGCGAAAGGTGATTCGCGGCCGGTGACGTAGCTGACACATGGCAAGTTGACTTGGTATGCGGCTGATGTGGCAGACACGTGGCTGACATGTGGATGGCACGTGGCTGACATGTGGCACATTGTTGATACGGTTCAATCGGATGATGACATGTGGCACGCATTTTATCGGCAGCATATGATGATGACACATGGCACGGTGCATTTTAGCAGATTTGTTATGATGTTGACAAGTGGCAGGCGCATGTTAGCAAATGCTCAAGATAGTCGACTTCTCAGATTTTGACATGTGTCCGGCACAATTTAGCAGTATCCGGCGCATGTTAGCGATCGCGACGCAAAAGTGTTGCGTGTCACGACGCCCAAATGACTATTTTGCCCTTTTTGTCTATTTTTCACTGTTTTGGCCCTGATTTGATTCCAGTGAGTCTTGAAACTTTATTTACCTACAAAATAACACAAATACATCAAAACGTTCATTAAACCTGAGAAACTAAATAAAATATTAGGTCAAAGGAGCGGTAAAATGTGATATACTTTCCGCTCGTCATGAAACTATGACATCTAATTGGATTTTAGTTTCTGCTTGTCCTATTCACATTTGCAATACATTGCAGGTGCTAACGGAAAGTAGACGGATGAAATCTAGGGAGATGCAGTTGCGATTCGGGAGTGGCGACTCTCTGGATTCGGTTGCAATGGGAATATGTGAGATTTCCTTACCCAGTGGGAGACTTTTATTAAATGAATGCTTTTTTATGCCAGGATGTGTGGCGAATATTATGTCCCTTTTTGTATTAGATACTGAAGGATATGATGTAAATATTAAGAATCGTTCTTTGTATTTATATGATAGAAATAATATCTAGATCTTATGTTGTCCAAACGAGCATGGTCATTACATATTACGTACCTCACAAGATATCTTTAATACTGGAATTAATAAACATAAACATTCTGATATAAATAATATTGAACTATGGCACATGAGGTTGGGTCATATAGGCGTGAAACGCCTAACCCAGTTGGTTAAGAATGTTTTGATACATGATCTCACCATTGAACCTTATCCAACTTACGAATCTTGTATTCGGGGTAAAATGAAGATTTAGAGGTGTCCTACATACGTCAGGATGGCTCAGCAGAATAAGCTTTTGCTTCGAAGATAAAAGTTTAGGTTTGTTGGATATCATTCATTACGAAAGGATATTTTTTCTATGATACCGAGCATCGAAATGTATTCGTAGCTCGCTTCACAAAATTTCTAGAAATAGAATTTTTGTCTGAAGGAGGTGATCATAGACAGGTTGAACTTGATGAAGTACAACCTGATACCAATGAACCAATGGAGGAACCTCATATTCAAGAAGATGAAGAAGCTTCAACACACACACTTTGTAGGTCAAAAAGGGTATTCATACCTCCTGAATGCTTGTATTTGATACAAGAAAAAAGTCTCGATGTTCTCTTAGTTGAAGAGACTGACCTTTTTACCTATAAAGAATTGATGTTGGACATCGACTCCCTGAAGTGGAAAGACGCCATGAAATCCGAGATGGACTCAATGTATAAGAATCAAGTTTGGAACTTGGTTTCGCTTCCCGAAGGAATTGTTCATATCGGTTGTAAATGGATTTACAAGAGGAAGCACAGGTAAGATGGAAAGGCTGAAACCTTTAAGGCCCGACTGGTAGCTAAAGGTTACTCGCAGCGACTCGGTGTCGACTACGATGAAACATCTTCACCAGTTGCAATGCTAAAGTCTATAAGGATTTTGTTGTCTATAGCCACTTACCATGATTATGAGATTTGGAAAATGGATGTCAAAATGACTTTTCTAAATGGATTTCTTGATGAAGAAATCTATATGGAACAGTCGGAGGGTTTTGCATCTAGCGAGAAATCAAGCATGGTATACAAGTTGAAGAAGTCCACTTATGGACTTAAACAGGCTTCACGAATTTGGAATCTTCGATTCGACGAGACAATCAAATTGTCTGGTTTTCTTAAGAATTCAGAAGAATCCTATGTGTATAAGAAGGCCAGTGGGAGTATGGTGGTATTTTTAATTCTCTATGTTGACAACATCCTTATCATTGGGAATGATATTGGGATGATGCAAGGCGTCAAAGCTTACCTCTGTAAGAATTTCTCCATGAAGGACCTGAGTGAAGCTTCTTATGTCTTAGGTATAAAACTCTATAGAGATAAATAAATGAAGCTTATTGGGTCAATCAACTTACATAGATAAGATCTTAGAACGGTATAATTTTGGTAACTGTAAGATAGCAAACATACTGTTCAGACATGGCTTACATCTTTCAAAGAATATGTGTCCACAAATAGAAGATGAGAAGAATATAATGTCTAATCAGCCTTATGCTTCGTGTTTAGGCAGCATCATGTATGCCATGTTATGTACTAGGCATGATATCAGCTTCGCAGTTAGTGTGACCAGCAGGTATCAGTCTAATCCAGGAAATGACCATTGGATGGCCATTAAACATATCCTCAAATATCTTAAAGATACTGCGGATAAGTTTATTATTTATGGAGGAAACGAACTGCAAGTTAATGGGTATACGGATTCCGATTTCCAATCGGATCCTGATGATAGAAAGTCTATATCAGGATTCATGTTTACCCTTAACGGAGGTGCAGTTTGTTGAAAAAGTTCCAAACAAGGGCCGACAACTGATTCCACCACAGAGGCGAAATATATTGCAGCTTCTGAAGCTGCAAAGGAAGCTGTATGGGTTAGGAACTTTATCACAGAATTGGGAGTAGTCCCAAGTATCAAGAATCTGATTATGTTATACTGTGATAATACTGGAGCCATTGCGCAAGTAAAAGAACCAAGTGGGGGTGGCAGAAAAGCCCGAAGCCCGGCCAGGCCCGGGCGGGCTTTGGCCCGACCCGGGGTAACACGGGCCCGGGCCGGGCTTCACCCAAAAAGCCCGGCCCGGCCCGGCCCGGGCTTAAAATAAATAAATAAATATTTTAATTTATAAAATATATAAATTTTATAATAAAATTTTTATATTTATAATTTTTTATAATAAAAAAATCGGGTCAGAGCTTAAAATAAATAATAAATATTTTAATTTATAAAATATATAAATTTTATAATAAAATTTTTATATTTATAATTTTTTATAATATCTTTTTTATATTTATAATTTTTTATAATAAAAAAATCGGGTCCGAGCTTAAAATAAATAATTAAATATTTTTATTTATAAAATATATATATTTATATAATAATGTTTTTTATTTATAATTAAAAAATCAGGCCCGGGCCCGGCCCGATGACAGCACGGGCCCGGGCCGGGTTTTGATAAGCCCGGCCCGAGCCCGACCCGTTGCCATGCATAGAACCAAGGGCGCATTAGAAATTGAAGCATGTGGAACGAAAGTACCACATCATTCGAGAGATTATGTCGCAAGGAGACATTATCGTGTTCAAGGTACCGAGCGAAGATAATATAACAGACCCACTTACCAAGGCCATACCTCCGAAGTTATTTGATAAACATATGGAGTCGATGCGTATTAGATACAATCGATATTGGCACTAGAGTAAGTGGGAGATTTTGTTAGAGTTGGTGCTCTGAGCGCCAATTTTATTATGTATTTCTTTGTAAATACTAATGTAACATTTTATTATGAATAAAATAAACAGTTTCTTTTATATAACATCTTCTTTTATGTGGTAAAGATGTAATAGACCTTAGAATGATTAGTTATGCTACTGTTGCAAAAGCGTCGCAAATGACATTGAGTTGTCATTCTTATACAGTTCCTGGTCAAGGTTTACACTACTTGGTTAGTAAAGTAAACCCGTTGAGACTGGTACATGTCGTATATTGGAATCTTGGATTCCGATGGTTTCTCAATGAACCATGAGTCTTGGAGACTTGTATAGACGTGTAGGTGTTTATAGTAGATAAACACTGAACGACTCACCGAAGATTCTTAATGGATGGTACACCAACGTCAATAAGAATATTCTCGGGTTGAGTGAGCATAATGATTATTTGACTTGAGATACCACTGTGGACATATGAGTTATCCTCCACACTTAGATGGCAGTCACGTCACCGATCTACTAAGATCAGATCTCCGCATGTTCGTTGGGTGTGGACTGATGCTTAGGATATCATGTGTGTGTCAAGAAAAGATCCATCGGTTCTGTGTACAGAGCATAAGTATTCAATATGGAATTAGCAATCTGTTAAATCCATTGGCCCGTGGTACACTATAGAAATCAGTTCTTAGTGTTATTAAGGGATTACTAATAGAAAGGTCGACGTGATTATATCGATAGAGATTTGACATTTACATCTATATCTCTGGAATAATCCGGATACCTGTGACGAATGGATTATACGTTTCCAGTGGCCTCGACATGTATGGTTCTGAGAGTTTATCCGTGATCGTCATGATTTATGGGTGGGTGAATTATGGACACGAAATTTTTCATATCGTGACGGATATGCCTAACTTAAAGAGTCTCACTAATAAAATATACTCGTAGAGCACTGGGGCAACTTTTATGAATAATACTGATTATTTATAAGTAGTCTAACGGTTAAACGAAAAATACATGCGAAAGGGACCTAATGGTTATTTTCTTAATTAATGTGTATTTGTATTTAATATTTGATTTTATTAAAATAAAAAATAAAATGTCAAATTGTGATTTTTGACATATATCATTTATATATATGTTTTTGAATATTTAATGTAAATATAATACATATATTAGGATATTTATATTTAATTATTTAATTATTTAAATGTTAAGTAACTAAATTAATTAAATTACAAAATATCTTTTACATGATTTCTTTTAGAAAATGGCATGTTTTAATTGGTTCACTTGTAAAGTTTTACTTTAATGATAAAGGTATCATAATGAACAAGTAAACTTGTTCCAATCAAATTGAAACAAAATGAAATAATTTGTTATTTAATTTTTTTTATCAATTTTCGGTCAAAGCAAATGAATTACAAATTTTTTTTTTTCATTTTGTTTTGATAAGTTCAAGTTACCAAAATTATTATAAAAGAAAAGGTTGAGAGAAGAGTGAAAGAAAATATAAAAACCTTGATCAAAGCTTTGAATTTGTAAGTTTTTCTTAACTTTCTTTAACTAGAAAATTGTTTCTATGTATCTAAGCTTCAATATGTGTTGCTTATAATTTTCTCTACTCTTTTATGTATGTAATTATATGGTTGTGAACTTGTTTGAAAGATGAGCATGTATGTAATTGACCGGCGTAAACACACACGTATAACGCAAGCGCACGTATCGTTCAAGTAGTATAAAAATATCGATCCCACGAGGACTTAATTCCTACTATTGTTATTAATTATTGAATCTATTTATTTACAGATATCTAATTAAATGAAGAAGAGAATGATTGTTTGATTGGTTGAAAGTGGTTTTACAAAATAAATAAATAAATAAAAAGACAAAAGAAAATACTAAGGAAAATAACAAAAGACACAAAGATCTAGGGTTGTGAATCATTCTAATATCTTTTAAAAGATGAAGTGATTATTTTATGTTTGTGTAATAAATCAATTTACTAACCTGGAACACTAAATTATGCAAAAGCCTATGTCGATGGTCAGACGCAAATACCCAGTTTAACCCAATTGAACCATATGTCTATGTCAACCAAATTATCTGGATTCATTAAGTTTAAGTTCCAATTATGGCTACCCCCGCCTGACAGGTATATGTCTATCCTGTAAGGAAATCTATTAAAGGGTTATCTATCCTCAAGGAAGATCGTGGGCTATTAAGTCTAAGGCTGAAACCTAAAATCCCTATGTCTAGTTCATTTTAGATTTACCACATCAATCTTATTGGTGATCAGACAACAAGAAGCATTAAGCTTAAGACTTAATAAGTAAACCTTTAAATTACCCAAACTATAAAATAACCCCTTATAAACCGGTGATATTAGAATTCATCACAACCCCAGATAACTAACACATAACTAGGGCTAGTAAAAACTTAAAAATAAAAGACATAAAATAAAAATGCTGAAAAGTAAAAGACATAAAGTAAAAGCTGAAAAGTAAATTGCTGAAAAGTAAATGCTGAAAGTAAATTGCTGAAAGCAAATTGCTGAAAAGTAAATTGCTGAAAATTAAATAAAGTAAAAGTACAATAAAAGAAAATGCTGAGGTAAAAGGATCCACTTTTATTACTTCTATTTTAGATATCTCCCTTAATATAATATATTAACTTTGCATGATAATTACCAACCAGCCATATAGGCGGTATCCAGATTAAGTCAAATTAATAATTAATTACCAACCGACCAATCAGGCGGTATCCAGTTTAGTCAGGTTAAAACTAATTTAAATAATTACCAACCGACCAATATGGCGGTATCCTCGTTAAGTCAGGTTTTAACTAGTTTATATATTATAATTAAGGGAGATTAATCTAAATATTAGTAATAAAAGTTTTACCTTTTACCCCAGCAAAAGGGGAGTTACCTCCTCATTACTGAAAAGTAAAAACTGAAAATTAAAGAAAGAAAAGTACTGTGCGTAAAAGTAAATTGCGGAAAGTAAAAACTGAAAAGTAAAGAAAAGAAAGTGCGAAAGCGGAATTAATTACTAAAAGCTATAAATAAACAAACAAGATACAATCTTCTTAGTATTCTTAAGGAATTCCTTAGAAAAAAGTATGAATTTTACAAATGAAATTGCTTGGTATTTATAGGCACAATTTTGCCTCCATCAAATCATCCACCAAATCAATTATTAATTGCTCCACTAATTGCTCCACCAAATCCATTATTAATTGCTCCACTAATCTCTTATCATGTTTGGTGATGATTTGATAATTTTTATTATTTATTTATTAATTTATTTTTTGCTTTGAAAATGATTGAAAGTGACTTTAATAATTACACACTACACACTTCTGGATGGTTCATCAATTTCGGGCATGAAATCTTCAGAATTCGAAATTATTTTGTCTTACAACGTTGTAGATCTGTGAGTCTTCTTTAATCTGGAACTTGAATCAGCTCAATCCGATATCGGAGTAAAAAGTTATGCCCAAAATACGACAGATGCGCAAAACTGGAATTTCCAAAACTGCACTTCGTCAAAACGCCATTTCAAATTTCCAATCTCCAAAATTAAAATATCAAGTCCAATAATTGCCATTATTTGACCCATATTTCATCCTAAATGATTTCATTGAGACCCGATATTATTTTATCTGCAAAATAAACTAAAACACATCAAAAAGTTCATCAAACCCGAGAAACTAAATAAAATATTAAGTTAAAGGGGCGGTAAATATTGATATAGTTTCCGCTCATCACACCCCCAAACCTAACATTTTGCTAGTCCTCGAGCAAAACAACAAAATTAAAATAAAATTAAACTAATCCACTTTCGTAGGGATCACGGTTGCATTTAGCATATGCAACAAGCGTTTAAACCCCTAGGTGTCCCTAGTGGACGAGTTGTAGTCTCGTGAGGGCTTACAGCAACGATACCCACAAACGTTTTACAAAAGTAAAAAGATAATAAAACTAATGCACACAAAAGCAAAAAGACAAGAGAAAATAGAATAAAGAAGTTAGTGACTAATCAGGTGAAACTTCTACTCCAAGTCAATAGTTGTTTTGTTTCATTCTAAATTACAGAATAAGTAAATTCTCCGATTATTTTTACCATTCTTCATATACACAGCCAACAAAATATAAACAACTCATTTTTGCCCACAACAGTCATAAGTGCAGTTGATAAGAGAGTAATATTTTTGTCCTAAAGTTCTATTAGATTTAACACCTTTTGGTAGCAATGAAATAATTTTTCTCATTTTTCTGATTTTTTTCTTGATTTTTCTCTATTTTTATTTATATACAATATCTTCCATCTATATAACGAGTGTTGGGTCGGTGGCTCCCAAACCAGTTGGCTTTAGGGCACCAGGTGTTAAGACACCCCTACGGACTTAATTACCCAGACTTCAGATATAAATATATATATATATATATATATATTTTTTTTTGTAGCATCTTCGATCCATGTAGCGAGATTTGGGCCAGTGACTCCGAAACCAGTTGGTTTTAGGGCACTAGGTGTTAAAACACCCTTACAGACTTAATAACTCGGATCTCTGATTTTTTTTTTTTTTTTTTTTACTCAATTGCTTTTTGAGATGCTTCCTCCAATTAAACTAGAGCACTGAATATTACAAACTTTTCAATTTTAGCTCATGTCCGTATGTTACTATATATGTTGATAATATCTGCTAACTGAACATATGAAGATTCATTTTAGTCCGTTTTATGGAGAATTCACAAACTAAATAATTCAAAATGAAATAAACAAAAATAAACAAAAATTAACTTGTTTCGAAATAGGCTTGAGATACGTCTCAGGAGTGGAAACTCCTTACTCGGCTATCTTTTACCATTTTCACATTTTTAGTCAAAACAAAAACACAAAAAAAACACAAAATACTTTTGTAATTTTTGAAAAATTTTCAATTTTTTTGTATTTTTTGAAATAATTTTGAACTAAAAATAAAAACAACAAACAAACTAAAAACAAGGTACTGATCAACTAATTCCCTCCCCCAAACCTAAATGAGACATTGTCCCCAATGTCTTAAAAAGTAGAAGAATAGTTTAGAAGATAATACCTGGTTAGCTGAAAATCTACAGGAAATTAAATGTTAAGATCCAGATTAATTCGACGCCTCTTACCACGATCGTCCTCGGACCAATTTATCTTTGAAATGATAGGGTCAACTTGTGGTTCATAGGCTATGAGTT
>SKCR01001205.1:0-181681 GCA_019454045.1 Zanthoxylum bungeanum
TTTTCCTTCATATAAAATATATTTTACATGATTAATAATTACATTATTAATTTAAATAATAATCATTCTTGATTTAAATAAATTTGACTTTTGTTATAAGAAAATTTTTGTCATTTATTTTAGTTTTCAAATTTACAAATGTAAATTAAAATTGTCAGATTTAGCAAAAACTTTAAAAGAAATAATTTTGTCTTATAATGAAGTGTTTTTTTTTTTTTTTTTTTTTTAAATTTTTTTATCATGTAGTGAAACATTTTTTTTAATTATGTACTCAATTATAATGAAGATATCATCATTGTTGATATGGATATGATGAGAAGGGCATTTATCGTACCAAAATAAATAAATAAATCTCATCTTTCATATGGTTGTCAGAATGTCGTTGAAGCGGCGGGAAGTTGGGAAGTGGGAACTAATAAAAACGTGATTGAGCATTGACTATTAGCTTCACCTTCCCTTCCAACGTTTTAAATTCAGTCGCCCTTCAACTTCACAGCCTCTGCAAACTCCCTTTCAAATTGAATTACTACTTACTAGCCACTAGGTAGCTAGCAAGAAATAAAAGCAAAAGGCCACGTTCTCTCTATAGCTTGATCTGAGCTTTTTTATAAAATTATGGAGAAGAAACCAGGCGTGCACACTTACATGGCTCAGTGGCCAATCTCCTCCGTGGCATGGTCGGTCCGAAACGACAGGAAATTCCGGCTAGCCGTCGGGAGTTTACTGGAGGACTACAGCAACAAAGTGGAGCTCGTGAATTTTAATCTAGAAGCTTCCGATTTCTCAACAGACAGCCGCCTGATTTTCGACCACCCATATACCCCAACAAATCTCATGTTTTTCCCCTCGGAAGAAACCCTAAACCCCGACATCGTTGCCACTTCGGGAGATTTCCTACGCCTTTGGGAAATTCACGACGACCATATTGAACTAAAATCACTTTTAAACAGCAACAAGACAAGTGAATTCAGTTCCGCTATAACTTCATTCGATTGGGCTTGTTTCGACAGTCGCCGTGTGGCCACTTGCAGCGTGGACACGACCTGCATAGTATGGGATATTGATCGGGAAATTCTGGACACCCAGTTGGTAGCTCACGACAAGGAAGTGTATGACATCTCCTGGGGAGGATTGAACGTATTCGCTACCGTTTCCGGGGACGGTTCTGTAAGAGTCTTTGACTTGAGAGACAAAGAAAGATCAACGATCATTTATGAAAATCCTGTTCAGGATTGTCCTTTGTTAAGGCTTGAATGGAACAAAGCTGATCCGAGGTTTATGGCAACTGTGGGAATGGATAGTAATAAAGTTGTGGTTTTGGACATTCGTTTCCCGACAAATCCCGTCATGGAATTGACCAAGCATAAGGGGAGTGTAAATGGGATATCATGGGCTCCATTTTTCGGACGGCAGTTGTGTTCTGTTGCTGATGATTCCAGGGCTCTGATATGGGAGGTGGTGGGGCCTGAATACCGCTCGGAAAATGGCGGCGACGTCGATCCCGGGTTGTGGTATGGATCAATGGCTGAGATTAATGTTGTACGTTGGTGTCCGGTTGAGATGGATTGGATTGCTATTGCTTCCTTGAATAAATTACAGCTACTCAAGGTCTAAAATGTGTTTCTGTATTTTGTATATACGATGTATTGGGATGTTATATGCTTATAATTATATGGCATGTCTGATTTGAAAAATGATTCTATGCGTAAGTAAATTACTTAACAAAAAAAGGATGAATTGAGAAAGTCATGCACTAAATAAGATTGACTAATAAAATTCAACTAACAAAGATTAGGAAGCGAGGATGTAAAATAAACGAGAACTTTCGTTTATATTCTTCACCGTTGTTTTTCGTTCGAGAGTAATTTACGGAATTTACACATCAAATGATCAAACAAATCTCCATTAATTGTAAATTTATTTGGTTAGTAAGAATTACACAAATTTGACTACAAACAAATAATCAAAGAGATAAAATTTACGTGGTTCGGTTGAGAGTGACTCCAACCTACGTCAACTGGTGAAAGGGGAATGATTTGATTAGCCTCGGGGTGAATACCGACTCGAGCGCCTAATAAAAAAATTATACAAATACACAACAAATAACACCTCGAGATCATAAAGTGGTCGGGTACACAACTCACTTTCTCTCTCTATCACTATCTTACTTTAGTAGTTTTGCTCTCAATTTACAAGTGTTGTAAAATGTAAAAATTACTAACTCTTTCTAATGTGACTTCTACCCCTTTATACAGGTTCTCAAATACACTAATGCAACCGACCCTGACATCACCATGCATCACTCAATCATCATCATTACAACCCTTAGTTATTGCTTCCACCACCTTCTCAGCCAATCAACTAAGGTTGTTTCTCTGCCACTACACTAGCCTCTGGCAACCTATGGTGGCCATTGCTCTGTCACTGCATCGTGTTATGGAGGCTATGCTCAATATGAACCATTGCTTTAGCTTTTTCATCATTATCTTTATATATGTACTCATTTTTCCGGTTGGGTAGATGTCATGCTGCTCCCAAACTGATCGGTCATAATCCCATCTTTGGTCCTTGGGTCGGTTAACCGAGACAAATTATACTATTTCAAATTCAGACTTGGGAGTTGTCTGGTTGGGCACCTCATACGGACAATACTTCATCGAGTCGGGCTAAACGAAATGCTCGGAGAACCCAAAAATACCATCTCTAATGTGGTCGAGTCGGGTGCCATCATCACTTGCTTTTCCTCAGAATCTCTACTTATGGAGAATGTTTCATCACACAGTATGGTCGGGTCATTCTTCAACCATCCTCTTATCTCTGTGCCATCGGGCCTCTCCATCAATTTGGTTGGGTAGTATTACAATAACTTTCAACCTTTCTCGGGATAAGGGCTTGCAAGAAACCACCATCAATAATATTTCTATACGAATTCATCTCAAAAGGTAAATAATACAAAAACATGTATGACAACAAACTACTTGCAACTGTTCTGTGAAGATGAGAAATAATAAGGATGAGCATTCCCAATTGAAATAAGGAAACTTGTAGTTAGTAAAAATCAAGCAGAGCACAAATCAAATTGCCTATTTGAAATTACTGGCTATGGGTACTATTGATGGTGACTTTCTGCTCAGAAAAACTCTGAAGCCTGAAGATGGGTATAATGAGATTTGCAATTAGACAGATAGAGGTCTAAGGTCCATTTAAGGATGAGAGGTGAAATGAAGGTGCTCGAGCCCGAGGCTTAGAAAGACATGAGGGAAGAACCAGACTCGACCTGATATAAAGACATCAGATTCGACGGAACTTGAACACCCATGAAGGACGACCGACCTAGTAAAGTGAGGAAAGTAAAGGTCTCAGGACAGACATGACCCTGTTGGACAGGTCGACCATCACAGTCTACAGTCAATCATCTCACTTTGCTGACTTGAGGAGGTAGGTCGGTGTAATGGAATTATGTTAAAGTCTGGACTATGTAAGCCCTAAACAGATATTTAAGTCTCCCAAGCATTGATCAAGATAAAAGTAGGCCAGCGGCTGATGGGATAAAGCAGAGCTTCAAGTTTATCGACTGCCACAAGCTATCGCATGAGAGTGGCTAGGATATAGACTGACAATGTGGCATAACGTGTAGCAACTACCAAAAGTGGCATGGTTTAATGAGATTCGGGTGGCAAGTCGTAGGGGTGTCAGACGGCTGGGCTATAATACGTAGGGTAATTGGGGAAGCGAGCCTAAGCAATAATAGCTTAGCAACGTGGCTGATGTCACGAAGTTAGCGTAACAATGTATTTTTGCTTAATATATAAAGAGGTTAAGAATTCATTGTAAAGGATTGATCAATTTTATTCACAAGCACTTGTAACTGTAATAAAGAGAAAAGAATCTCGAGCTAGAGAAACAAAAGAGGTCGGTCAGACCCGAGCCAGTAATAAAAGCTTTCTTTTCCCTTCTTCCCGTGGACGAAGGTTGGATCCATTCTGTCGAACCACATTAAATCCTTAATTTATCCGTGTGTATTCTATTTTTTGTTAAGCTTGCATTTGGTTCCGAACAAACCAAACAAATCCACAATTGAGATAAATCCATAATTTTTCTGTTCGAGGAGTGATTTTCTCGGATTACCTCTGGAATGAAAAATAATCGTTAACACACAAAGGCGATGGCAGGAGACGAGAACCACAGATCTTCAGAGGCTTCGATGATGGAGTGGATGAAGAAAATGGAAGAAACCATGTGAAGCGAGAGGGAAAGTACACAAAAGGAAAGTGAGGCAACTCAAACCTTCATAAAGGTCATGATGGAGAAGTTGTAGAAGGTGGAAAAGAAGGCATGAGAAGAGAGGGGAGCGGGCCCCAGCCAAAAAATGAGGAAAAGTCTATGTTCACAATAGGAGGGAGGGAATACATTAGCATGAGATTCAAACCGGGCAAGAAAAAACTATTTCCGGATTAGAGGCTCAAATGTTCTCCCGACAGAAAGGGCCCCGAGGATTCAAAGGGCTAGACCGGTGCCTATAATGTTCACAGAGGAAGATGCCTAATGGGTCAACTATCCCCACGATGACGTTCTGATAATTAGGGCTAATATCGGAGGAACCGAGGTAGATAGGATATTGGTAGATCCCATAAACGCGGTGGATATCATTGCCAAAGAAGCTCTAAACGATTTAGGAGTGCAGTACACCACTTTGACCTGGGACGCGACACCTCTGTAAAAGTTTGGTGGAGCATCCGTAGTCCCACTATGTCGGATACAATTGGTTATTACCATTGGGACTACTCCTCACACACAGATTGTTATGTTGCATTTTACCGTAGCGGATTGCATGAGCAGCTATTAGGTGATTTTAGGGAGGCCCTTTATGATGAAGTAAAGGGCGGTTATGTCGTGTTACTACCTGAAGCTGAAGTTCCTGACCCGAGAAGGAATTGGGATGGTTTGTGGAAGCCAGAAGATAACTAGAAGTTGCTTTGCTACCATTTCTAAGGAAACACTTTATATCGATGAGGTAGAGGTGAAGAGGAAAGAAGGAGAAGGGGATGAGGCAGAAGTTGAGTCGATTGATCCTAGACCCGAGGATCCTGCCTAGTTGGGGTAGGGGAAGAACTGGAACAAGTGGAGCTCTTCGGCCTTGGAAAAATAATAAAGATAGGGGCAGGCTTGGAGGAAGCAGTTGCTGGTTTTTCTGAAGGAATATGTGGACGTCATCGTATGGGGACATGTCCAGAATTGATCCCAAATTTATCATTCACCATTTAGCGATAAATCGGGCTCACAAGCAGGGGAAGAAAAAGAGGAAGATTTTCAATCAAGAAGGATACGAGCAATTCGTGCAGAGGTTGAATGGTTACTAAAGGCCAGGTTTATCAGAGAGGTCAAGTACCCGGAGTGGGTATCTAATATGGTCTTGGTGAAGAAGACCAGATGGAAGTGGAGGATTTGCATGAATTTCTCTTATTTGAACAAGGCTTGCCCGAAGGACAGCTTCCCGCTACCTAAGGAAGATTAGTTGATGGATTCTACGGCACGTAATGGACTGCTCAATTTTATGTATGCGTTCTTAGGGTAAAACCAGGTCAGGATTCATGCTGAGGATGAAGAAAAGATAGCAAGGGTTGTACTGTTACAAGGTGATGCCTTTCGGATTGAAGAATATCGGGGCTACGTATCAGATATTGATGAATAAGATTTTCAAACCATTCATCGGTAAGACAATGCAGGTATTTGTCGACGACATGATTATGATGACAGAAAAGCCTAAGGATCATCTGGACGACCTCAGAGGGATATCTGAGCTGTTGAGGAAGAAGAATATGAGACACAATCCGAACATAAGTGCTTCTGGTGTATCTTCAGAAATTCTTTAAGGTATAGGGTCATTACCTCGGGAATAAAAGCAAACCCTCAGAAAATCAAGGTTGTATTAGATTTAAAGCCCTCGAGGACGGTCAGAGAAGTGCAGAGTTTAACGGGTCAGGTGGCAGCACTAAACCGATTCATTTCTAAAGCCACCGAAGAGTGTCACGCCTTCTTCAAACTGCTCAGGAAGGCTAAGAAAGAAGTCAGCTGGACAACTGAATGAGTGGACACATTCCAGCAGCTGAAGGAGTACCTGGACCAATCCCTACTGTTGGAGAAGCCGATCCCATGTGAGACTTTGTTCCTGCACTTGGCTGTTTCTGAATATGTTGTGAGTTTGATGTTAGTGCAGGAAGTGGATAAAATCCAAAGGCCGATGTATTACACAAGTAAGGCCCAATTGGATGTGGGAACTCGGTACCCAGCACATGAGCTGTGGCTTTGTACTTGGTCACAGCGGTAAGGAAATTACGCCCTTATTTTCAAGCCCACCCCATTGGGGTATATTCCGATCATTATTTGAGGCAAATATTACACAAGACGAAGGTCTCAGGTCGTCTAGTGAAGTGATATGTGGAGCTCAATGAGTATGATATATCTTATCTGCCTAGTGTATCGATCCAGGGGCAAACACTGGCAGATTTTGTTACAGAGTTCACAAGGCTGCAGGTTATGGCAATAAATGAAGCTAAATGTGAGCTGTTGTTGGACAATTATGACCCATAGAGTCACTATTTGTACAGATCATGGTGTTGTTGTACAAATTAACTATGTGACAAAGGAGATTGCTCTCTTATCATTTGTGATTAGATCACATTAGATGTATAAATGATGAGAGGTCCCTATGATTTGTTCCTGGACGGAGAATGATATGAGACAGTATCAGTCCACGTAGGATAAATCATTAAATATCCCTAGTCAGAGTATTATCGAGATTGGACATCGATAAATACGTAAAAGACTAGTATTGCACTTGTGCGCATTGTGAGGGCACAACGGCATAGTTCTCATATATTTGGGTATTGGATACTCATGCAAGTGTAATAGGAGGTTTGTTTCACCGATGGTACGGGAAACAGCTTCGCTCTGGATAGACCCCCTCGGAATCCCATTGGTAGTATGACTGTGTGTCTATGGGAGTCCGAAATCAGGGTAGGTGTATTTGGTCTTAACCTGAGACTTGCACCGCTAATACTTACGACAATCAATATACTTTGGTTGAGGTCGTCCAGGGCTTTAACCGGTTCTGTGTACGCCAATACTGGGTATATTGAGAATCGTAGAGTATTGGGTGTGATGTCAAGACGGAAGTATCACTCCAGTAATAGTGGAGATGATGTCACGTAGGATACGTATTAGTGCTCTTAAGTGCTGCGCGGCCATCGGGATATTATGACTAGGTCATGTATATCCGATTATAGAGACTAGTTACCAGACAACCGACATGGGCTTCGTACGGGGCAGACACAACTCCAGCCCCAGGCCTAGCACGTGACCATCCGATACTAGATCGATATGCACTATACGTGTATACTACGCCTGATACAAATCCTTCATTCCTGTAAGGATATTTCCGGAGAATTGGGTAGGCATGGTGCTTTGCTAGAAGCCAACCTTGTCTTGTGAATCGGTAAAACGTAGTACTTGGTACTTACGTGTTCGGATAGTCCGACGATCGTATTTACTGCCAACATATCCGGGGATCTCATGGGTCGCTTCCCAATGATTCACCAATGATGTATGACTCGCACTTTAATTAATCTGGGATTAATTCGATGAGAGAGAAAATTAATCTGGGATTAATTACGGAGATATTTTATCTGGGATAAAATATCGTCTAAAGAGAGAGAACGCGATTAATTTGGAATTAATCGGTAAAATAAATTTAATAGTTAAATTTGATTTTTCTATTTAATTTATTCGAATGGGTTAAAATTAATATATCAGATATATTAATATGAATTGGATTTCATTACGAAATTAAAGTCGGACTTTAATGCGAACGAACGAATTAATTTAGAATTAATTCATAAACGATGTTCGTAATATATTTGCGAGGCATCGATATTTAATTAAATTAGATTTAATTATTTAACGACGGAAGTTCGTTAATCAGATTAAACGGAACCGAGCCGCGGCAAATGTTCATAGAGATATTTGAATTTTGAATTCAAATATGTGGGCCCATGTGTGGTAGGTGTACCTACCACCCAACTACCTGTTTGCTTTTTGGAAAAAACCATTTACCCACACCTACCAAGTTTAGGGTAAAAGTGAAATGGTTTTACCAAAAGGTGAATAACAAAAGGGCTCTCTACACTTTGGTAACTCAATTTTATTCATTAGATGAAAATTTGAAAACCCTAGAGAACTCTCTCTCTCTCCTCTCCATCTTCTTTCTTTCTTTCTCACGCTCATTGAGGGGCTGCTCACTGCCTGAAAATGGCGTCCATGGAAGCAAGAATATGTGGATTTTGTGGCAAGATCCAAGTGCTAGCACACTCCTAGAAGACATACGAAGGTGTTAGGGAACCCCACGAGCCGGGTGTTAGACATTATGTCCCATAGCGTCACTGTTTGTAAATGATATGGTATTATTGTACAAAATTAACTATGTGATAATGAAATTGCCTTTTGCCGTTTTGTAATATTATTTACTTTGACTAAGAAATGGCGAAAGTCCATATGATTAATACTGGATTGAGATGATATGAGACAGTATCAATCTGTAAAAGTTTAATCATTAAATATCCCTAGTCGGAGTATTATCGAGATCGGACATCGATAATGCGGAATAGACTAGTATTGCGCTTGTGCACGTTGTGAGGGCACAACAGCATAGTTCTCATATATTTAAGTATTGGATACTTATGCAAGTGCAATAGGAGGTTGTGTTTTACCGATGGTACGGAAAAGCTTCGCTCTGGATAGACCCCGCGGAATCCCATTGGTAGTATGTCTGCGTGTCTATGGGAGGCCGCATCAGGGTAGGTGTATATGGTCTTAACCTGAGACTTACATCGCTAGTACTTGCGACAATCGGTAAACTTTGGTTTTGGTGGTTGGGGACCCTAACCGGTTCTGTGTACACCTTTCTGGGTTTATCGAGAATCGTAGTGTGCTGGATGTGATGTCAAGATGGAAGTATCGCTTCAGACATATGGAGGCGATGATCACGCAGGGCACAGAACTAGTACTCTATAAAAGGTTGCAACCGTCGGGACAATATGACTAGGTCAGGATTGTCTGATTTAAAGAGACTAGCTGCTTGATGTCCGATATATGTTTCGTACGGGGCAGACACATCTCCAGCCCCAGGCCTAGCATGTGATCATCCGATACTGGATCGATTTACGCAATACTACGGTATACTACGCCTGATACAGATCTTATATTCCTATTAGAATATTTCTGGAGAATTGGGTAGGCATGGCGCTTTGCTAGAAGCCAACCTTGTCTTGTGAATCGGTAAAGACGTAGTACGAGGTACGTACGTGTTCGGATTATCCGACGACCGTATTTACTGCCAAAATATCCGGAGATCTCTTGGGTCGCTTCCTGAAGATTCACCTATGATATTTGATTCGAACTTAATTAATCTTGGATTAATTGCGGAGAAACTTTATCTCGGATAAAGTGCCTTATTTAGAGAGAGAGAACGATTAATTTGGAATTAATCGATATAATTATTATATTCGATATAATAATCGAAATTCGATTTCGACGCGAAATTAAAATTAGATTTTAATTCGGGCATACGAGTTAATTTAGAATTAATTCGTAAGCGACGTAAATAATAATTTCGCTAGGAGCGATTATTTATTTAAATTCGATTTAATTAACGTCGCGACGCTAGCTCGGTATTTCGGAAATATCGAACCCGAACGCGTGAGTGGACGTGGGCCCACTTTCATTGGGAAACGTGTGGGGCCCACATGACACTTGTCATTGATATGGCATTGCATGTTAATAGTGTACAAAACACTCTAAGGCATTGCATGGTGATAGTGTGCATTTCACTCAAAGGCTTTGCATGGAGTTTGAGTGTTTGACACTCTAAGCCATTGCATGGATTATGTCATAGATTTATTATTAATTTAATAAATTATAACATAAATATAAATTGATTTTGGTAATACAAAAATCAATTAATCAAAAAACTCTCTCTTCTCTCTCAAATTGCCGAAACTTCACCATTGAAGGGCAAAGGAAGATTTGATCTTCCATTCTCCATTTTTGCTAGCACAAGCAAGGGATCAAAAGAGGTGATAGGGAAACCATCAAAGAGCTTGGAATACAAGAGCTTGGAGCTTGGAGTCTTCTTCCTCCTCTTGGCCGAAACCAACCACCAACTTGGAGCTTGGAGATTCAAAGGTTTTGTTCATCTTCTTCATCACATAACTTTGTAAGTATGATTCCGCCATGCTTCAAGTCTTTTATATATATTCATTTTAGTATTTCATATGCTTAATCTTTGTTTGGGACCTATATAATAGAAACCAACAATGGTATCAGAGCTAGGTTTAAGCATGAAATACTTTAGGTTAAAATTTGGGTAAAATTGATTGAAGCATGTTCTTGTGAAATTTGATGAATGAGTATGCTTATATGTATGTTAAATGACATTATATGAAATCAATTTTATGAAAAATGCATTGGATGATTTTTCCCCAAAATTTTGACCTTGGCCGAATGGGTGTGTTAAATTGATTAAAGCATGTTCTTATGAAATTTGATTAATAAGTATGCTTGCATGTGTATAACATGATGTTATATAGAATCAATTTTATGAAAAATGCATTGGATGATTTTTCCCCACCTTGGCCGAATGGCATGATAAATTGATATAAGCATGTTCTTATGAAATTTGATTAATAAGTATGCTTGCATGTGTATAACATGATGATATATGGAATCAATTTCATGAAAAATGCATTGGATGATTTTTCCCCAAATCCATGCCTTGGCCGAATGTGTTACTACTTGGAGTAGATTGAAATTTTTTGTGTATAAGATCATTAGATGACTTAGAACGTGTACGGGACGTAGATTAGTAATTCAATCGGATTGAAAAACAAATCGACACAAAAAACTCACCTTGGCCGAATGAACAAGGACATGAAATGGAGTTGAATTTTGATAAAATTAATGTTGGACATTTAATTTGACAAATACATGATTAATAAATTAAATGGGTATTTTTGAAATATTTGGTTTAATATATTAATCTTGATATTACACTTTAATTAATTGGACTTTAATGTTTGGAATATTAAATTTAATTAATGGGCTTTAATAATTTAATTGGGCCTTATGGGCTTAAAATTGGTTTTATGGCACTTAAGGGTGATTCCTTATTTGGGCTTGGCAATTGGGTTTGACCCACATTGACCAAAAGCCCAAGCCTTAATAAATCAATTCTAAGCCCATTTGACTTGAATTAAATTCAACATTGGATGTTAATTGGGCTTTGAGACCCAATAGGATTAGATTTAGAATCTAAGTCTTTAAAGCATATTAAAAGTGTAAACATTTGATTTGGAATTAAATAATTGGATTAGTATTGAATACGAATTGAATTAGATTTAATTAGTAGTTCGATGTAATTCGCGAATTCGTACTTTATGTACTTATTCTCAATCGAGTTGGACTCGCACAAAATCAAACCGTTGTTTGAACATTGGATGATCACATTAACAAAGACTAATTAATTGGATTAGATTGGTTGTAAAAGCATGTCTTGTTTGAATATATATGTATGTGATGAATGAATAGTGTATATCGGATGGATATTAGAAGGGAAAAGGGTAATTTTAGAAATTATTGTAAATTTGGAATTTATAAATTGGACCTGCGTGTCCAGCCTTATCTCTTTATCTCTTTGTATTCTCTTCTCACCTAATTCCCCTCAATGTAAATGAGGTTTCTCTTATTGTATTATGTAATTGGGTAGTTGTAGAATAGTGCTAGCGGGGAGAGGAAAGGGAGTGATTTGTTCTAGGAACAAGTTGTTTAAATATCCATCCGCATATCACTATTACTTTACTTTACGCGCTTTATGATGTTTTAGAAGCATGCTTAAGGTGTATGATGATGAGACCTAACAAAGATAAATAAAATTGGTTGCCAATTACGCGAAAAATCCCTCAAACAATATTAAGCGATTTTCCTTCCTTCCGTTGAATGATTCTTTCTCAAGATCCGAAATTGGCATTGGTTTGTTGGCCAAAGTCAAGACCTTTGTCAATTGAGGATGTGTTTGAATCATGAGAATTTTGTTACACATCGGTGTCCTGTCCAAGTTGTGATTTGTTGGCCAAAGTCAAGATCACTTCTTGTCCATCGACATTGATTACGAAATTTTCCTTGTCAATGGGTCCCGCTTAACTGGAATCATTAGGTTTGTTGTGCCAAAGCCAAGGCTTAGTTGATTCAGAGGAAATGGTTAGGAAAATGTATTGGATACATTGACATATGTATTAGATATATATGTTTTGAACTTGGATGTCCACCTAACCGGATCTAGGAATTGGATGGGATCCAATTGATCTTCGAGATCTACCTAGTTAAATATCATACAACTTGTTGGCCAAAGTCAAGGTTGTGTGTTATTTAACAGGATCCTAGCCCACTAGGAAATTAGATTTCCCGAGTTGTCTACAGAGGGTTAGAAACTTGAAGAAAATAGTGGGAGGCTATTATTGAATTTGCAATTTCGTTCAGATACTTAGCCTTACGCGTCTTTCAAAAACATTTCGTCAATATTTTAATTAGTTGGACTAATATATTGTTATTTTTATTTGTAACAGTTTGACTGTACCCATAACATCGTTGACTTTATAGTTGGACTATAGTTGTCAAGATGATTGGCAAAGGTAATATCCGCGACATAATCATGGGTGATAATGTCTTCAGAGGGACAAACTTTGCCGACTGGGAAATGAACCTCAATAGTGCTTGGGGCTGAGAGGATACTGTATACTATTCAGAGACCTCTCCCGCCTAAACCCACTGAGCCACTGGAGCTAGAGTTATGGAAAACTCATAGTGATGATTGTGACCAAGCTCAGTCAGTTATGCTAGCTGCAATGACCCAGCATTTCAGACGCCAGAATAGGGACTTGGATCCCTATAACATGATGGCAAGATTGCGTGATCTTCACCGCACTAATAAGCGGATGAAGAGGTACGAGCTAGTAAGGAAACTCTTCCGCTCCCGGATGACAGATGGCGCATCAGTTGAAGCCCACGGGGCTCAAATGATCGCCGATATTGATGAGTTGGCCAATATGGGAATAGTCTTGGAGGCTGAGCTGACTATAGATATGATCTTGCAGTCACTTCCTGATACTTGGAAACAAATCATAGTCAACTACAAGTTGATGGATACAGATGACACTCTTGGAGAGCTGTTATCTATTGAAGGAGTCCGAAAGGGAACTCCTAAAGGGGAGCAAGCGCGAGGCGCATTTTGCATCGACCTCTCATGCGCCAAAGGGTGGCCCCAAGGCAATTGGAGGTGCAAAGAAGAAGAAGTTCAAGAAAAAGGGCAAAGGCAAGTTGACATCTGCTTCTAGGAAGCCAAGGGACAAATCTCACGACATCTGCCTCAACTGCGGCAAGAGGGGTCACTGGAAACGTGACTGCCGAATGGGCAAGGGGCAGAAGGAGGATATCAAGGATGGCAAGGCTATCGCTTCTGGTATGTTTGTTATTGAGATAAATATGAATACTTCTAGTTTTAAAAATTGGATTTTTGATTCTGGTTGTGGTGCTCATATTTGTACTGATGTGCAGGATCTGCAGGATAGCAGGGTGCTGGCATCCGGGGAGATGGATCTACGGGTTGGAAACGGAACACCAGTTGCTGTTTTGGCCGTAGGGACTTTTGTTTTAGAACTGCCCTCGGGGCATGAACTTAAACTTTTGAACTGTTATTATGTACCTAGTTTAACTAGGAATATTATATCTGTATCCTTGTTAACCCAGCAGGGTTACACTTTTGTATTCAGGAACACTGGGTGTTATTTATATAAAAATGATGCAGAAATTTGCACAGCTGTTGCAAATAACGGTCTTTATATTTTGAATATAAATGAATCTCCTAAAATAACGAACAAAAGGCTCAAGAGAAATAATCTAAAATGAAGCTTATATGTGGCATTGTCGTCTGGGACACATCAACAAGACTCGCATATCCACACTTTCGAAGAGTGGGTACTTGGACGAATTTGATCCCAATTCATATGACGTCTGCGAATCTTGTCTTTTAGGCAAAATGCCTAAATCACCTTTTAACGGTAAAGGTGAACGTGCCACAGAACTGTTGGCTCTTGTACATACTGACGTATGCGGGCCCATGTCTGGCCAGGCTAGAGGTGGATTTCACTACTTCGTAACCTTTACAGATGATGCATCTCGTTACGGTTATGTGTATCTTATGAGACACAAGTCGGAAACTTTTGAGAAATTCAAAGAGTTTCGACACGAAGTGGAGAAACAACAGGGAAGAATATTAAGACATTACGGTCAGACCGTGGTGGCGAATACTTAAGTTATGAGTTTCAAGATTACTTGAAAGAATATGGTATTCTTTCACAGTGGACTCCTCCTGGAACACCGCAATTAAACGGTGTGTCCGAACGGAGAAACCGCACCTTGTTAGACATGGTAAGGTCAATGATGAGTCGCACTGAGCTACCAATATCCTTCTGGGGATATGCATTAAACAGTGCTATACTTATTTTGAATAAGGTACCGTCGAAGTCTGTTGAACAGACTCCATATGAGATATGGACAGGAAGGAAACCAGGTTTCTCTTTCCTGAAGATTTGGGGATGCTGGGCATATGTTAAACGTTTGGAAGGTACCAAACTTGAACCCAAGTCAGATAAATGCCTTTTCGTAGGATATCCTAGGGAAACCAAAGGATATTACTTCTATCACCCACTAGAGAACAAAGTATTTGTTGCTCTACATGCGGTTTTCCTTGAGAAGGATTCCTAAATGCAGTGGCAAGTGGGAGGAAAGTAGAACTCGATGAAGATCGTAGTGATACTGTTCCTGGCAATGAATCAATGACGGAACATGAACAGACCATCCGGGATGAGTCTGTACCACAAACTTCACATACACAAGGACCGCGTAGGTCGGAGAGAGTCAGAACAATACCTGAGAGGTATGGGTTCCTGATCTCACCTCATGTAGATATTAATCTTATTGAGGATAATGAGCCGGCTACGTATGAGGAAGCGATACAAAATATCGATTCCGCTTTATGGCAAGAAGCCATGAAGTCCGAGATGGATTCCATGTACGCCAACCAAGTTTGGACACTGGTTGATGCACCAGAAGGTGTGAAGCCTATTGGATGCAAATGGATCTTCAAGAAGAAGACCGACATGGATGGCAACGTACAAACGTACAAAGCTAGGCTTGTAGCGAAGGGGTATCGTCAACAATATGGTATTGATTATGACGAAACCTTCTCACCCGTTGCCATGATTAAATCCATTCGGATAATGCTTGCAATAGCTGCATATTTCGATTACGAGATATGGCAGATGGACGTTAAAACCGCTTTCCTTAACGGAAACCTTTTGGAGGATGTTTATATGCAACAGCCTGACGGTTTTATCGTACCTAGACTTGCAAACAAGGTTTGTAAGTTAAATCGATCCATTTATGGATTAAGCAAGCATCACGGTCATGGAATCAGCGTTTTGATGAGATCATAAAGGAATATGATTTCGTGCAAAACGCAGATGACCCTTGTGTATACAAGAAGGTTAGTGGGAGAGCACTTACTTTTATTGTCCTTTATGTCGACGACGTATTGCTAATAGGCAATGACATTCCCATGCTGACGTCGGTGAAAGCTTGGCTTTCATTAAAATTCTCCATGAAAGATCTGGGAGAAGCAGCCTTTATTCTTGGAATAAAAATCTACAGGGATAGATCTAGAAAGCTGCTTGGACTCTCCCAGAGTACATACATTGATAAAGTGTTGAAGCGATTCAACATGGAACAATCCAAGAGGGGATTGGTTCCAATGATACGAGGTACCTCTCTGTCTAAAGACATGTGTCCTAAGACTCAGGAAGAGAGGGACAACATGAGTCGGATACCGTTCGCCTCGGCAGTCGGATCGATCATGTATGCTATGATATGTACAACCTGATGTCTCATATGCTTTGAGCATGTGCAGTCGCTATCAGGCCGATCCAGGTGAAGGTCACTGGATAGCAGTTAAGAATATCCTTAAGTATCTTAAACGAACTAAGGATGCTTTCTTAATTTATGGAGGTGGAGAACTTGCGGTATCTGGGTATACCGATGCAAGTTTCCAAACCGACAAGATGACTACAAGTCGCAATCCGGGTACATTTTTTGTTTGAATAACGGAGCAGTGAGCTGGAAATCTTCCAAGCAAGATACTGTTGCCGATTCAACAACAGAAGCGGAGTACATCGCTGCATCTGAAGCAGCAAAGGAGGCAGTTTGGATCCGAAAGTTCCTAATCGGATTAGGGGTAGTTCCGTTAGCAGCTGAGCCCGTTCCATTGTATTGTGACAATAACGGAGCTATAGCACAGGCTAAGGAACCAAGGTCTCATCAAAGGTCCAAGCATGTTCTTCGACGTTACCATCTGATTCGGGAGATTATACATCGTGGCGATGTAAAGGTCGAGAAGGTCACATCAGATGACAACATTGCAGATCCGCTGACGAAGGCTGTTCTTCAGCAAGTTTTTGAACGACACATACATAGTTCGGGTATTAGATGCTTGAGTGACTGGCTATAGGCCAAGTGGGAGATTGTTAGACATTATGTCCCATAGCGTCACTGTTTGTAAATGATATGGTATTATTGTACAAAATTAACTATGTGATAATGAAATTGCCTTTTGCCGTTTTGTAATATTATTTACTTTGACTAATAAATGGCGAAAGTCCATATGATTAATACTGGATTGAGATGATATGAGACAGTATCAATCTGTAAAAGTTTAATCATTAAATATCCCTAGTCGGAGTATTATCGAGATCGGACATCGATAATGCGGAATAGACTAGTATTGCGCTTGTGCACGTTGTGAGGGCACAACAGCATAGTTCTCATATATTTAAGTATTGGATACTTATGCAAGTGCAATAGGAGGTTGTGTTTTACCGATGGTACGGAAAACAGCTTCGCTCTGGATAGACCCCGCGGAATCCCATTGGTAGTATGTCTGCGTGTCTATGGGAGGCCGCATCAGGGTAGGTGTATATGGTCTTAACCTGAGACTTACATCGCTAGTACTTGCGACAATCGGTAAACTTTGGTTTTGGTGGTTGGGGACCCTAACCGGTTCTGTGTACACCTTTTCTGGGTTTATCGAGAATCGTAGTGTGCTGGATGTGATGTCAAGATGGAAGTATCGCTTCAGACATATGGAGGCGATGATCACGCAGGGCACAGAACTAGTACTCTATAAAAGGTTGCAACCGTCGGGACAATATGACTAGGTCAGGATTGTCTGATTTAAAGAGACTAGCTGCTTGATGTCCGATATATGTTTCGTACGGGGCAGACACATCTCCAGCCCCAGGCCTAGCATGTGATCATCCGATACTGGATCGATTTACGCAATACTACGGTATACTACGCCTGATACAGATCTTATATTCCTATTAGAATATTTCTGGAGAATTGGGTAGGCATGGCGCTTTGCTAGAAGCCAACCTTGTCTTGTGAATCGGTAAAGACGTAGTACGAGGTACGTACGTGTTCGGATTATCCGACGACCGTATTTACTGCCAAAATATCCGGAGATCTCTTGGGTCGCTTCCTTCCTGAAGATTCACCTATGATATTTGATTCGAACTTAATTAATCTTGGATTAATTGCGGAGAAACTTTATCTCGGATAAAGTGCCTTATTTAGAGAGAGAGAACGATTAATTTGGAATTAATCGATATAATTATTATATTCGATATAATAATCGAAATTCGATTTCGACGCGAAATTAAAATTAGATTTTAATTCGGGCATACGAGTTAATTTAGAATTAATTCGTAAGCGACGTAAATAATAATTTCGCTAGGAGCGATTATTTATTTAAATTCGATTTAATTAACGTCGCGACGCTAGCTCGGTATTTCGGAAATATCGAACCCGAACGCGTGAGTGGACGTGGGCCCACTTTCATTGGGAAACGTGTGGGGCCCACATGACACTTGTCATTGATATGGCATTGCATGTTAATAGTGTACAAAACACTCTAAGGCATTGCATGGTGATAGTGTGCATTTCACTCAAAGGCTTTGCATGGAGTTTGAGTGTTTGACACTCTAAGCCATTGCATGGATTATGTCATAGATTTATTATTAATTTAATAAATTATAACATAAATATAAATTGATTTTTGGTAATACAAAAATTAATTAATCAAAACTCTCTCTTCTCTCTCAAATTGCCGAAACTTCACCATTGAAGGGCAAAGGAAGATTTGATCTTCCATTCTCCATTTTTGCTAGCACAAGCAAGGGATCAAAAAGGTGATAGGGAAACCATCAAAGAGCTTGGAATACAAGAGCTTGGAGCTTGGAGTCTTCTTCCTCCTCTTGGCCGACCAACCCAACCAACTTGGAGCTTGGAGATTCAAAGGTTTTGTTCATCTTCTTCATCACATAACTTTGTAAGTATGATTCCGCCATGCTTCAAGTCTTTTATATATATTCATTTTAGTATTTCATATGTTTAATCTTTGTTTGGGACCTATATAATAGAAACCAACACCGGAATCTTAGACGAAGCTTGGAGCTTCATTCTCAAGCTCAAATCTGAAATAGTGAGCAGTACTACACTGCATTGTCGCCACTTGAAGAAGGAAAATCAATTTTGTTCTTCATCAAATCGCTCAACCGATCGATTGAGTATTCCGCTATCTCCTTTGATGTTTCACAACATTATTTTCAGCTTGTTATGATCTTGGGACCTCAATAGAAACCAACAGTTGTTTGTTGATGGGTCGGTCACTACACAAAGGTGTAGGTTTGGGATGATCCTCTGAAGTAGCATATGGGAGGAGTTGAGCTACGCCATGAGATTCACCTTCGAAAGCCATGAATAATAAGGCATAGTACGAAGCAATTCTGGCAGGATTAAGACTCTGCATGACAGTTGGAGTCAATGATGTGATAGTGAAAAGCGA
The DNA here is from genome assembly GCA_019454045.1 of Zanthoxylum bungeanum. NCBI lineage: Eukaryota > Viridiplantae > Streptophyta > Magnoliopsida > Sapindales > Rutaceae > Zanthoxylum > Zanthoxylum bungeanum. The sequence continues at coordinate 19,064 of SKCR01001205.1, forward strand.
TTCCAGCTGGCCGTTCAGTAAGTGAATGGTGAATTCTAGGTAAGGGAACTGAACATGATTGCTTATCAGGACGAGGTAAAGAAGCTAGTTGAAGGGATGGGGAATGTAGTGTTCGAGCAGGTAGGATGGAAACACCAATAGGCAGACTCGCTGGTCGGGTTGAATCATCCATCAAGTCAAAAATTCCTCAGACCATTCAGCTGGGATGATTACAATCTAGAATTATTGGGATGGTGGATGTAATGGAGGTGAATGCCTAGAGGGGGCATCCTGGATGGATCCAATCAAGAAGTACTTAGAGACGGGGATGTGCCCAATGGGAAGAAATAGGGGAGGAAGTTGAAATATCTAAGTGTAATATTTTGCTTGATAGATCAGGTATTATACCGAAAGGGGGTACACGATACCATACTTCAGGTGTCTGGGACCCGATGAGGCAAATTACGCGCTCAGGGAAATTCACGAGGGAATCTGTGGAAGCCATGGTGGAGGTCAGTTGATAGCTCGTAAGGAATTAATGCAAGGTTTTTTCTGGCCAACAATGCACCAGAACGGGGCAAGGGTTGCCTGAGCATGTGACGGATGTCATAAAAACACCAACATACCCCACCAGCCCCCTAAGTAACTAATCGTATTGTCAAGTCCTTGGTCGTTTGCCCAATGAGGGATAAATATTATTGGGCCGATGGCCATGGGTCGGGTTAAGCCAAGTTTCCATTGTTACAATCGATTACTTCACCAAGTGGGTGGAAGCTGAGCCGTTGTCCATGATAACCGAGAAAAAGGCAATAGATTTTGTCTAAAAGAATATTGTGTGTCGGTTCAGGATCCCCAGGGCCATCATCATGGACAATGGGAAGCAGTTGGATAGTAAGGGTTTTAGGAAACTTTGCGAGGACTTTCAAATCACCTTGAGGTTCACCTCCCATTCTCCTCCGAAGTCCAATAGGAAAATAGAAGCAACAAACAATACTATCAAGAGCAACTTGAAGGCAAGGCTCAGGTCCTGCAAGGGTTTGTGGGTCGAGGAGCTACCAGAGGTTCTATGGGAACATCAAACGACCTACAAAGATTTCACAAGCAAAACACCTTTCTCTTTGGCCTATAGATACGAAGCGGTTATCCCAGCAGAGATCGGGATGGTGACCTACTGGGTTCGTCATTTTGAGGAATGGTAGAACTTAGAGCTCGTGAATAATCATCTTGACTTGATAGAAGAGAAAATGAGAGGTCAGCGGTCAAGATGGCGGTATATCAGTAGAGGATGACGCATTTCTACAATAAGAAGGTTCATGTATGATATTTTCTCCACAGAGATTTGGTAATGAGACAAGTTACTCTAAATACACTGAGGCATAAGGAAGGTTCATTATATGCCAAATGGGAGGGGCCATATAAAGTAACCGAGGTCTTCAGATTGGGTGCTTATCTATTGGAGCAGGTGGACGGTACTTGGCTAAAAAAACCCTGGAATGATGAGATGTTGAGAAGATGCTTCTAGTAATTTCCCCCAGAATGGTCCTCAAAGGGTTACAAGATGAGTAGACGACCCATTGAGCTATTGAATGAAATGTAAAAGATGTCATCAGAAGTCTCAATCTAAGATTGAGCTGTTGAATGAAATGTAATGTCAGGAGTTGGAGTTTTTCTCCCATAAGGATGAACAAGGTCTTCCTAGAGAAATGATAGTTGTTGTTCGACTGCCAGTTTTCTGGTCCTCGGTAACGACAGTCATCATGAAGCAGTAAGAGAGTCGTGATGTAAGGTGTTTTCGATTAGTTTCCATAGTGCCTCATACTTGTTATGCATGTGTGGTGGCTTTCCGGGCTTGTTATTGCCCAGAAGGTGAAACATCTTAAGATGGATCGACAAGTGGAAATAGGAGGAGAAGTAATCAACTATGAGCTTGATGGTCTAAAGTCATAAGGGAAACTTCTTCCACTCTTCCACGAAGCCGAGATATAGTCGCATACACCCAAAGAAAGTGGACATTAGAGGATACAAATCGAAAGTCCCCGATCAAACTCAAAAGTAACAGTTGTCAAGAATTATTCGAAGATGTTGAGGAAGATAGTTTCAGTAAGAGCTTCTCTTAGAATGACCCTCAAAGAGTTGTAAAAAGAGCAATAGATCTCTTGATATGAATAAGACTTTCCCCTTTTAAATAATAGCTTGTTCATTTATGCTTGTCTATTATTTGAATGGGAAACACATGTTTAATATTCTTGTGAAATTCTCGTGATTAGATTACATGAAGGGATGCAAGGCATGTGGGAAAAACATGCACCCCCACGGCACACAATTCCCTGGTGTCATTATCAAACCCCCGAGCTGGAACCTTAACACCCAATGACTTGCATCTTTGAGGAATGATCACATCGTAAAGACCTGTGTGGCTTTTGACACCTCGGGTGTCCATAGCAAGCTCGACGAACTAGTCAGCGTGGCGTTTGGTGCCTCAAGGTAATCATAGTACTTATGGATGGTTAGTGGCTTCGGTACTCCAATACCTCTAGGTTTGCATAGTGATGAACACTAAAAAGTACATATTTATTATATGAAAAATCAATCATTTTACACTTATAGTTTCACTAATCCCCTTAAATTAGCATCTTATATGAAATATTATTTTAATTTATGTCATGTATATTTTTGTGTTTTTATTGCTCTTCGGTAGGTAAAATACTGCGCGGAAGCTCAACAGGACTCACTAGACTTGAAAAAGGGCAAAAATGGAAATTTCAGCATCCGTGTCGCGACAAGTATAGCCTAGGCGTCACGACATGCCTAAGAAGATGAAGACACCGCGGGCACCGCTCCACGCTTCGTGACATGAAGGACTTTGGAGTCGCGACGCGCTGATCTCTCGACACGTGTGTATGAGCGAAGCGGGGTTTACCGCTATGCCTATGATGCTCGACAACCATGATATTGTTGGGCTCGTAGCACGTAGAGAGTATGGAGTAGCCTGTGGGGGACTAAACTGGAGAATAAATGAGTCGCCACCCAGTGTGAACTGGGAAAAGATTTAAGGCCGCACTCACCCCTCCCAAGGGAAGACCTCAAACCGTTGGGTTCGGAATGGTCCATTACTTATGCCAGTATAATGGACGGGTTCACACAATGGTATAGCCAAGTCTTATGTAGTTCATGCAAGATAATTCAAATAAACACACAAATTTACACACCCATAAACATTAATATAAATAAAAGCGAATTAAATTAAGAAATATAAGGTATGATAACAAGAATCATGATAATCAAAAGTAAATAAAGCGTCAATAAATAAATAGTAAACAAAAGGGGGCTAATCATGCATATATGAGTATTTCCCGAGTGGTACGTGGAGTTGTATCCCAAGTAAAGACCGCACTACCGTCCATTCGGTATAACACAAGAGATAATACCATACGTAAATCATTAATGCAATGTAAATAAAAAATAGACATAAAATAATATAATAACGAACAAATAAAATAAAGGTGAAATAATAACGATAAATAAATATGCAAAAAGATAAATAACAAACTAAATACGAAATAATAAAATAACGGTGAATAAATAAACAAAAAAGATAAATAACGTAATGCCAAAAAATAAAATGTGACTAGAAACTTGGCCGTCTTTAATTTAGGACTTCGCATACCTGACTGGACGTATTTCACGTCCAGCCAGACATGCAGCGTCCAGAACTATAAAATAAATATGGTAAATGGTGCCCTCAGGTCTTACCTTTTAAGTTGCATCTCAGAAGTGTGTTAGCCGTTGCCAGGATTGCTGGTTCGTTGTTTCTGTTTTCTGTTTCACTATTTTCTGGTTGCTATTTTTCTATTTCTGGTTGTTATTTGTCTATTTTTTTGTTACTGTTTTGGTTGTTTCTGGGATGCTATTTTGGTTGTTTTAGCTGCTGTTTGGGTTGCTTTGGCTGATGTTTTTGGCTGCTGGTTGATGCTATTTTTGGGCTGCTGTTAGGTTGTTTTAAGGGCTGTTGTTGGTTGTCTTAGGGGATGTTGTTTTGGTGATTTTAGAGGGATGCTGTTTGGTTGTTTTAGGGGCCACTTTTGGTTGTTTTAGGGGGCTGTTGTTGGTTGTTTTAGGGGGTGTTGTTTCGGTGATTTTAAGGCTGTTGTTGGGTGGTTGGTTGTGGTTGTTTTGTTGTCTGGTTATTTTGGTGGTTTCGGCTCACTGTTTCTCTTTCTTCTGCTTCACGTCTTTCACTTTTGGTCTCTGCCTTTGTTCACACCGTTATTGCTTTTGTCCACGCCACTGTAACTTTGTTAGTTCTCGCCACTGTTGCTTTGTTTGTTTCTTCCTGGTTTTCTCTTTGTTTCGGTCTCCTAGGGTTTTCTTTTTTTTTTTTGTTTTTTTTTGTTCTTTGGTGGAAGATTGTTTTGCCTCCTAGGGTTTTTTTGTATTGTTGTTCATGGTGATTGAAGGTTTTTTAGGGGCTGCTTGTTGAAGTGTGAAAGAAGAATAAGGAATTAGCCTAGGTTTTTTTATTATTCGTCTGAAACCCCCTCCAAAGATGAAACTTGGTCCTTTTTATAATGATTTGGATGGATCACCAAAAAGGGAAACAAATCATAGAAAATTATTTTGGAATATAATCTTATAAATTTGGTGATGGAGATCTCAAATCTTTTTAATTGGAACGCTTTGATGAGGGAATTTGAGCACGTGTTTTGTATGGGATTTCAAATCTTTGTTAAATTGGAAAGTGATTTGAGGGGATTTTAGCATGTGTTTTCATGGGATTTTACCTATTTTGGGAAGGTTTGGGCATGTAGATGGTGTCTTGGGCGTGTGGATGGTGGATTGTATGGGCATTGGGCCAATTGTGTGGGTTGTAGGGTAGTGGGCCGGTTACAGGTGTCCGGGGTTTGTCCAAGGCTAAGGTTTCAAACAGCGGTTGAGCGAGTCCGAGGCTGGCTAGTGTGTCCAAATCCAATGAGATGCTAATTTTGGAGGTTTTCTTTCCTTCCGGCATTCGTTTCTCAAAACTTCCGCAACTTTTCAGGTAGTACATCCATACGAGGCTCATCATTGGGCTCATGCAAAAATGAAGTGTCTACAGTCGCCCCAACTTCTTATGGGGCTTGTGGAGTGTGTGACAGTGACAACCCTATCAAAGTCATGCATGTATTTTTGCTTACCTGGTTCGTCGGACATTACCGGACTTACCTGTTGTTTCACTACTAGTGTGAGATGCTTTGATCTCTGGGATTTGTTCCCGAACTGAGTTGTGTTGATGGCGAGGTGCTTCGACCCCTGGGCTTTATTCCCGAACCACCGAGTGTTAGATGCTTCGATTTCTTGGATTTGATCCCGAACTGAGTTGTGTTGATGGCGAGGTGCTTCGACCCCTGGGCCTTGTTCCCGAACCACCGAATGTGAGATTCTTCGATTGTAAGGTTCTCTAAGAACATGCCTAGGATCAATTAAGCATAAAACATGTGAATACTCGAAGTAAGATAGCGGAAAAATACTTACAACGATCGGATAAGTGGATGTAGAGAATATCAAAAAATTCATCTTTGAGAAGTGCTCCAAGATCTTCTTTGATTGTATGTTGATGAAGAGCTCCAAGCTTGGTGAATGAATTCCAAACTCAAGAGATTGTTTCCCTAACACCTTGGTTGACTCTTTAAGTGCTAGCTATGGAAGAAATTTGTAACAAAAATCTTCCCTTTGGAGTGAGCAACTCACGACAATTGTAAGAAATGAGAGGGAGAGTTCACACCAATGAGAGAGAAGAAAGAGAATGACAATGTGTAAGATGATATTGATTTTCCAAAAAATCAAAAATTCATATACCAAATCCTAGATTTGGTAAAAGTCATTCACCTTTTCAAAATTAAATAATGAAATGTGTCTTACAAGTTAACATAACTAATACTAACTTCCATCACCATAAATTAGGTAGTTTGACTAGTGATGTGACTTGTGGTGGGCCCCACTTGATTCAAAATCTGAGTGGGCCCGCAAACACATTCCAGGCTCAGATTCGTTAATTCCGAATTAACGAATTTTCCGTTGCGACTTAATTAAATCAAATTTAATTAAATAATTATGCCTAGCAAAATTACTAATAAAGTCGCTCGCGAATTAATTCTAAATTAATTCGTTCACCCGAATTAAAATCCAATTTTAATTCCGTTATGAAATCTAATTTCATAAAATATATCGAATAAATTATTTAATCGATTAATTTCGAATTAATCGTTCTCTCTCTCATAATTAATCCCATATCAAATCTGTTCGAGTCATACGTCATCGGTGAATCTTCTGGAAGAGACCTATGAGATCCCTGGATATGTTGGCAGTAAATTCGGTCATCGGACTATCCGAATACGTGCATACCTCGTACCACGTTCTTACCGATTTACAAGACATGGTAGGCTTCTAGCAAAGCACCGTGCCTACCCAATTCTCCAGGAATATTCTTTAAGGAATATATAATCTTTGTCAGGCGTAGTATACGTAGTATTACGTATTGCGATCTAGTATCGGATGTCACATGCAAGGCCTGAGGCTGGAATAGTGTCTGCCTCGTACTAGGTATATATCGGATCATTAGCAACTAGTCTCTTTAATCGGATAATCATGAACTTGTCATATTATCCCAATAGTTGTATCATAATAGAGTACTAGTTATGTATCCATACGTGATTATCATCTCTATATGACTGAAGTGATACTTCCATCTTGACATCACACCCATTACACTACGATTCTCTATAAACCTAGAAGAGGCGTACACAGAACCTGTTATAGCCCCCGACGACCAAAACCAAAGCATATTGATTGTCGCAAGTATTAGCGATGCAAGTCTCAGGTTAAGACCAAATACACCTACCCTGATTCAGATTCCCATAGACACATAGTCATACTACCAATGAGATTCCGAGGGGTCTATCCAGATCGAAGCTTTTTCCGTAACATCGGTAAACACAACCTCCTATCACACTTGCATAAGTATCCAATACTTAAATATATGAGAACTATGCTGTTACGCTTCCATAACACGCACAAGTGCAATACTAGTCTATTTTGCATTATCGATGTCCAGTCTCGATAATACTATGACTAGGGATATTTAATGATTAAACCTTCATGGATTGATACTGTCTCATATCTTATAATCCGGAACTAATCATAAGGACTTTTATCATTTATATATATTCAAGTACTATAATTACAAAATGATAAAATAGTAATTTCCATTGTCTTTTACAAATAGTGACGCTATGATCTCACGAATCAAATGGAAACATCGAAGAACAAGCTTGGATTGTTGATGAAACCGCGGTTCCTTAGTCTGTGCTATAGCCCCGTTATTGTCACAATACAATGGAACAGACTCAGCTGCTAACGAAACTACTCTTAATCCAATTAGGAATTTACGGATCCAAACTACCTCTTTTACTGCCTCAACTGCTGCGATGTATTCCGCTTCTGTTGTTGAATCGGCAACAGTCTCTTGCTTGGAATATTTCCAGCTCACTGCTCCGTTGTTCAAACAAAATATGTACCCAGATTGCAACTTATAGTCGTCTTTATCGGTTTGGAAACTTGCATCGGTAAACCCAGTTACCTCAAGTTCTCCCACTCCATAGATTAAGAACGCATCTCTAGTTCGTCTAAGATACTTAAGGATGTTCTTAACCGCAACCCAGTGACCATCACCTGGATCAGCCTGATAACAACTACACATGCTCAAAGCATAGGAGACATCAGGTCGCGTACATATCATGGCATACATGATCGATCCGACTGTAGAAAAGAACGTGATCCGACTCATGTTGTCTCTTTCATCTTGAGTTTTAGGACACATGTCCTTTGATAGAGTGACACCATGTGACACTGGAAACAGTCCCCTCTTAGACTTTTCCATGTTGAATCTCTTCAACACTTTGTCAATGTACATGCTCTGGGAGAGACCAATCAGCTTTCTAGATCTATCCCGATAGATCTTTATTCCCAGGATAAAGGCTTCTTCTCCCAGATCTTTCATGGAGAATTTTAATGAAAGCTAAGCTTTCACCGATTATAGCTTGGGAATGTCATTTCCAATAAGCAATACATCATCAACGTAAAGGACAATGAATGTCAGTGCGCTCCCACTAACCTTCTTATATACATAAGGATCATCCTCATTTTGAACAAAATCTTATTCTTTTATGATCTCATCAAATCATTGGTTCCAAGAACGCGATGCTTACTTCAATCCATAAATGGATCGATTTAACTTGCAAAGCTTGTCTGTATCTTTTGGTATGACAAAACTATCAGGCTGTTACTATAAACATCCTCCAAAAGGTTTCCGTTAAGGAAAGCGATTTTGATGTCCATCTGCCATATTTCGTAATCGAAATATGCAGCAATAGCAAGCATTATCCGAATGGATTTAATCAAGGCAACAGGTGAAAAGTTTCGTGGTAATCGACACCATATCGTTGACGATACCCTTTCGCTACAAGCCAAGCTTTGTACGTTTGTATGTTGCCATCCATGTCGGTCTTCTTCTTGAAGACCCATTTGCAACCAATAGGCTTTACGCCTTCTAGTGCATCAACCAGTGTCCAAACTTGGTTGGTGTACATGGAATCCATTTCGGATTTCATGGCATCTTGCCATAAACCAGAGTCGATACCTTGTATCGCTTCCTCATACGTAACTGGTTCATCTTCCTCAATAAGATTAATATCGACATGAGGTGAGATCAGAAACCCATACCTCTGAGGTTGTTTTTTGACTCTCTCCGACCTACGCGGTTCTTGTGTATTAGAAGATGGTGGTACAGTTTCATCCCCGATGAACTGTTCCATTAAGGAATCGGTGTCAGGAATAGTATCACTCTGATTTTCATCGAGTTCTACTTTCCTCCCACTAACCACTGCATTTAGGAATTTCTTCTCAAGGAAAACTGCATGTAGAGCAACAAATATTTTATTCTCTTGTTGGTTGTAGATGTAATATCCTTTGGTTTCCCTATGATAACCTACAAATAGGCACTTATCCGATTTGGGTTCAAGTTTGGTACCATCCAAACGTTTAACGTATGCCCAACAACCCTAAATCTTCAGGAATGAGAAACCCGGTTTCTTTCCTGTCCATATTTCATACGGAGTCTGTTGAACAGACTTTGACAGAACCTTATTCAAAATAAGTATTGAACTGTTCAATGCATATCCCCATAAGGAAATAGATAGCTCAGTGCGACTCATCATCGACCTTACCATGTCCAACAAAATTCAATTTCTCCGTTCGGACACACCGTTTAATTGAGGTGTTCTGGGAGGAGTCTACTGTGAAAGAATACCATACTCTTTCAAGTAATCGAGAAACTTATTGCTCAAGTATTCTCCACCACGGTCTGACCATATTGTTTTAATACTTTTATCGGTCAGTTTTTCTACTTTGTGTCGAAACTCTTTGAATTTCTCAAAAGTTTCCGACTTGTGTCTCATAAGATACACATAACCATAACGCGATGTATCATCCGTAAAGGTTACGAAGTATTCATATCCACCTTTAGCCTGGCTAGACATGGGCCCACATACATCACTATGAACGAGGGCTAACAGTTCGGTGGCACGTGCATATTTACCGCTAAAAGTTGTTTTAGGTATTTTGCCTAATAAAACAGATTCGCAGACGTCATATGAATTTGGATCAAATCCATCCAAGTACCCACTCTTCGAAAATGTGTATATGCGAGTCTTGTTAATGTATCCCAGTTGACAATGCTACATATAAGTTTCATCTTTGTTACTTAATTTAAGCCTTTTTTTTGTTACATTATATGTTTGAGATTGATTTATAATCAAAATATAAAGACCATTATACACAGCAGCACTGCATATATCAATATCATTTTTATACATAAAACACCCAGTGTTTCTAAATACAAAAGTATACCCACATTGGGCTAAACAAGATACAGAAATAATATTCCTAGTCAAACTAGGTACATAATAACAGTCTGATAAGTTTAGTACATGCCCCGAGGGCAGTTCCAAAATATAAGTCCATACAGCCAAAACAACGACTCTGGTCCCATTTCCAACTCGTAGATCAATCTTCCCTGAGGCCAATCTCCTGCTAATATACAGATCCTGCACATCAGTACATATATGAGTACCACAACCAGAATCAAAAATCCAATTTTTAATACTAGAAGTAGACATGTTTATTTCTATAACAAACATATCTGAAGCCGGTGCCTTGACTGCTTTGATTTCCTTTATGTGCGCCTTGTACTCACGGCAGTCATGCTTCCAGTGACCCCGTTTGCCACACTATAGGCAGACATCTTGGGATTTGTCCTTAGCCTTCCCATAAGACTTTGATGATTTGGCCTTGCCCTTCTTATTCTTCTTCTTCTTTACACCTCTAGTAGCCTTTGGCCAAGCCTTGGCAGACTGAGATGTTGAAGTGAAGTGTGCCTCGCGCTTTTTGCCCTTCAATAGCCCTTTTTCTACTTCACGCTGCATTGCCATCAACTCTCCAAGAGTATGGTCTTGGTTCATCATATTGTAGTTCATGATGAACCCGCTCCAACTGTCAGGAAGAGACTGCAAGATAAAAATCTATAGAAGTCTCAGCCTCAAAGGTTATGCCTAGCTGACCCAGCTGTTCGATGTCAGCAATCATCTGCGACACATGGTGTTCGACAGATGTACCCTCTGACATTCGAGAGCGAAATAGCTTCTTATGCAATTCATACCTTTGCGATCTAAGGTTAGATCGATGAAGGTCCTTCAATTTTTCCATCATAGTATAGGGATGCAATCCATTGTTCTGGTGACGAAATTGAGGGGTCATTGCAGCGAGCATGACGGATTGAGCAGTTGAGTTGTCATCGCTATGAGTCTTCCAAAGCTCAAGCTCAAGTGGTTGCTTAATTCCGGGCTTAGGCCAGAGAGGTCTCTCTATCGTATAAAGCATCTTCTCGACCCCCACGATAATCCTGAGGTTCATATCCCAGTCAGGAAAGTTCGCACCATTAAAGATATTTTCGCCATGATAATGTCTCTAACGTTGATCTTTCCCGCCATCTTAATTACAATATTCTAACTATTCAATTAATGATTTTTGGGTACAGTCCAACTGTTACAAGAAAATAATAAAATATTAGTCCAACTAATAAATACATAAAATGGTGAAATAATTTGAAAGCGCGTATTGGCAAGTATTTGAACGAAATTGAAAATTCAATACTGGCATCCCACTATTTTTCGGCGAGCCTCTAACCCTCTGTTGAGTACTCAGGAAACCTAGTTTCCTAGTGGGCTAAGATCCCGTTAAATAACACACAACCTTGACTTTGGCCAACAAGATGTATGATATTTAACTGGGTAGATCTCTAAGATCAATTGGATCTCATCCAATTCCAAGATCCGATAGGTGGACCTCCAAGTCCGAAATATATATACAATATATAGGCCAATATATCCAATATATTTTCCTAACCTTTTCCTCTGAATCAACTAAGCCTTAGCTTTGGCTTAACAAGCTTAATGATTCCAGTTAAGCATGACCCATTGACCTTGAAAAACTTCGCAATCCATGTCGATGAACAAGAAGTGACCTTGACTTTGGCCAAAAAATCACAACTTTCCCAAGACATGCGATATGGAACAAAGCTGTCATGGTTCAAACACATCCGCGATGGACATTGATCTTGACTTTGGCCAACAAACCAATGCCAATCTTGGATCTTGAGAAAGAACCACTCAATGGAAGGAATTCGCTTAATATTTATTTGAGGGTTTTTCGCGTAAATTGGCAACCAATTTATTATCTTTGATTAGGCCTCATCATACACCCTTAAGCATGAATTCTAAAAGCATAATAAGGCGCGAATAAAATAATAATGATATGCAGATGGATACTTAAAAAATTGTTCATAGAACAAATCACTCAATTCCTCTCCCCAGCTAGCACTATTCTAAATTCTACCCAATTATATAATACAATAAAGAAACCTCATTAACATTGAGGGGAATTGGTGAGAAGAGAATTACAAAGAGTCAAGAGATAAAGGCTGGACTCGCAGGTCCAATTTAATAAATTCTAAATTTATTACAACAATTTCCAAAATTGCCCTCACCCGTCTAATATCCATCTGATATACATTTTTCATACAATACATCCATGTATTCACACAAAGCATGTTATTCAATCAATCTAATCCAATTAATTAATCTTTGAATTAAGTGCTCATCCAATGTTCAAACAACGGTTTGATTTGCGCGAGTCCAACTCGTTTAAGAATAAGTACTTAAAGTGCAAATTCTTGAATTATATCAAACTACAATTTTAAATCCAATTTAATTTGTATTCAATACTAATTCATATTTAATTCTAAATTAAATAATTATACTTTATTAATGTGCCTTTACGACTTAGATTCTAAATCTAATATTAATAGGTCTCAAAGGCCCAATTAACATCCAATGTTTATTTAATTAAAGTCCAATGAGATTTTAATTAATTCGTAAGGCATGGGCTTTGGCCAATATGTGTCAAACCCAAATGCCAAGGCCCAATAAAGGAATCACCATATTTGCCATAAAATTAATTTCGGCCCATTAGGCCCAATTAAATCTTAAAAAATGCCTATTTATTATATTTGGACTTCATGAAATGGTTTTAGGCCCAATTTGGATCCAATCCAATTGTTCTAAACCAACTTGGCCCAACCAAGCCCATTAGGCCCAAATATAGCAATTTTAGCCCAATTCCAAATTAAAGCCTAATTAATTAAATTCCAATATTCCAAATGTCACAATTTATTTAATTAAAGTGTATAGCCATAATTAATTAGTTAAATTAACATTTCCAAAACACCAATTTAATTAATTAATCATGCTTTATTATATTCAATTCATGTCCAACACAATTGAAACAAAATCAAGTCATTACATGCTCATTGAGCTCACGGCATTTCATCCATTTTATCATCAATTTTGATTTCAATCTAATTAAATCACAAATCAATATATCTCATGCATTTTTAAACACATCAAATGGTCTAAAAAATCAAAATCACCATGAGCTACAAAGGGTCCAATCTTTCGGTCATCATAAGGAATTTAGGGAAAAATTATCTAATCAATTTTTATCCAAATTAATCATGCATAACTCTAAGTTATCATAATCCAAATATAACCAAACACTCAATTTGACAAAATCATGCTCCAAGCAAAACTACCCAAATTCCAGTTTATGAACCCTAATCAATTTCATGCTTAATTTGGCTCATGATACCATTGTTAGGTTCTCTAAGAACATGCCTAGGATCAATTAAGCATAAAACATGTGGATACTCGAAGTAAGATAGCGGAAAAATAGTTACAACGATCGGATAAGTGGATGTAGAGAATATCAAAATATTCCTATTTGAGAAGTGCTTCAAGATCTTCTTTGATTGTATGTTGATTAAGAGCTCCAAGCTTGGTGAATGAATTCCAAACTCAAGGGATTGTTTCCCTAACACCTTGGTTGACTCTTTAAGTGAAAGCTATTGAAGAAATTTGCAACAAAAATCTTCCCTTTGGAGTGAGCAACTCACGGCAATTGTAAGAAATGAGAGGGAGAGTTCACGCCAATGAGAGAGAAGAAAGAGAATGAAAATGTGTAAGATGATATTGATTTTCCAAAAAATCAAAAATTCATATACCAAATCCAAGATTTGGTAAAAGTCATTCACCTTTTCAAAATTAAATAATGAAATGTGTCTTACAAGTTAACATAACTAATACTAACTTCCATCACCATAACGTAGGTAGTTTGACTAGTGATGTGACTTGTGGTGGGCCCCACTTGATTCAAAATCCGAGTGGGCCCGCAAACACATTCCGGGCTCGGGTTCGTCAATTTCGAATTAATGAATTTTCCGTTTCGACTTAATTAAATAAAATTTATTTAAATAATTATGCCTAGCAAAATTACTATTAAAGTCGCTCGCGAATTAACTCTAAATTAATTCGTTCGCCCGAATTAAAATCCAATTTTAATTTCGTTATGAAATCTAATTTATATAATATATCGAATATATTATTTAATCGATTAATTCTGAATTAATCGTTCTCTCTCGTCTATTTGAATTTTATCCCAGATAATTTCTTTCCGCAATTAATCCTAGATTAATTTTCTCTCTCTCATAATTAATCACATATTAATTCTGTTCGAGTCATACGTCATCGATGAATCTTCGGGAAGCGACCATAAGATCCCTGGATATCTTGGCTGTAAATCCGGTCGTCGGACTATCTGAATACGTACGTACCTCGTACCACGTTCTTACCGATTTACAAGACATGGTTCACTTCTAGAAAAGCGTCGTGCCTACCCAATTCTCCAGGAATATTCTTTAAGGAATATATAATCTTTATCAGGCGTAGTATACGTAGTATTACGTATTGTGATCCAGTATCTTATGTCACATGCAAGGCCTGGGGCTGGAACAGTGTCTGTCCCGTACGAAGCATATATCGGATCATTAGCAACTAGTCTCTTTAATTGGATAATCATGACTTTGTCATATTATCCCGATAGTTGCAACATAATATAGTACTAGTTATGTATCCCTGCATGATCATCATCTCCATATGACTGAAGTGATACTTCCATCTTGACATCACACCCAATACACTACGATTCTCAATAAACCCAGAAGAGGCGTACAAAGAACCTGTTAAAGCTCCGGACGACCAAAACCAAAGCGTATTGATTGTCGCAAGTATTAGCGATGCAAGTCTTAGGTTAAGACCAAATACACCTACCCTGATTCGGATTCCTATAGACACATAGTCATACTACCAATGGGATTCCTATGGGTCTATCCAAAGCGAAGCTGTTTCCATACCATCGGCAAACACAACCTCCTATCACACTTGCATAAGTATCGAATACTTAAATATATGAGAACTATGCTGTTACGCTTCCATAACACGCACAAGTGAAATACTAGTTTATTCTGCATTATCGATGTCCAGTCTCGATAATACTATGACTAGGGATATTTAATGATTAAACATTTGTGGATTGATATTGTCTCATATCTTATAATCCAGAACTAATCATAGGAACTTTTATCATTTATATATATTCAAGTAATCTAATTACAAAATGATAAAATAGCAATTTCCATTGTCACATAGTTAATTTGTAGAAAAACCACAATGTCTTTTATAAATAGTGACGCTATGGGTCATAATTGTCCAACAATGATCTCTGGGATTTGTTCTCGAACTGTGATGAATTGATGGCGAGGTGCTTTGACCCCTGGGCTATTGGAGTTTCTACAGTCCCGAGGATCAATTATCAAACAAGAAACAACATGCGAATACATCGAGGAAGTTGCGGAATACTTACATCGATCGGTTGAGGGATGTGGTGAAGAACAAAAATTCTTTAAGTCCTCCATGGTGTGTCTCGGCAGTGGCTGAAATTGAGCTCCTCCAAATTGGGCCCTGGTGATCCATGAAGCTCTAAGCTTCTAAAATGGTATTCCAAGCCCACGGGTGGGTTTCCCTATCACTTTCGCAAGACTCCGATGTGTGCTAGCACTTGGTGATTTTTGCCACAAAAATCACTTAGCTTCTTCTCCTTCCATTCACGACAGAAACCAGAAAAACAAAAGAGAAAAAACTGGTCCTAGACCGTGTGAGAGAGGAGAGGTTTTTGGCTCCAAAAACATGAGCCATAGAAAGAGAGAGAGAGTTGTAATTGTTGGTATTTGATTTGTGTATCTAATACACATAATTGATTTTCCAAAAATCAATTAATTGATTTTCCAAATTTGCTTTCAAAAGTCAAACCATTTAAAGCTTTGCCAACCACTTCCATCAATCAATCAAGTGACAAATTGTCACATCACTCAAAGTGACAAGTGATTTGACACTTGATGTGACTAATGATTTGACGCTTGATGTGACTTGCGGGCCGCACTTGAATTCGAAATGCGAGTGCGCTCGCAAACACTCCCAGGCTCGGGTTCGCTAATTCCAAATTAACAAATTTTCAGTTGCGACGTAATTAAATAATTATGCCTATCAAAATCATTATTCACGTCGCTAACAAATTAATTCTAAACTAACTCGTTTGCCCGAATTAAATTCTAAATTTAATTCTGCGTCGAAATCCAATTTCGTATAATATATCGAATATATTATTTTATTAATTAATACCAAATTAATCGTTTTCTCTCTTTAATTAATATTTTATCCCAGATAAAAATATCTCCTCAATTAATCCCAGATTAATTTTCTCTCTCATTTAATTAATCCCAGATTAATAAAGTGCGAGTCATACGTCATCGGTGAATCTTCGGGAAGCGACCCATGAGATCCCCGGATATGTTGGCAGTAAATCCGGTCGTCGGACTATCCGAATACGTACGTACCTAGTACTACGTTTATACCTATTTACAAGACAAGGTTGGCTTTTAGCAAAACACCATGCCTACCCAAATCTCCAGAAATATCCTTACAGGAATATATGATCTACATCAGGCGTAATATACGTAGTATTGCGTATTTCGATCCAGTATCGGATGTCACGTGCTAGGCCTGGGGCTGGAATTGTGTATTCCCCGTACGAAGCACATATCGGATCTTTGGTAACTAGTCTCTATAATCGGATAAACATGACCTAGTCATTTTATCCCGATGACTGCAGTACATAAGAGAACCAGTTCCGTATCCTACGTGACCATCATCTCCACTATGACTGGAGTGATACTTCCGTCTTGACATCACACCCAACACACTACGATTCTCAATATACCTAGCAGAGGCGTACACAGAACCTGTTAAAGCCCTGGACGACCTAAAACCAAAGTATATTGATTGTCGTAAGTATTAGCGGTTCAAGTCTCAGGTTAAGACCAAATACACCTACCCTTATTCTGGACTTCCATAGACACATAGTCATACTATCAATGGAATTCGGAGGGGTCTATCTAGAGCGAAGCTGTTTTCTGTACCATCGGTAAAACACAACCTCCTACTACACTTGCATGAGTATCCTATACCCAAATATATGAGAACTATGCCGTTATACCCTCACAACGCGCACAAGTGTAATACTAGTCTTTTACGCATTATCGATGTCCAATCTCGATAATACTCTGACTAAGGATATTTAATTGTTTAAAACTTCGTGGATTGATATTGTCTCATATCATCTCAATCCAGGAACTAATCATAAGGACCTCCTATCATTTATACATCTTGGTGATCTAATCACAAATGATAAGAGAGTAATTTCCTTTGTCACATATTTAATTTGTACAACAACACCATGATCTGTACAAATAGTGACGCTATGGGTCATAACTGTCCAACAATCTCCCACTTGACCTATAGCCAGTCACTCTAGTGTCTTACACTCGAATTATGTACGGTTCGCTCAAATTACTGAGAAAAGACTTTCGTCAGCGAATTTGCATAATTATCATCTAATGCGATTTATACGATCATCACATCGCCACGATGTATGATCAGAACGAATTAGATGAATCGTCGAAGTATATATCTGGATCGTTGATGAGACCATTAATTCTTTAGCCTGCGCTGTAGCCTAGCTCAGCTATTAACAAAATTATATCTAATCTAATTAGATTTATTTTTAATCCAGAAGGCTTCTATTGCTGCCTCAGCTGCAGCAATAACCCGTGTTTGTTGTTTATTCTGTAACAGTATCTTGCTTGGAAGATTTCCAGCTCACTGTTCTGTTATTCAAACTTTATAGTACCATTGTAACGACTTATAATCATTTTTATCGGTTTAGGAAACTTGCAGCAGTGGACCCAGTCACTTCAAGTTCTCCTTCTCCATAGTTTAAGACAACATCCTTAGTTCCTCTAAGATACTCAAGGATGTTCTTAACATCAATCCAATGACTATCACTTGGATTGGCCTGATTGTGAATCCATATGCTCAAAGCGTATGAGATACCAGGTCGAGTACATTTTTCAATGTACGACTTCTCGAAGAGTGCTAACAACTTTAAATCTATCCCAGTAGATCTTTATTCCTAGAATAAAAGTTGTTTTCTCCCAAGTATTCTACGGAGAATTTTCTCGAAAGCCAAGCTTTCACCGATTGTATTATGGGAATATCATTTCCAAGAAATTATATGTTATCATTATTAATAGGGCATTTATTGTCAGTGCACTCCCACTAACCACCTTATATACACAAGAATCATTTTCGTTTTGAATTAAATCATAAATCATTATGATTACATCAAAACGAAAGTTCCAAGAACCTAATGCTTGCTTCAATCCATTCATGGATCGAATAACCTGCAAACCTTGTTTGTTAGTTTTGGTTCGACAAAACCGTCAGGATGTTGTAAAGATCCTCCAAAAGGTTTCCGTTAAGGAAAGCGGTTTTGGCATTTAGCTGCCACATTTCATGAATGAAACATGCAGCATAAGCAAGCATTATCCAAATGGATTTACCATGGCAACATGTAAAAGGTTTCGTCGTAATCGACACAATGTTGATAACGATACCTTTTCGCTACAAGCCTACCTTAGTACGTTGGTATGTTGCCCTCCATGTATGTCTTCCTTGAAGACTTATATAGTACCAATAGGCACAATGCCTTGCGGTACAACAACTAGTATCCAAACGTAGTTGATATACATGGAATCCATTTCAGACATCATGGCATTTTGCCATAATAGGGAGTCGATACCTTGTATCACTTCCTCATACGTAGTCAGTTCGTATTCCTCAATAAGATTGACATATTTATGAGGTGAGATTAGAAACCCATACCCCAGGTTGTTTTCTAACTCTCTCCGACTTAAGCGGTTCTTGTGTATTCAAAGATTATTGGTATCGTTTCATCCTTGATGAACTATTTGTGTTCCATTACAGAATCGGTGCCTTGAATAGTATTACTTTGATTTTTATCGAGTTTTACTTTCCTCCTACTTACCACTGCATATAGCTATTCCTCTTAGGAAAACCACATGGCGAGCAACAATTACTTTGTTCTCTTGAAAGATGTATAAGTACTATACTTTGGTTTCCCTATGATAACCTACAATTTGGCACTTATCCGATTTGGGTTCTAGTTTGGTATCATCCAAACATATGCCTAGCATACCCAAATATTCAGGAATGAGAAAACCTAGTTTCTTTCCTGTTCATATCTAATATGAAGTCTGTCAAACAGATTATATGGAACCTTATTCAAAATAAGTTTTGCACTGTTAATGCGTATCCGGTGAAGGAAATGGTATCTCAGAGCGACTCATGATTAACCTTATCATGTCTAAGAAAATTCAGTTTATCCGTTCGGACACACCGTCAAATTGACGTGTTTCGGGAGGAGTCCTCATTGAAAGAATACTATACTCTTTCAAGTATTAGAGAAACTTATTGCTTAAGTATTTTCATCATGGTCTAACTGTGATGGTTTAATACTTTAGCTGATCTGTTTGTCTATTTCGTTTCGAAACTCAAAAAAGTTTCCGATTTGTGTTTCAAAAGAAACACATAACCGTAACGCGATGCCACATCCGTAAAGGTCACGAAATATTCATATCCACCTCTAGCCTAGCTAGATATGGGCCCACCTACGTCATTATGAACGAGGGCTAGCAGATCGGTGGCACTTGCACTTTTACCAAGTAAAGGTGTTTTAGGCACTTTGGCCAATAAACTAGATTCGTAGACTTATTTGATTGGAATCAAATTAGTCTTAGTACCCACTCTTCAAAAGTGTGGATATACGAGTCTTGTTTAATCGTGTCCCAGACAACAATGCCACAATTAAGTCTCTTCTGATCAAATCAGTTTGAGCTATTTGTTCGTCATGTTATATGTTTGAGATTTATTTATATTCAAAATATAAATTCTGTTATTCACATCTAATGTGCTTATCTCAATATCTTCTTTATAAAATAAAACACTTTAGTGTTCTAGAATATAAAGGTATACCCACAACGGGTTAAACCCTGATATAGAGATAATGTATCTAGTCAAACTAGTTACATTGTAACAGTTTCCTAATTTAAGTACACACCCGAAGGGTAGTTCCTAAACTTAGGTATCTACGGTTAAAACAGCGACTTTCGTCCCATTTTCAATTCGTAGATTAATCTCAATCTGAAGTCAGTATCCTGCTCATAGCAGATTCTGCACATCAGTACATATTTATATACCACACTAAGTATCTAAAATCCAATTTTAATACTAGTAGTGAACATATTATGACAAACATATTTGAAGTCAGAGCCTTGCCCGTCTTTAATTCCTTCATGTCTGCTTTCTCCAAATGGCAGTCACGCTTCCGCGATCCCGTTTGCCACAATTTAGCCAGACATTTTGGGATATATCATTTATCTTCCCTGAAGATTATAATGATTTTGCCTTTGCCCTTTTCCACACCCCAGAAGCCTTTGGCCAAGCCTTGGCCTTCTAGAATATTGAAGTAAGGTACGACTTGCGCTTCTTGCCCTATTGCAAACTTTAGCTTTGTCTCATTGAGAATAGCCATTAACTCTCCAAGAGTTTACTATTGCAATTTAGTTCTTCTAAGATCTAAGGATAGATCTATGAAGATCCTTCAATTTCAATATCATACTATAAGGATCTAATCATTAGTTCTGATTAAGAAATTAAGGAGTCTATGTGGCAAGCTTAATGGATTAAGCACTAAAGTTATCATTACATAAATCTTCCAAAGATTATGCTCTACTATTTGCTTAACTCCGGGCGTATGCCTAATATGTTATTTTATCAAATAAAGTAACTTATTAGTTTCCAGGACCATCCTGAAATTTTATTCACAATTTGAAAATTAAAGTCGTTTAAAAAATATTTTCACCCAGGATTATGCTTTAAACATTAATCTTTCAATTTTATCTTGATTCTAATAGTCCAACTATTTAATCAACGATTTTAGGTATTATTGATTATAATGATTACTATAGTCCAACTGTTTAATCAACTATAATTTAATAGATTAAATTCAATTATATTGAATATTATAATCCAATTATAAAATCAACTATAATTAATTAAATCAAATATATTGATTACTATAATCCAATTATATAATCAACTATAAATGAATAGTTTGAATACAGTCCAAATGTTTTATTAAAACAATGATTAATTATTAGTCCAACTAATAAATAATTTAATTTTTTTTGACGAAATATTTGAATGAGCGCGTATGGCAAGTAACTAAACAAATATTGCAAATTTAATACTTGCCTCCCACTATTTTTCTGCGAGCCTCTAACCCTCTGTCGAGTACTCGGGAAACCTTGTTTCCTAGTGGGCTAGGATCCCGTTAAATGTCACACAATCTTGACTTTGGCCAACAAATTGTATGATAATTAACTAGTAGATCTCTAAGACCAAGACATTAGGGCTATGTCATCATTCGGCCAAGCCATGATTTTTGGGGAAAATTGTTCCAAACAACTTTTCATGAAATTGATCCAATCAAAGTTTAATTAAACTACATTTAAGCATACTCAATCATCCAATTTCATCAAATCATGCTCAAATATATTATACCCAATTTTAACCCTAAATCAAGTTTCATGCTTTATCAACACTATGATACCATTGTAGGAGTTTCTACGGTCCTGAGGATCGATTATCAAGCAAGAAACAACATGCGAATACATCGAGGAAGTTGCGGAATACTTACATCGATCGGTTGAGGGATGCGGTGAAGAACAAAAATTCTTTAAGTCCTCCATGGTGTGTCTCGGCAGTGGCTGAAATTGAGCTCCTCCAAATTCGGCCCTAGTGATCCATGAAGCTCCAAGCTTCTAAAATGGTATTCCAAGCCCACGGGTGGGTTTCCCTATCACTTTCGCAAGACTCCGATGTGTGCTAGCACTTGGTGATTTTTGCCACAAAAATCACTTAGCTTCTTCTCCTTCCATTCACGACAGAAACCAGAAAAACAGAAGAGAAAAAACTGGTCCTAGACCGTGTGAGAGAGGAGAGGTTTTTGGCTCCAAAAACATGAGCCATAGAAAGAGAGAGAGAGTTGTAATGGTTGGTATTTGATTTGTGTATCTAATACACATAATTGATTTTCCAAAAATCAATTAATTGATTTTCCAATTTGCTTTCAAAAGTCAAACCATTTAAAGATTTGCCAACCACTTCCATCAATCAATCAAGTGACAAATTTTCACATCACTCAAAGTGACAAGTGATTTGATGCTTGATGTGACTTACAGGCCGCCCTTGAATTCGAAATGCGAGTGCTCTCGCAAACACTCCCGGGCTCGGGTTCGCTAATTCCAAATTAACGAATTTTCCATTGCGACGTAATTAAATAATTATGCCTAGCAAAATCAATATTCACGTCGCTAACGAATTAATTCTAAATTAACTCGTTTGCCCGAATTAAATTCTAAATTTAATTCTGCGTCGAAATCCAATTTCGTATAATATATCGAATATATTATTTTATCGATTCATTCCAAATTAATCGTTTTCTCTCTTTAATTAATATTTTTTCCGAGATAAAAATATCTCCTCAATTAATCCCAGATTAATTTTCTCTCTCATTTAATTAATCCAAAATTAATAAAGTGCGAGTCATACGTCATCGGTGAATCTTCGGGAAGCGACCCATGAGATCCTCGGATATGTTGGTAGTAAATCCGGTCGTCGGACTATCCGAACACGTACGTACCTAGTGCTACGTTTGTACCGATTTACAAGACAAGGTTGGCTTCTAGCAAAGCGCCATGCCTACCCAATTCTCTAGAAATATCCTTACAGGAATATATGATCTATATAAGCTGTAGTATACGTAGTATTACGTATTTCGATCCAGTATCGGATGTCACGTGCTAGGCCTGAGGCTGGAATTATGTCTGCCCCGTACGAAGCACATATCGGATCTCTGGTAACTAGTCTCTATAATCGGATAAACATGACCTAGTCATTTTATCCCGATGACTGCAGTACATAAGAGAACCAGTCTTGTATCCTACGTGACCATCATCTCCACTATGACTGGAGTGATACTTCCATCTTGACATCACACCCAACACACTACGATTCTCAATATACCCAGCAGAGGCGTACACAGAACCTGTTAAAGCCTTGGACGACATAAAACCAAAGTATATTGATTGTCGCAAGTATTAGCGGTGCAAGTCTCAGGTTAAGACCAAATACACCTACCTTGATTCCGGACTTCCATAGACACATAGTTATACTACCAATGGAATTCCGATGGGTCTATCTAGAGCGAAGCTGTTTTCCGTACCATCCGTAAAACGCAACCTCCTACTACACTTGCATGAGTATCCTATACCCAAATATATGAGAACTATGCCGTTATGCCCTCACAACGCGCACAAGTGTAATACTAGTCTTTTACGCATTATCGATGTCCAATCTCGATAATACTCTGACTAGGGATATTTAATGATTAAACCTTCGTGGATTGATATTGTCTTATATCATCTCAATCCATGAACTAATCATAAGGACCTCCTATCATTTATACATCTTGGTGATCTAATCACAAATGATAAGAGAGCAATTTCCTTTGTCACATAGTTAATTTATACAACAACACCATGATCTGTACAAATAGTGACGTTATGGGTCATAACTGTCCAACATGGGCTTTATTCCTGAACCGTGCTGGGTGTGAGATGATTCGATCTCTGGGCTTTAGTCATGAACTGTACTTAGTTGATGGTGAGGTGTTTCGACCCATAGGCTTTATTCCCGAACCATTCCTAGTGTGAGATGTTTCGATCTCTACGGTTCATTCCCGAACCATTCCAAGTGTGAGATGGTTCATTCCCGAACTGCTTCTAGTGTGAGATGGTTCATTCCTGAACCACTTCTAGTGTGAGATGGTTCATTTCTGAACCGTTTCTGCTGTGAGATTGTCCATTTCTGAACCGTTTCTGGTGTGAGATTGTTCTTTTTCGAACCGTTCCTAGTGTGAGATGGTTCATTTTCGAACCGTTCCAAGTATGAGATAGTTCATTTCCGAACCATTGTATGAGATAGTTCATTTCCGAACCATTCTTGGTATGAGATGGTTTATTTCCAAATCGTTCCTATTGTGAGATGTTTTGATCTCTGAGGCGCTTCGACTTCTGGGATTTGTTCCCGCACTGATGGTTGATGGCGTTTTGGTCCACCTGCGTGACACTCCGATCTGCTGGGGAGTTTTTTTTTTGTGATGATGATGTGCTTCAACCTCTGGGATTCATTCCTAAACTATTGATAATTTGGGTCTCGCCCCATAGGATTCATTGCTAAAACTGTTGATAATGGTGGTGAGGACTTCGAACCTTGATTCGTCCTCATTCCCGAGGTTATTCTCCATTCCCGGAGTGCCATTCCTGATTTGCTCGTCCTCATTCTCGAGGAGTTGATCGTCCTCAATCTCGAGGTTGTTCTCCATTCCCGGCTTGCTCGTCCTCATTCCCGATGAGTTGTTCATCTTCTCCGCTTTTTCTTTTTCCTACGAACACAAAACAAAAATTGTGTGTATGCGACGTGTATGCATGTATGCATGGATGCATTCCCTATTCAAATGGGTTTTCTTTGTCCTATTGGCTTGATGTTATCCTTGGTTAGGACTTCCTTGTGCTCTTTGGTGCCCTTTGCCTATAAAGGTCTTTGGTCACCCCCTGGGCCTGTTTATAGTTTCTTTCTGCCAATTCCCCTATGGTGATCGCTCAGTTCTCTTTGGTCTCATGGTTCAAGATCCTGTTGTGCCCCTTATTCACGGGGTGGTAGACTGGTCATCCCTAGGCTTGGCTCAGCTTTTCTGCTCTTCGCTACCTGCACCGGGTCATGGTGGATTACTCATTTTTAAAAGCGGCCTTATCCTTTTGGGATCATGTCTTCCGCTTCCCAGATTTCGAAACATGCCATCTCCCTAAGGAGTTTGCTGCCATTATCGGCTTGCATTTTTCATTTACTACCCTTCTCGGATACCGAAAATCATGTTTTCAGAAGCTTTCCTTTGTTGCCTTGAGGATACGGAAAAGGTAATATCTTGCGCTTCGTCCATTAAGTCACGTGTCCTTTCTATTTTTTGCCTAAGCTGTCCTTTCGGATTTTCAACTTAGCGGACTGCTCTATCTTGCTTGAGTCGCCTTTTCAGGTTTTTAACTCAGCGAGCTAAACATTTTTTTTTTCAGATCTGTCCTCATTCTCGAGGCTCTTTGCTCATCCTCATTCCCGAGGGTCCTCTCCATTCTTGGAGTTCTTCTCCTAGATCTCCTAACCTTAGTCGAGCATCTAAGAATACAAAAGACGTGATTTGTAATCACTTGACTCTAATCTTTCCCGGTTAGCTGGAATTTATGCAATCTATGAACATCTTGAACATTTGTTTCAATAAATACGTTTGCATTACTTCTTAGTACATATGTAGGAAATAAACTGCATTGCAAGGGTACCTCTGTCGCTAACTGTTCCTCACGAATTTTACAATTAGCCATTTTTCTTGCTCACTCGTGCTTATTTTTTGCTTGGGCTGTCCTTTTCGGATTTTCAACCCAACGAGCCTTTCTTTTTTTTTTTTATGCAAAGTATTGTTTCAGCCTGTCCACGTTGATGGGCTCGATAAACTCGTTCCCTTCCAAATCTGACAGTCTCACTGCCTCATTCCCCATCATCATTTTGACTAGGTAGGGCCCTTCCCAATTGGGCTTGAACTTTCCCATTATCAGTGGCTTTGACTGCTTGAGCACTAGATCAACTTCTCTGATCTTGGTGGGACGCACCTTCTTGTTGAACTCCCTGGCTAACCTTTTTGGTATAGCTGCCTGTGGTACAATGTCTTTATCCTTTTCTTATTCAGTAATACTAGCTGTTCGAACCTCTGCGAGGCCCATTCCTGCTCAGGCAATTTTGCCTCTGCTAGTACCCGCATTGACTGCATCTTTATTCCCACTGGTAACACTACTTGTACCATCATCGCCCCCAGCGCTTCGGGTTCTATGGCCAAATACAACACCAATGGTTTACCCAGGCGGTTTATCCAAGTATTCTTTGATTTTGTCGAAGGCTTATTGACATTGCCTATTCCACTCCACATGATGGTCCTTCCTCAATGGCTTGAGGACGGGCTCACATAATGATGTTAGCTTGTTAGTGGATCGACTGATAAATTGGATTTTCTCGAGAAAAGCTCTAACTTCCCTCCATTTTTTTATTTTTTTCTTTTTATTTTTTCATTTATTTTTTTTTTGTTTTTTTTTCACCTTTTGATAGCGGGCTTCATACGGAAGCATCTACTTACTGAGGTAGTAAACTGCATGTTCCACCCCATTCTCATTTGCCTGTACCATCATCGCCCCCATCACTTCGGGTTCTATGGCCAATACAACACCAAGGGCTTGCTCGGGTGGTTTATCCAAATATTCTTTGATTTTGTCAAAGGCTTCTTGACATTGCCTATTCCACTCCATATAGTCTTTCCTCAATATCTTGAAGATGGGCTCACATACCGATGTTAGCTTGGTAATTACCTTGATCTTTTCAGGGTCTACTTCTATCTGCTTCTTGACTTGTTCCCTAACCTTTTCGGCTCATTCTGGCCTCATTCCTCGGAGCTTCTATTTTACTGGTCTCATGTTCGGATAAGTTGGTATCATATGCTGGGCAATACTCATGTCCATTCCTGGCATGTCTTTATAGGACCAGGCGAATATTTTTGCATATTTTATTAATATTCTCTCTAATTTTTTCTGCTTATCAGAGGTTACCTCACTTGCAATTGATTTTTTCATGGGATTTTCACATGTACCAAGATTAAATGCATTTTTCTTTGTTGAGTTAATGTCAAATATGCTCATGTCATGCGTGTTATGATGCAGACTAACAGGCAAAGACTCGAACAAGTAAGCAAAATCAATGTCTTTATCTTTAATAAATGTAGGATTATAATTAAATAAGTCAGGAAAATAAACATCTTCCTAATTTGTAGTCTTGTCTTCTTCCATCTTCTTGCTTTTTTCGAGCCTCAGATTCTCCAACTATAGTAGTTCTTCTTCCCATTTATCTTCCTCTTGGTGACTGCTCGAGAAGTTTTCTCAGAAATCTATCCCATGCTCTGTTTCATTTTCACTACTGTTATCCCATATCCCTATGCAGGAAGCTTGGTGGTTGAGAGTTTGAAGGACAAAGCTTTCGGGCAAGCCAGAGTTGATCATGTAGGTGGGTGGTGGAACGAAGTGGTAATTGGGTAGAGGGTTTCTGTGTGTGTTGGGTTGTTCTTTTTCCGAGTCAGGTATCTTATAGGTGTCAATGAGGTTTTGGATCTCATGCCTGAGGTGGGTACAGTTGTTAGTTTCATGGCCTTTCTACTGATGGAAGTGACAGTATAGGTTTAGGTCGAAGTAGTGTGGCATATGGTTTGGGATTGGTCTAGGTTCTAAAGGTTTTAGGATTCCCTACCTCTTCAGCTTTTCAAACACCTTTGACAATGGTCTACCAAGATTGAAGGATCGTCTGTTTCTGATGGCAGCGACCTCATCAGAAGCGGGATTGGTCCTGAAGGCCTTTAATTGTCCTTCTATTCTGGCCATAAAAATTTCTGTTCTCAGCTTCTTCTTCCTCGATATCTATGACAGTTTCTCTTAGCTGTCGAAAGTCACTAATCGTAGAGGTCGTCCTCCTCAGCTTGTTATAAATGGAGGGCTTGGTGACCTTAATGATCATCTTGATTTGGTCATTCTCTGAGGGCCAAGTCTGCATCTTCAAGAGCTGGCTTCTCCAGCGATCCACATAATCCTTGAAAGTCTCTTCTGGCTTCTGTTTGGTGTTTTCTAGGTCACGGAGTGACAAGTCTATCTCTAGGTCTGTGACATATTGGTTCAGAAATGCCTCTACTAATGCCCTTCAGTCATCCCTTACCTTTTCCTCCAAACCATGATGCCATATTATGGGCGCCCCTTCTAGTGACATCCCGAACATCTTCTGCACCTGGCGCTTTGACAAACCCACTGAACTCATCACTGAAACATATTGTCAGAGATAGACCCTAGGATCTCCATTTCCGTTGAACTTAGCCATGTCATGCATCTTAAACTAGGGAGGCAGTTGTTCTTCGAAAGTTATTGCATCATAGTATAACAGATCTTCATGTTTTCTCTTCAGCTTGCGGGTAACTTACTCTAATTGTTCTATGAGTTTCTGTAACTCTACCTTAGACCCGACTATCCTTTCCGCAGCATACTCAGCCATGTCATCATCTAAACAGAGATTTCTTCGCTCACCCTATTCGGGGGCACCTCACGTCTTCCATCCTCATTGTTTTCTGTTCCCAATGTGCGGGGTACTGTCAGATTTGCCATAGCGTTGGTCAAAGATTGTAGCTGCTCGGAAATATTGGTGATGTTAGACTCCACTTGATCCATGTGGGAACTTTCACTACCTGACGCATCCATGTTTGCTAACCTCTTCTTGACAAGTCTTCATTCTTCTCTAACCCAACAGATATCTATGATGGCTTTTAAGATAAGGAGTTAACATGATGCGTGTATGCATGCGATGCATGAGATGCATATGGTTATCAAAACAACATTTATCCTTCCGACCTTATTCCTCCCACACTCGGGGTAAGTCCATTTATGTCCTAGGTATGGATTATTTTATGCACCAATGTGGGGTACACAAAATCGTTCTCTCCTATGCTACAAGGGTGAACCTTGGCTACCTCAGTTCATTTCCATCGGTAAAAGACAAAGACCGCCCATTTACAATATTGACTAAGCCTATTATGGGGATCGTGCCATTGTCTAGAAATGAGGAATTGGGCCCTCGGTAATCACGGTTGTGGGGATGGACTTGGAGATATCCAAAAGTATACAAATATGACATAACAAGGCGTACCCTTCCTGGATGAAAGCCAGTGCAGATATCGGATTCATGCATTTGGCATATTCGGATCATGTTTGGACCTTCTAAGCCCATTAAAGTTTTCATACAAGTTGGCCCGTTATCATTTTAAAGCGTTCTATCAGATTATCGCGAGGTGCAAACTTATCCCAGTTAAAAAGACCCAACATGTTTACACTTTTACGATAAGGTGGCTAAACAACTTCAAATGATAGGGGGCCCAAACACAAGGTGATCCATCGTTATTTTGAAAACTTTTAGCCCAATCATCATAAGATATAAACTAGTCCCAATTTAAGTGGCCTAACAAGTTCGTATCCTATGACGAGAGGTCCAAATGGATCCAAATGATAATGGTCCCAAACACAAGCATATGGTTAGCTTCTATAGGACATATAACTATGGTTCATGCTTATAAGGGTATGGATAAAGGCTCCCACCGGTGAAGGGTTGCTCATGACTAGGTCTCCCCACTCAATGGTTCGAGTAACCAAGTGAGCGCACCTTTTTTATACCCTAGGGTACGTGCTAACGAGTGATGGTCATCACAAAACGATCCGCCGCCTTGAGAAAATGACTTCACGATATATGATGCCATCGGGGTAAGAAGGGTATGCAAAATATATGAGACTTGGTAACCAAAGCCAAAGCCAGGGACACTACAAGGCATTGTTTATGGCCGATTCTCTATCCCTAGTTGAGTCGCCATCTGTAGGAGCGAAGTGAGGTTTACTGTTATGCCTATGATGCTCGGCGAACACGACACTGTTGGGCTCGCAGCCCGTAGAGAGTACGGAGTAGCCCGCGGGGGACTAAACCAGAGAATAAAGGAGTCGCCATCCAGTGTGAACTGGGAAAAGATTTAAGGCCGCACTCACCCCTCGCAAGGGAAGACCTCAAACCGTTGGGTTCGGAATTGTCCCTTACTTATGCCAGAATAATGGACGGGTTCAAACAATGGTATAGCCAAGTCTTATGGAGTTCATGCAAGATAATTCAAATAAACACACAAATTTACACACCCATAAACATTAATATAAATAAAAAGCGAATTAAAATAAGAAATACGAGGTACGATAACAAGAATCATAATAATCAAAAGTAAATAAAGTGTCAATAAATAAATAGTAAACAAAATGGGGGTTAGTCATGCATATATGAGTATTTCCCAAGTGGTACGTGGAGTTGTATCCCAAGTACAGACCGCACTACCATCCATTCGGATTCGGCTACGGATTTACGTCTGGGTTTCCATCCGATATACCACAAGAGATAATACCATACGTAAATTATTAATGCAATGTAAATAAAAAAATAGACATAAAATAATATAATAACGAACAAATAAAATAAAAGTGAAATAATAACGATAAATAAATATGCAAAAAGATAATTAACAAACTAAATGCGAAATAATAAAATAACGGTGAATAAATGTTAGACAAATATGACCCATGGCGTCACTATTTGTAAAAGACATTGTGGTTTTTGTACAAATTAATTATGTAGAAATGGAAATTGCATTTTATAATTTTGTAATTTGATTACTTAAATATATAAATGATAAAAGTCCTTATGATTAGTTCCGGATTATAAGATATGAGACAGTATCAATCCATAACGGTTTAATCATTAAATATCCCTAGTCGTAGTATTATCGATATTGGACATCGATAATGCGGAATAGACTAGTATTGCACTTGTGCGTGTTATGGAAGCGTTACAGCATAGTTTTCATATATTTAAGTATTGGATACTTATGCAAGTGTGATAGAAGGTTGTGTTTACCGATGGTACGGAAACAGCTTCGCTCTGGATAGACCCCGCAGAATCCCATTGGTAGTATGACTATGTGTCTATGGGAATCCGCATCAGGGTAGGTGTATTTGGTCTTAACCTGATACTTGCATCGCTAGTACTTGCGACAATCAATACGCTTTGGTTTTGGTCGTCCAGGACTTTAATAGGTTCTGTGTACGCCTCTTCTGGATTTATTGAGAATCGTAGTGTATTGGGTGTGATCTCAAGACGAAAGTATCACTTCAGTCATATGGAGATGATGATCACGCAGGGATACAGAACTGGTACTCTAAATGGTTGCAACCATCGGGATAATATGACATGGTCATGATTATCCTATTAAAGAGACTAGTTGCTTGTAATCCGATATATGCTTCGTACGAGGCAGACACTATTCCAGCCCTAGGCCTTGCATGTGACATCCGATACTGGATAGCAATACGTAATACTGCGTATACTACGCCTGACAAAGATTATATATTCCATTAAGAATATTTATGGAGAATTGGGTAGGCACGGTGCTTTGCTAGAAGCCAACCATGTCTCGTAAATCGGTAAAAATATAGTACGAGGTACGTACGTGTTCGGATAGCCCGACGACCAAATTTACTGCCAACATATCCAGGGATATCTTGGGTCGCTTCCCGAAGATTCACCGATAACGTATGATTCGAGCATAATTAATCTGGGATTAATTACAGAGAGATTTTATATAGGATAAAATACTATTTGAAGAGAGAGAACGATTAATTTGGAATTAATCGATAAAATAATATATTCGATATATTAAACGAAATTAGATT
Organism: Zanthoxylum bungeanum; assembly: GCA_019454045.1. Classification (NCBI taxonomy): domain Eukaryota; kingdom Viridiplantae; phylum Streptophyta; class Magnoliopsida; order Sapindales; family Rutaceae; genus Zanthoxylum; species Zanthoxylum bungeanum. The sequence goes on from SKCR01001205.1 coordinate 50,562, forward strand.
TCGACGCGGAATTAAAATTGGATTTTAATTCGGGCAAATGAATTAATTTAGAATTAATTCGCGAGCGATGTTAATAGTAATTTTGCTATGCATAATTATTTAATTAAATTTGATTTAATTACGTCGCAACGGAAAATTCGTTAATTTGGAATTAGCGACACCGAGCCCGGGATGTGTCGCAGGCCCACTCGGATTTTGAATCAAGTGGGGCCCACATGTCACATCACTTGTCACATCACTTTTCACTTTAATTACTTTTTGGTGATGGGTTTTGGTGAAAGGAATGATGATGACTTGTATTACACATTTTGTGTGTAATCATGTGATTGACTTTTACCAAATTTTGAGATTTGGTATATGATATTTTGTTTTTTTAAAACATAATACACAAGTCATTCATTCATTCTCTCTCTCTAACTCACGATTTTTTAAGCAAAAACACTCTCTCCATTTTCTTTCATCTTGGCCGAAAATAGGAGGAAGAAGATAGAAAATTTGTTGCAAATTTTCTAAGTGCTAGTACACACTAAAGGAATCATCCAAGGTGATAGGGAAACCATCCCAAAAGCTTGGAATCAAAGATCAAGGCTTGGATCTTGAATATCAACATTCAAAGAGGAAGCTTGGACACTTCTCAAAGGACCCTTGGCCGAAAACTTCAACAATGATTTTTTGTATTTAACGCATCTTATATCCGCTCTTTGTAAGTATGATTCTGCCATACTTTACTTTTGTATTCACATTATTTCATTGCTTATATGATCTTGGATAATGTCTTAGAGACCAACAATAAATAAACAAAAAATATAAATAACGGAATGCCAAAAAAGAAAATGTGACCAGAAACTTGGCCTTCTTTAATGTAGGACTTCGCATACCTGGCTGGACGTATTTCACGTCCAGCCATGCATGCAGCGTCCGGAACTATAAAATAAATATGGTAAATGGTGCCTTCAGGTCTTACCTTTTAAGTTGCTTCTCGGAAGTGCATTAGGCCGATGCCAGAAGGATTACAAGTTCGCTATTTCTACTTGCTGTTTCGCTATTTTCTGGTAGCTGTTTTGCTATTTCTGCTTGTTGTTTGGTTGTTTTATGGTTGCTATTTTATGGTTACTTTTTTGGTTATCTTTAGGCTGCTATTTTGGTTGTTTTAGCTGCTGTTTTGGTTGCTTTGGCTACTATTTTTGGCTGCTAGTTGGTGCTGTTTTTGAGCTGCTGTTTGGTTGTTTTAAGGGCTGTTGTTGGTTGTTTTAGGGGATGCTATTTGGGTGATTTTAGGGGGCTGCTGTTTGGTTGTTTTAGGGATACTGTTGGTTATTTTATTGGGTGCTGTTTTAGTGATTTTAAAGGCTGTTGTTTGGTGTTTTATTGGTTAGTTGTGGTTGTTTTGTTGGCTGGTTATTTTGGTGGTTTCGGCTCAATGTTTCTCTACCTTCTGCTTCATGTCTTTCACGTTTGGTCTCTGCCTTTGTTCACACCATTGTTGCTTTTTTACACGCCACTGTTGCTTTGTTGGTTCTCGCCACTGTTGCTTTGTTTGTTTCTTCCTGGTTTTCTCTTTGTTTCAGTCTCCTAGGGCTTTATTTTTTTTTTTTTTTATTCTTCGGTGGAAGATTGTTTTGTCTCCTAGGGTGACCGGTGCTTACACACGCGTATAACGCAAGCGCACGTATCGTTCAAGTAGTATAAAAAGTATCGATCCCACGAGGACTTAATACCTAATCTGTTAATTTTCTGAGGTCAAATGATAACTAGTATCTAACAGGTTGATTGATTGATTTGGAAAGGTGAAGATTTTAAATTTAAAAAACAAGTAAATAAAATTCCACGAAGGTAGGTTTAAGAAAATTCAATATTAAAAAATATCTAGGGTTGTGAATCTTTCTAATATCTTTTAAAAGATGAAGTGGTTATTTCATGTTTGTGTAATAAATCGGTTTACTAACCTGGAACACTGAATTATGCGAAAACCTCTGTCGATGGTCAGACACAAATACCTAGTTTAACCTAATTGAACCATATGTCTATGTCAACCAAATTACCTAGATTCATTAAGTTTAAGTTCCAATTATGGCTACCCCCGCCTGACATGTATATGTCTATCCTCTAAGGAAATCTATTAAAGGGTTATCTATCCTCAAGGAAGATCGTGGGCTATTAAGTCTAAGGCTGAAACCTAAAATTCATTTGTCAAGTTTATTTTAGATTTACCAGATCTATCTTATTAGTGGCCAATAAACAAGATGCATAAAGCTTAAAACTTAATAAGTAAACCTTTAAATTACCCAAACTATAAAATAACCCTTTATAAACCGGTGATATTAGAAGTCATCACAACCCCAGATAACTAATTTAGTTACAACACATAACTAGGGCTAGTAAAAACTTGAAAGTAAAGGACATAAAGTAAAAATGCTGAAAAGTAATTGCGGTAAAGTAAAAGTTGAAAAGTAAATTACAATAAAATAAAATTCTAAGGTAAAATGATCAACTTTTACTACTACTAATTTAGATATCTCCCTTAATATAATATATTAACTTGTGATTATTTTACCAACCAGCCATATAGGCGGTAACCTGATTAAATCAAATTAAGTCCAACCAGCCATAAAGGCGGAACCAAAATAAACCTACCATATAGGCGGAAAGAAAATTTCATTACCAACCGATCAATCTGGCGGTATCCTTGATTCGTCAGGTTTAAACCATATTAAAATGAATTACCAACCAACCAATATAGCGGTATCCTTTTTAAGTCAAATTTTAAATAGTTAATATATTATATTTAAGGGTGATTAATCTAAATAGCAATAGTAAAAGAATTACCTTTCACCCTTGCAGGGGGAAGTTACCTCCTCATGGTGAATAGTAAAAATTGTAACAAGTAAAGAAAGTAAATTACTATTATTACATAAAGTAATTAAAATTATTTAAAAAACTAAAATTAAAAGAAACTAGATAGAAAACTCTCTATTTACATCAGAGAAATAGAGAGGAAGGTACATCTGAAACTGAAATTTCGAGCTCTATTTATAGGTGTCAGTAGGGTGTCCGCGTCGCGACGCGCGTGATTGTCGACGTGGCAGGTAAGAGCTCGACACGTAGGATTCTGGATAAGGTGATAAGGTGACAAGTGGCAAGGCGGCTGGGGGCTGAATGATTGAGCTGACGTGGCGGCTCGTGATTGGCTGATTTCAGATTCTTATCTGCAAATGTCAATTCGGATAAATGAGTCAATAATTAGGATGATGACACGTGGCACGGCGCACGTTAGCAGATCGGTTGTGATCAAAATTCTCTCAGATTCTAACTTGTGGACCCGGCGCACGTTAGCAAGTCTTGGTGCATGTTAGGCGTCGCGACGCAGGCAGCTTGGGCGCCGCGACGCGGACAAATTACAAAAATGCCATTTTCGTCCTTTTTCACTATTTTGGGCCCAAAACACCTCTAGAGAGTCCTGGAACTTTATTTATCTACAAAATAACACAAAACACATAAAAATATTTACAAAACTCAAGAAACTATACAAAATATTAGGTCAAATGAGTGGGAAATAATGATATAATTACCACTCATCACACCCCCAAACCTAACATTTTGCTAGTCCTCGAGCAAAACATAGAATAAAATAACATAAACATCTTCAAAATAAAATTTAACTAAGCCACTTTCGTAGGGATCACGGTTGCATTTAGCGTATGCAACAAGCCTTTAAACCCCTAGGTGTCCCTAGTGGACGAGTTGTAGTCTCGTGAGGGTTTACAACAATGATACCACCAACATTTTACAAAAGAAAAAAATAAAAAGGTAGTGAAACTAATGCACACAAAAGCAAAAAGACAAGAGAAAAGAGAATAAAGAAGTTAGTGACTAATCAGGTGAAATTTCTACTCCAAGTTACTAGTTGTTTTCTTTCTTTCTAAATTACTGAATGAGTAAATTCTCCGCTTATATTTACCATTCTCCATATACACAGCCAACAAAATACTAAACAACTCATTTTTGCCCACAACAGTCACAAGTGCAGTTGATAAGAAAGTAATATATTTGTCCTAAAGTTTTATCAGAATTCACACCTTTTTGTAGCAATGGAATAATTTTTCTGATTTTCTGATTTTTTTCTTTGATTTTTGATGATTTTTTTTATTTATTATATACAATATCTTCCATCTATGTAGCGAGTGTTGGGTCGGTGGCTCCCAAACCAGTTGGCTTTAGGGCACCAGGTGTTAAGACACCCCTACGGACTTAATTACTCAGACTTCATATAAATATATATATTTTTGCAGCATCTTTGATCCATGTAGCGAGCTTTGGGCCAATGACTCCCAAACCAGTTGGTTTTAGGGCACTAGGTGTTAAAACACCCTTACAGACTTAATAACTCGGATCTCAGACATTTTTTTTTTTTACTTCATCACTTTTTGAGATGCTTCCTCAAATTAAACTAGAACACTGAATATTACAAACTTTCAATTTCAGCTTATGTCCGTATGTTACCATGCATGTTGATAATACCTACTAACTGAGCATATGAAGATCCATTTAGTTAGTTTTATGGAGAATTTACAAATAAAATAATTTAAAATGAAATAAACAAAAATTAACTTGTTTCAAAAATGGTTTAAGATACGTTTCGGGAGTGGAAATTCCTTACACAGCCATCTCTTACAATTTCACCTTTTAGTCAAAATAAAAACAAAAACGCAAAATATTTTTGTAATTTTTGAAAAAAATTCAATTTTTTTTTATTGTTCCAAAAAATGTGGACTAAAAATAAAAACAACACACACAAAAAAACAAGATACTGATCAACTAATTCCCTCCCTCAAACCTAAATGAGACATTGTCCCTAATGTCTTAAACAATAGAGAAGAGTTTAGAAGATACTACCTGGTTAACTGAAATTCTGCACGAAAAGTTAAAGGTTAAGATCCAGATTAATCCGATGCTTCTTACACGATCGTCCTCGGACCAATTTATCTTTGAAAAGATAGGTCAATTGTGGTTTATAGGCTAAGATTTGGTCAATTAGATCCGGAGCAGTTCTGGCAGTAAATATGAGTTCTTTTAAAGGTTTTGACACAAACCCATTTCTCTGGGCATCATCAAGAAACACACAAAGAAAATCATAAAATCCATCAACGTTAAATAGCCCAATTGGTTTCTGGTGTATGTTCAAGTTCGCCCAAGATAACAGTGTAAAAATTTCTTCCAATGTACCCAAGCCACCTGGCAAAGCAATAAAAGCATCAGCACGGTTAATCATTTCTACCAATCATTCAGACATACCTTGCACGATCAGTTCCTCTCCGTTTGATGGTCCAATAAGATTTGCCTCCGCCAAGGGTTTTGGGATGATTCCCAAAACGTGACTGCCTCCCTCTTGTACAGCTTTTGAAACGATCCACATAAGTCCAAGATTGCCTCCGCCATATACTAAGTGCATATTCCTTGCAGCTAAGACTGGACCCAATTCTGGCTGCTTCTACGTATTGTGGCTAACACCAACACTAGTACGCAAAACACACAGATGTTTTCAACTCGTCTTCTTGAAGTGGCTTCCATGTTTTACTCTGGATGTCTTCAAAAGTGCAATGATGAGTTGAATTATAATACCTAAAAAGAGTGAGTAAAATAATAGCACTAGTACCTGCCAAATGACAATTATTAGTTAAACAATAAAATAAATCGTGATAGTAAAAAATGTCTGGATCCTGTCGGAGAAAATAAAAGAAAACAACAAAACAAATCACAATTATTAGGAAAAGACAAAGAGATATAATATTTACAAGAAAAGTAGTGGCTTGATTGACGTCTATGCGTCAGGGACAAGTTTTCCCATCCATTTTCTATAAATTGGCAAACATGGTCTTTTTGAGTCAGATTACCAAGACTTAACTGTTGTCTTTCTTTTTGAAATTGTGCATATAACACATGAATTTCGTGATACACATATCCACTGGGATGCGTCTCAAGAGTTTTAGATATATCATCCAAAGACTCCTTACTCAGTCATCCTAATGAAATTAATCTTATCTTCGCGGTTATCAGACACCATTCCTAAAGAACGACAACGAGTATCACAAAACATCCGAGCACATTTATAACGACACCCATTCTTTTAGCTCTTCTCTTTTAGCATAGTGCTCATTCCTAAACCAGGCAGATGTGAAAAAAAAGAGTCAGAAGACTCACCTACCAATCGGACCCGTGCTTCAATAATCAACGAATGTCAGTAGGAATACCTTTGATCATCAGTAACCTCATCCGTTCCAAGCGAGCTTTGAGACTTTCATCAGAGATTTTTAGAGAGAGAAGGAAATTGCTTGCGAAGATTTGTGAGAGCTTCTTCAATTGTGAAATGACTTTACCTGCAAAAATTAAACACACAAAAATAAAACACACCAGATCAAATATATACACAAATTGCATGGGTTGCCTCCCTACGAGCGTTTAGTTTAAAGTCGTCAGCTAGACGTGACTTCTCGAACGTTAGGCTGGATTTGAAAGTGTGACACTTTCTTTTTATCGCTCAAATGATTCTCCCCAGTAGTGCTTGACACGCTGACTGTTAACCTTGAATCTTTCGTTGGTGTTAGGATCTAGTAACTCAACAGCTCCATATGGTAAAACCTGAGTGATGACAAATGGACCTGACCATCTTGATTTCAACTTTCCAGGGAAAAGTTTCAACCTTGAGTTGTACAACAACACCTGCTCCCTTGGTTCCAACTGTGTGTGCACTATTTTTCGATCATGCCATTTCCTGGTCTTTTCTTTGTACAATCTGGAATTCTAATAAGCTTGTAGACGAAACTCCTCCAATTCGTTGAGTTGGTGAAGTCGTTTCTCTCCTGCAGCTTGTGAATCAAGATTCAACTTCTTCAGAGCCCAATATGCCTTGTGTTCAAGCTCAATTGGTAAATGGCACGTTTTCCCAAACACCAATCGATATGGGGACATACCAATAGGTGTCTTGTAAGCTGTTTGGTAGGCCCATAATGCGTCATCTAATTTTATTGACCAGTCTTTCCTTGTTGATCCAACGGTTCTCTCTAGGATTCTTTTGATCTCCCTGTTTGAAACTTCAACCTGTCCATTTGACTGTGGATGATAAATAGTGGAAACCTTGTGAGTAACTCTGTATTTGGATAGGAGTGCATCAAAGCATCTATTGTAGAAATGTGAGCCAACATCGCTGATGATTGCACGAGGTGTTCCGAACCGAGTGAAAATGTTCTTTTTCAGGAATTTGATCACCACTTTTGAATTATTGGATGGCAGTGCAATTGTTTCGACCCATTTGGAGACGTAGTCTACAGCAACCAGGATGTACATGTTTCCGAATGATGGAACAAAAGGTTCCATGAAATCAATACCCCATACATCGAATATTTCCACTTCTAGAATGTTTTGCAACGGTCCTTCATTTCTCCTTGAATATTCCCCGTTTTCTGGCACCTGTCACATTGAAAAGCAAAAAGATAAGCATCTTTAAAAAGAGTGGGCCAGAACAAACATGATTGTAGGACTTTGGCTTTAGTTTTGTTTCCGCCATATGGTGATGAATGACAGTGCTGTAAAACACCATTGACTTCCTCCTGTGGAACACACCGTCTTAGTAGTTGATCAGCACAGTGTTTGAACATGTACGGTTCATCCCAGACATAATGCTTGACTTCTTTGAGGAACTTCTTCCTTTGCTAAGTTGTCCATTCCAAAGGCCATTTTCCTGATACAATGTAGTTGACATAGTCAGCATACCAAGGGGCATCTTGATATTTCATGGCAAAAACTGTTCATCTAGAAAAGTTTCTTTTATTGACAGATCTTTGCCAATTGTTTCTCCATTCTCGAGCCTTGATAGATGATCTGCCACCTGATTCTCTGTCCCTTTCCTATCTCGAATCTCCACGTCAAATTCTTGCAGAAGAAGTATCCAATGGATCAATCTGGGTTTGGCATCTTTCTTCGTGATCAAGTATTTGATTGCTGAATGATCTGTGTAGACCACCACTTTGGGACCCACCAGATAGGAGCAGAATTTTTCAAAAGCGTATACAACTGTGAGCAACTCCTTTTCAGTGGTTGTGTAGTTGAGTTGAGCTTCATTCAAAGTTCTGCTGGCGTAGTAAATGGTGTGGAGAATTTTTGCTTTGCGTTGTCCCAAAACTGCACCTATAGCAAAATCACTAGCATCACACATCACTTCAAATGGAAGGGTCCAGTCTGGTGCTACAATGATGGGGGCAGAAATCAGCTTCTTTTTTAAGATCTCAAAAGCTTCCTGGCATTTTTTGGTGAAGTTGAAATGCACATCCTTCCCAGAAGATTGCACAGAGGTTTAGCAATCTTGAAAAGTCTTTGATAAATCTCCTGTAAAAACCTATATGTCCGAGAAAGCTCCGAATCCCTTTGACAGATGTCGGCGGAGGTAGTTTTTCAATTATTTCAATCTTTGCTTTGTCTACCTCGATTCACTTTTATGAGATCCGGTGTCCAAGAACAATGCCTTCATGTACCATGAAATGGCATTTCTCCCAATTGAGTACCAGGTTTGTATCTTCGCACCTTTGTAACACATGTTCCAAATTTGCAAGCAGTGGTCAAAAGAATCTCCAAACACAGAAAATTCATCCATAAAAACCTCCATACTCTGCTCCAGCATGTCTGAGAAGATGGCCATCATGCAACGCTGAAATATAGCAGGGGCATTACATAATCCAAATGGAATTCTTCGGAAAGCAAAAGTACCATAGAGACATGTAAAGGTAGTTTTCTCCTGATCTTCTGGTGCGATGGCAATCTGATTGTACCCTGAATATCCATCCAGAAAGTAATAGAACTCATGTCCTTCTAGTCTGTCTAACACTTGGTCAATGAATGGTTGCGGAAAATGGTCATTTCTCATGGCTTTGTTCAGCTTCCTGTAGTCCATGCATACTCTCCATCCAGTCACCGTTCTTGTTGGGATTAGCTCGTTATTTTCATTGGTAACCACATTAATTCCTGTTTTCTTTGGTACACACTGCATATGACTCACACAACTACTATCTGAGATGGGTAAATGATGCCAGCATCCAACCATTTGATTATTTCTTTCTTTACGACGTCCTTCATGATTGGATTGAGTCTCCGTTGATGCTCCACTGTGGGTTTGTACTCATCATTCATCAGGATCTTGTTCATGCAAAATGATGGACTAATGCCTCGAATGTCTGTTATAGTCCAGCCAATGGCTCTTCTGTGCTCTCGTAATACTCTCAACAACTTTTCTTCCTGCTCCAATGTTAGTGAAGAAGAAATAATAACAGGTAATTCAGAAGAGTTTCCAAGAAATGCATACCTGAGATGGCTCGGAAGTAACTTCAGCTTCAGTTGTGGTGGTTCTTCAATCGAAGGTTTGATTCGATCTTTCTTTGGTAGTTCCAAGCTTTCAACTGGTGGTGTTGATTTGAATCAGAATGGTTTGTCAAGGTAGTTGATACATTCCAGGATTTCAGCATCTAGCTCGTTGTCAGTCATGTTGGTGATGCAAGCTTCGAGTGTATCCGTGGGATTTGGCTCAGTATCATAAACGATACTATCAACAACATCAACTCTGAAGCATTCTTCTTTTTTTTCATCACTCGGGAATTTCATGGCTTTGAAAACATTAAAGGTAACTTCTTGGTCCTGAACTTTCATGGTCAGTTCTCCTTTTTGCACATCAATCACAGTTTTACTTGTAGCCAAGAATGGTCTCCCAAGAATGATAGGTACTTCTTTGTCTTCTTCCATGTCAAGGATGATAAATCTGCTGGGAGAATGAGTTTGTCAACTTTGACCAGCACATCTTCAACAACACCTATTGGAAATGCTAGTGTTCAATCAGCAAGTTGGCAACGAGACTGAGGTAAGGCATTGCTTCTCCAATTGTAGTTTCCTGTAAATAGAAAAATGCATCAAGTTAACACTAGCTCCTAAATCACATAAAGCCTTACCGATGTAAAATGTTCTCCAATGGTGCATGGGACAGTGAAACTGCCAGGATCTCTTCAACTTCGGGGGAGTTTTCCTCTGAATGATGGCGCTGCATTCTTCCGTTAATGCTACTGTCTCGTAGTCTCCCAATCTCCATTTTCCTGAAAGAATGTCTTTCATAAATTTGACATAACTGGGCATTTCTTCCAATGCTTCTGCAAATGGGATGTTGATGTGAAGCTTTTTGAATAGCTCCAGGAATCGAGCAAACTACTTGTCCAGTTTGTTTTTCTGAAGTCACTGTGGAAAAGGTGGAGGTGGAGTGGATCTAAGCTTTTTCTTTTTCCTCCATCTGTGGAACTGCATCTTTTGGAACTTCCTCAATTGTTGTCTTGATTCCAACATCTTTGTTGATCTCAGTACCGCTTTTTAAAGTAATGGCTTGACATTGTTCCTTCCATCAGTTCCTTGGATTCGGTTCTGTGTTGCTGGGAAGATTACCTGGCGGTCTGTAACTCTGAGCATTAGCCAGTTGTCCGATTTGATTCTCTAGTGCTTTGATAGAAGCAGATTGGTTCTGAAACACAGCATCATACTTTTTTAACTGAGCCAGCACTTCTGCTATTCCTGGTTCATTTCCCTCCTCCTGACCTTTTTTCTGCTGTTGGAATCCAGGTGGTGGATTTTTCTTTTGCCCTGAATTGTTGCTCCGTGAAAAATTAGGATGATTCCTCCACCCTGGATTGTAGGTGTTAGAATATGGATTGTTCCCCTATCTGTTGAAATTGTTAAAAAAATTCACCGTCTCATCAAGTTGGTTTGGTTCTGTTGCTCCTCCATATGGTGAACTTGTGGATCCAGTGGTAAGAGTCTCTATGAATTTTCATATCTGATCCAGCTTGGCGTTGACTGCTGTATTGGCTCCATTTTAATAAATTCCTGCAATTCTTTGGATCATGCTCCTTTCTGTTGGCCACAAGGAATTATCGTTGGCCATTTCTTCGATTAGGTCTCAAGCTTGATCTTCTCTTTTCGCCATTAAAGCTCCTCCAACAGCAGCATCGATTGTGGTTCTCATTATTCCAGAAAGTCCATTATAGAATGTTTGAACTTGAGCCATTTTTGAATCTCATGGTGAGGACATTTCTGGAGCAAATCTTTGTACCTTTCCCAAGCTTCGTAGAGAGTTTCCGAGTCTTGTTGTACAACGGATGTGATGTCATTCCTCAGCTTTCCAGTTCTGGCTGGTGGAAAGTACTTTGCAAGAAATTTAGTGGCTAAAGTGTTCCAAGTTGTGATGGAACCTGCTGGTAGTGAATGAAGCCAAGCTTTAGCTCTGTCCTTCAAGGAGTATGGAAAAACACGCAGTCTCATTGCTTCTTCAGTTTCTCGGTTGTAATTGAAAGTGCCGCAAACTTCCAGGAAGTTGCTGATGTGGGCATTAGGATCTTCAGTTTCATGCCCCCCAAACTGAACTGACTGCTGAATCATATGAATGCATGTTTTGATGTCACTTGCATTTGCTGGTAAGGGAGGAAGTACAATACATGAAATGAGTTTGTCAACCACCGGAATGGTTCTGTCTCGAATGGGAATTGGTGGTGCAACTTCCAAAGGTTCAGGTTCCATGTTGACTAAAGCTTCTTGGCCTTCTCGTCTTTCCCTTCTCAACTGTCTGATGGTTCTTTCAATCTCTGGGTCAAGCGGTCGGAGTTCAAAGCTTCTGGTTCATCTTATGAAGGATCAGAGAACCTGAAACACAAGAAAACAAAAAAAATAAGTAAAAAGAAATTAGATACAAGTAAAGGTATCTAACCTCTAAACTAATAGTGAAAGATAAATAAGTCCCCGGCAACGGCGCCAAAAACTTGACCGGTGCTTACACACGCATATAACGCAAGCGCACGTATCGTTCAAGTAGTATAAAAAGTATCGATCCCATGAGGACTTAAAACCTAATCTATTAATTTTCTGAGGTCAAATGATTACTAGTATCTAACAGGTTGATTGATTGATTTGAAATGGTGAAGATTTTAAATTTAAAAAACAAGTAAATAAAATTGCACGAAGGTAGGTTTAAGAAAATTCAATATTAAAAACTATCTAGGGTTGTGAATCTTTCTAATATCTTTTAAAAGATGAAGTGGTTATTTCATGTTTGTGTAATAAATCAGTTTACTAACCTGGAACACTGAATTATGCGAAAGCCTCTGTCGATGGTCAGATGCAAATACCCAGTTCAACCTAATTGAACCATATGTCTATGTCAACCAAATTACCTGGATTCATTAAGTTTAAGTTCCAATTATGGCTACCCCCGCCCGACAGGTATATGTCTATCGTTTAAGGAAATCTATTAAAGGGTTATCTATCCTCTAGGAAGATCGTGGGCTTTTAAGTCTAAGGCTGAAACCTAAAATTCCTTTGTCAAGTTTATTTTAGATTTACCAGATCTATCTTATTAGTGGCCAATTAACAAGACGCATTAAGCTTAAAACCTAATAAGTAAACCTTTAAATTACCCAAACTATAAAATAACCTCTTATAAACCGGTGATATTAGAAGTCATCACAATCCCAGATAACTAATTTAGTTACAACACATAACTAGGTCTAGTAAAACCTGAAAGTAAAAGACATAAAGTAAAAATGCTGAAAAGTAATTGCGGTAAAGTAAAAGTTGAAAGTAAATTACAATAAAATAAAATGCTAAGGTAAAAATATCAACTTTTACTACAACTAATTTAGATATCTCCCTTAATATAATATATTAACTTGTGATTATTTTACCAACCAGCAATATAGGCGGTAACCTGATTAAGTCAAATAAGTCAACCAGCCATAAAGGCGGAACCAAAATAAACCTGCCATATAGGCGATAAGAAAATTTAATTACCAACCGATCAATCTGGCAGTATCCTTGATTAGTGAGGTTTAAACCAGATTAAAATGAATTACCAACCGACCAATATAGCGGTATCCTTTTTAAGTCAAATTTTAAATAGTGAATATATTATATTTAAGGGAGATTAATCTAAATAGCAATAGTAAAAGAATTACCTTTCACCCTAGCAGTGGGAAGTTACCTCCTCATGGTGAATAGTAAATATTGTAAAAAGTAAAGAAATTAAATTACTAATATTACAGAACGTAATTAAAATTAATTACAAAACTAAAATTAAAAGAAACTAGATAGAAAACTCTTTATTTACATCAGAGAAATTAGAGAGGAAGGTAAATCTGAAACTGAAATTTCGAGCTCTATTTATAGGCGTCAGTAGGGTGTCCGCGTCGTGACGCGCAGCTCGAGTCACGTCGCACGTGATTGTGGATAAGGTTAAGAGCTCGACACGTGGGATTCTGGATAAGGTGATAAGGTGACACGTGGTAAGGCGGGTGAGGGCTGAATGATTGAGCTGACGTGGTGGCTCGTGATTGGCTGATTTCATATTCTTATCTGCCACGTGTCAATTCGGATAAATGAGTCAATAATTGAGCTGATGTGGCGCTGATGTGGCACTGATGTGGCGACACGTGGCGAAAGTGATTGTCGGCACCGTAGGATGATGATACGTGGCACGTCGCACGTTAGTAAATTCAAACTTCTCAGATTCTGACTTGTGGACCCGGCGCATGTTAGCAAGTCTTGGTGCATGTTAGGCGTCGCGACGCAGGCAGCTTGCGCATCGCGACGCAGACAAATTACAAAAATGCCCTTTTCGTCCTTTTTCACTGTTTTGGGCCCAAAACACCTCTAGAGAGTCCTGAAACTTTATTTATCTACAAAATAACAAAAAACACATCAAAATATTCACAAACCTCCAAAACTATACAAAATATTAGGTCAAATGAGTGGGAAATAGTGATGTAATTACCACTCATCAAAGGGTTTTTTTTTTGTATTGTTGTTCATGGTGATTGAAGGGTTTTTGAGGGCTGCTTGTTGCCGTGTGAAAGAAGAAAAATGAATTAGCCTAGGTTTTTTTATTATTCGTGAAAAGCCCCCTCCAAAGATGAAACTTGGTCCATTTTTATAATGATTTGGATGGATCACCAAAAAGGAAAACAAATCATAGAAAATTATTTTGGAATATAATCTTATAAATTTGGTGATGGAATTTGAGCATGTGTTTTGCATGGGATTTCAAATCTTTGTTAAATTGGAAAGTGATTTGAGGGGATTTTAGCATGTGTTTTGCATGGGATTTTAGCTATTTTGGGAAGGTTTGGGCGTGTAGATGGTGTCTTGGGCATGTGGATAGTGGATTGTATAGGCCTTGGGCCGATTGTGTGGGTTGCAGGGTAGTGGACCGGTTGAAGGTGTCTAGGGTTTTTACGAGTCTAAGGTTTGAAACAGCAGTTGAGCGAGTCTGAGACTGGCTAGTGAGTCCGAATCCAATGAGGTGCTAATTTTGAAGGTTTTCTTTCCTTCCGGCATTCGTTTCCTAGAACTTCCGCAAATTTTCAAGTAGTGCCTCCATACGAGGCTCATCATTGGGCTCATGCAAAAATACAGTGTCTACAACGTGTCTACCAGCTGGCCGCGTCACGACACGAAAAGTCTACGCGTCACGACACGCGCGCGTCGTAGAAAGGAAATTGATGGCTCGAGGCTGCATTTGTTCCGCCGAGACCATATTGGTGGCACGAGGAGGGTGCATTCCTTTAGGGCCAGTTTCTTTGATAACTTGAGACTGCATTCGTTACACCGAAGATATATTGGTAGCATAATGAGGGTACATTCCCTTGGGGTCAGTTTTTTTATAGCTCGGGCCTGCATTCGTTCCGCCGAGGATATGTTGGTGGCACAAGGAGGATACATTCTCTTGCGGCTAAGTTGTTACACTGGATCGGGGTCAGGTTACGTCCCACCGAGACCTCATTATCTTTGTTGGCACGGGGTCGGAGTTTTTCCCCTGTGACCACGTATTGATGGCACAAGGAAGTCACATTCTATTATGGCTAAGTTTTTACATCGGCTCAAGGCCGGTTTGCGTCTTGCTGAGGCCTTTTTGCTGTGTGGCAGCTCGAGGTGAGTTTTCCCTCATGGCTAATTTTTTTTTTGTAGGTCTTCCCATATCATCCACTTCCGGGATAACTGCATGTCAAGAGTGTACGTCAGCCCGATGTGGCATAAGATGAGCTCTTTCAAGAGGAGAAACCAAGAGATAGACTGACCAGAGTTAGTCAAGGTCAACGTTTGCGGTCAGAGAGAGCCTAGTTGAAGGGATGACAAATCAATGGGTCAGAAGCAAGAAGTTAGATTCGGATTTTGAACATGACGTGGATTTTTACAAAGATCACCGATGCTTGCAGATTATGGAACTGTCGTGAGGTGGGGCAAACTTGAGGTTCTGGACTTGATCATGATCGAACATCAGCATAAGAGAAAACCACCATCTTTTCATAGTTCCCAGCATAAACTGACTAGCTCGTTGATACCAAGAACTAGGGGACAGATGTTGATGGTGACTTTCTGCCCTGAGAAACTCTGAAGCCTGAAGAGGGGTATATTGGGATTTTCACTTAGACAGATAGAGGTCCAAAGTCCATGTAAGGATGAGAGTTCAGATGAAGGTACCCGAGCCCGAGGCGCAGGAGGACCTGAGGGAAGAACCAAACTTGTCCTGATATAAAGACATCAGATTTGACAACACTTGAACACCTGTGAATGACGACCCGACCTAGTAAAGTGAGGAAAGTAAAAGTCTCAGAACCGACCTGACCCTGTTTGACAGGTCGACCATCACAATCTATAGTCGATCATCTCACCTTGCTGACCTGAGGATGTAGGTCCGTTTAATGGCATTATGTTCAAGCCTGGTGTAGGCACTGCATTTATGCATATAAGTCCCGATGATGAGTCTCGTATGGAGACACTACCTCTTTGATTGTGAAAGCCGCGGGAAACTGACGTTGGAAGGGTAAAGTTGGAAATTAGCATCTGGTCGGATTTAACTCGCTTGTTTAGCTTCGGGTTCGCTTGTTGGACCTCCGTTTTAAAACTTAACCTTAGCCCAAGCCCATTGAATCACATCCAATAATAATTAAAACATTTAAAATATATGTCACAAATTAAATTAAATTAAATTAAAACCAATTATAACCAATTAAATCAAAACCAATTAAATTGAAATTAAATTTAATAAATAATTAAAAACCAATTAAACTAAATCAAAACAAATTAAATAACTAAATTGAAATTTAATTAAAACTAAATCTAATTATTAAACCTAATTAAATTAAATCAATTCCAAAATTAAATTAATCATTTCTAAAATTTAAAAATCACCTACCAAATTAAATTAAATCAATCACCTAATTTAAATAATTCACCACCTAAATTACATATTTCTTGCCTTAAATAATCAAATTAAATACACCTAATATTAATTGATTTTATTTCCTTTCAAAACCATGCAAACCCTACAATCCATCTCTATATAAACTACAGAAATCTAACCCTAGGTTCCTCTCGCTCCGGACGAAAAGACACGGCAAAATACAAAAAAAGAAAACCCTAAGCATCTCTCCATCTAACACACGGCTCTCTCTCTGACGACCTTGTATCATCTCTCTTCTGCCCCCACGCTCAGCTCCCTCTCATCTCCTTCACGCCAATTACACAGAAGAACACATCACACTCAAACAAAACCCTAATAAGCCAAGACTTCACGGCCGGACGGCCAAAAGATAAAAAACCCTAAAGCTTCCATCGTCTCGGCTCTTTGATACGATTCTCTCTCACGGCAGCAGCCACAAAAACAACCCTTCTCTCTTCATCCAAACTCCTTCATCAGCCCTTCACGTAACCTTCAATCCAGACGCCACCTGCATTCTTATCAAGCCTGCCAATAACGCTAACTCACTCACGTATCAATACGCCATCTGCCCTGCAAATTGACCGAGAACACCCACGCTAAAGCAGTAACTCATTCATCAAAAGCCATACACGGCAGCCCACACCGAGAACCCTAGGACACCTCCAGTAGCCACACCATTCTCGTAGCATCCATAGCTTCTGAGTTCAAAACCCCTCACGCATAAGCCTTCGTTCAACATGTACCGCCACTCAATCTTCACGCACATGACTCCACTCAGCAAATCCTCACGTAAAAAGAGCCATATGCTCCTTCAAGCTACAAATCGCTTCTCACAAACACAAACTGCTCCTCACCGACAGCCCCCTAAATCCCCTCTAGCCGAGCACTCTGCTGCCCCTAAACCTTCACTAGCCAAGCCACGTGAACCGACCCCCCTCACTGTCATAGATTAAACCCTAAACCGACAACAAAACAGTAAGTAAACTACCCCCAAAAACCTTTCGACGTGAGCCAAATAACCGAACGTAAACAGCAGCCCTACCTAGGGCAATAACCCTAAAACAGTACCGAACAAATAACTCACAAACCAGAGAAAACGTAACCAAAACCGACCAGAAAATAGTCTCCAAAATAGCCCACAAACTGCCCTAACTGCACCCCAAAAATAGACTAAAACAGCAAGCGTAATTCGTGATCAAAAACAGCAGCGAAACGAAGTTAAAACAGCGGCCCGAACATCAAAACAATGAGGAAAGACGTTGAGTAAACAAATCAGAAGAGTAGCAGATCATTCACCCTTCCAACGAATGTGTAACGCCCTTTCTTGAGACGACAAAAGAGGTTAGACCTGAGGGCACCTTTTTACTTATCTTCTTTCGTTTTATTTTATTTATTTTAAAATATTATTGCATGAGAGTCGTTTGAGGCATGATGTGATTGTTGGATGAGCGGGATGTGTGTTCCCTTTTGTGGTATATCGGATGGAAACCCGTACGTAAATTCCGTAGCCGATTCCGAATAGACGGTATTGCGGTCTCCACTTAGGATACAACGCCACGTACCACTTAAGATACACATATCTCGTCTCATCCAAATTTGTATTTGAGCATGTTGTAGTTTATATGTCGTTCATTTATTATTTTAAGCATGATTTAATTTAGTTTTGTTATTTAATTTCTAAGCATGATTATGTTATTTTTAAGCATGGTATTTTGATTAGTTTAGGTTTATGTTTGAATAGTGATTCGTTTATTTAATGGTTCAATATGCTCATTGGGTGATATCGTGTTTGCCATTCAAAGACTTACTTTCAAGCAGGCAAACTTAGAATAGGATTTATTTAGCGAATGCATGTTAGATCTAAATACCTTTGAGCATGATTATTGAGTAGACTCGGTTAATTTATTGCACAAATCATATCATCACAAGTGACATAAGTAAGGGACCATTCCGAACCCAACGATTTGAGGTCTTCCCTTGCGAGGGGTGAGTGCGGCCTTAAATCTTTGTCCCGGTTCACACCGGGTGGCGACTCCATTATTCTCCGGTTTAGTCCCCCGCGGGCTACTCCGTACTCCCAACCGGGCCGCGAGCTTGGGACAGCATGCGTCGCCCAGTTTGTGTTCCCACACCTGGATGATGTAAGCCCTAAATGGACGTTGGGTCTCCCAAGCATCGATGAAGATAGAAGTAGGCCAGCGGCTGATGAGACAGAGCAGAGCTACAAGTTTATCGACTGACACACGCTATCGTATGGGAGTGGCTAGAATACAGGCTGGCACTGTGACATAATGTGTAGCAATTACCAAATGTGGCATGGTTTAATGAGATTCAGGTGGAAAGTCGTAGGGGTGGTGGCTGGACTATAATCCGTAAGGTAATTGAAGAAGATAGCATAAGCAATAATGGCTTAGCAATGTAGCTGACGTCATGAAGTTAGCGTAACAATGTATTTTGGCTTAGTATATAAGGGGGTCGAGAGTTCATTGTTAAGGGTTGAACAATTTTATTCACAAGCACTTGTAACTTATAATAAAGAGAAAAGAATCCCGAGATAGAGAAATAAAAGTGGTCGGTCAGACTTGAGCTAGTAATAAAAGCTTTTTTTCCCTTGTGCCCGTGGACGTAGGTTGGATCCATTCCGCCGAACCACATAAATCCTTTGTTTAGCTTTGTGTATTCTTTTTTTTGCCAAGTTTGCATTTGGTTCCCAACAAACCAAATAAATTCACAGTTGATGGAGGTTTGTTCTAGGAGTGATTTTCCTGATTATCCTTAAAACGAAAAATATCCATCAATAGGTACAATAACTTGGTACTTAAGTAATCACAATTGATTTGCTTGGCCACTGACATGTGTGAAAATATTAATCACCAGTCATCTTCAAGGCTAGCTCAGTGAAACATAAGACAATGCAGATAAATATGAAGAATGACGTGAATTCGATGAACATGGCACCTTTCTCAATCATATGTGCATGTCTAAGAATAATGGTAATGGTTATGCTCCCACTTTTGATGCTCATGTCAAGAACTTAGCAGCACCTACCCAACTATGACATCAAGTTCTTGAAGAGGAAGAAGAAAGCAATTAAAAAGATTTCATCACCCCACAAAACAAGGCCATAGAGAAAATGAAGAAATTTGCAAGTTCAAAAGCATTGAGTTCCTCAAATTTGAAGCATACATGACTAAAAATAAGGCACATTGTTCTATATCAGAGACATGAATCTAACCATTATCTAATCATCTATTATTCTAACTTAAGTGGAAGTGCTTCAAATAGTTCCACTTGAAAAAATTTAGACAAGAAGAAAAATTAGATTCAAATATACTCACCCTCATTATTCATACTTGTCAGAAACTTGAGAAGAACTACCCCCAAAATTTGAAGCATAAATGAGAGCTGTGGGAAGTATAGATTCCCACCATCAGCTTTCAGTTGCAACATAATTGTAGGGAGGATGGTCAACTCTAATACCCTCACTTGCCTGATAACATTAGCCACCATTTGTTGTAAATTGCACAAGCATGCATGCAACCACAAAATTGAAAAAAAACAAAAACAAAATAAAAATAACATATAAAAAGATAAAACGGTATATGTAAATTAAGATTTCCTACTTAATTTTGGTTTATATCCTAAAAATACTTCCCCAAATGAGAATTGTATCATTCACATTATTGCACCAGACCGTAAACAAAGTAGTGTTGTTAAGGGTATGAAACAAACATTCCATCAGATCATAAACATAAATTGCATTCCATACAACAAAGCTAAACAAATTGAATCAATGCTCAAATAATTTACAACAGTAACTGTGTTGTCTTTGAGTGTCAACACAACAATGGAATCATTCCAAAACCAGAACACAACAATGGAATCAAATGTACACTAACATATCAAATTGAATATAAACCATAAGACTTGAAAAACATTGAAAATGTAAAAATGATGAAGACTTCGTCGAAGTCGAGTTGCCTCTGTCCTTAAGAACTTATTAGCCCTGCATCGGTGCTCTATGGATTGCTTTGTGGGTAACATTCTCCCAGGATTACTTGGATACTTCTTGAAAAAGGGGCACTCCTTTTACAAGATCTTGAATAAGGAATATGTAGGAAACTCTCTCTGTTTGCTAAATGACTCTAGAAAAATGGATGACTTGTATGAATTTTTGGATCTCTTAAGAATGAACCCAAGGCTCCTATATATAGGCATGGAAGGGTGCCTTTGAGGGCACCCTTTGGTTTGGGGTGTACCCATTCCCTTATGCCTTTTGAAGCCTAGAGACTCATCCTTTCAATTTAGAGTTTATGTCCCTACAGGTTTTTGTCTTTCCCATAAGGCACAACTCAAAGGACATGACCCTCCTACACTCATACAATATATTTAGAGAATTTAAAACAATCCCCCACAATTCTCTAAATATTAATGCACACACTTAAGAGAGTTTCGGTGAAATAAAGCTGCTTCGAAATAGGTAGCTTTCGCCTTGAACCTTTCCTAGTGAATGATAATCGGATTTACTTGGCAAACCAATGACCCATAGTCTTGAACTGTTCTGCCGTTGGTGTAAATCAAGACAATTACCAACACACAGCTTTACTTCAACCATTTCCCATTCTACTGCTGTCTTCATTTTAGTCATGAACGTTGGTCCTGGATTCATCAAGTACTTTAGGGAATTCAGCCTTTTAAAACTCTCATGGAAGCGGCCTCACTTCTTACTTGAAATATGTGATGTACTATAAAGAGGTAACTTGCCTTAACCCCCATTAGGACTCTTCTCATAATATAGTGATCATTGAAAGCCTTAGCTTATCCTAGCCTTGACGGACAGTACTTTGCATCATTACATAAATGGGAAAGAGTATAAAACTCTACAATGATTATTTTGAATTGCACAAAGTTTCAGTTGTCCCTTTTGAACATAGATATTGGGATCTCCAGTCAGCTAGGTTCGGTTCCACATTGAAAATTCTTAATTTATAGGCTTCAAGCCCATTCCCCTCAATGACTTCTCAACTTGCTCTCTAGGTAAACCTTTAGTAAGTGGATCCGCTAGGTTTTCCCTCGATTTGACATAATCTATCGAAATTATTCCACTTGAGAGTAGTTCTCTTATGGTATTATGTCTGTGACGTATGTGTCGAGACTTACCATTATACAATATATTTTGGGCTCTCCCAATAGCCGATTGACTATCACAATATATGTTTATCACTGGCACTGGTTTGTGCCAATTTGGAATATCCTCTAGGAAATTTTGAAGCCATTCCCCTTCTTCCATTGTTTTGTCTAATGTTATGAATTATGATTCCATAGTAGACTGGGTAATACATGTTTGCCTCGGGATTTCCATAACACGGCTGCACCATCAAGTGTGAAAAAAAATCCACTCGTAGATTTGGAATCCACTATATCAGATATCCAGTTAGCAACGTTGTATCCTTCCAGAACAGCAGGATATCTCGTATAATGCGGACCATATTTTGAAGTTTCTCTCAGATACCTCAAAACTCTTACTATGGCTTTCTAGTGGTTATGTCCTGGATTGCTCGTATATCTGCTAAGCCTGTTTACAACTTGAGTGATATGGGTCATGTGCAATTTATGAGATACATCAGACTTCCGATGATTCTCGAATACTCTAATTGTGATATGCTTGAGCCATCATTCTTTGATAAATCAAGAGTTAGGTCTATATGAGTTCTAGCCACATTTAAATCTCCTTGATTATATTTCTCAAGTATCTTCTCAATATAATGAGTATGAGATAATAAATACCCTTCTGATGTTCTGAAAATCTTAATTCATAAGATCACATCAGCAACTCCTGAATCTTTCATATCAAATTTGTTGGTCAATACTTTCTTGGTAGACTGGATCATCTCATGATTACTACCAATTATTAGCATATCGTCTACGTAGATATACACAATGACATGTCATTTTTGAGTTGATTTGGTATATACACACTTATTACACTCATTGATTTTGAACCCACTTGACAATATTTCTTTGTCAATTTTTTCATGGCATTATTTAGGTGTTTGTTTTAATCCGTATAAGGATTTTACAAGTTTGCACACCTCATGTTCTTGTCCTGGAACATTGAAACCTTTTGATTTTTCCATGTAAATCTCTTCATCTAGTTCACCATTTAAAAATGTCATATTTACATCCATTTGATGTATTTCAAGACCAAATATAGCTGCTATGGCTATGAGCATTCTTATTGACGCGATACGAGTCATTGGTGAATAGGTATCAAAGTAATTAAGGCCTTTTTTTATATATAACCTTTTATGGCAAGTCTTGCCTTGTACTTATCTATTGATCCATCCAATTTCATCTTCGTTTGAATATCCATTTGTAGCCCAGTGGCTTACAACCTGAAGGAAGATCAACCAACTCCCAAGTATGGTTTTGTTGGATGGAATCAATCTCACTGTTGATAGCCTCTTTCAACAAAGGTGCCTCCGTCGAAGACATTTCTTCTTTATAGCTTTGAGGCTCATTTTCTAACAGGTATGTCAAAAAATAAGGTCCAAATGACTTAGATGTTCTAGCTCTTTTTCTTCGTTTAGGTTCAATTTCCTCAACATTTTCATATTTATTCGAATCTTGGCAAACTTGATCACTACCTTTAACAATATCAATAGTTCTTTTGAGAGACTTTGTTCTTTGTATTTCCTTACAAGGAAATGTCTCTTTAAAGAATGTCGCATTCCTTTACTCAATTATCACATTTGAATTGATGTCAGGAATTTCAGACTTATGTAGCAAGAATCAATACACACTACTGTTGTGAGTATATCCAATGAATATACAATCAACAGTCTTAGGTCATATTCTAACCTTCTTAGATTTAGGAACCATCACTTTGGCGAGATACCCCCACACTTTCAGATATTTCTAGGAAGGTACATGACCTTTCCATAATCCATATGGTGTCTTTTCCAATCTTCTGTGAGGTAGCTTATTCAGAACGTAGTTGGCGGTAAACCAAAGCTTGTCAATATGGCGTTCATCATTTCCTTCAACGTTAGGTTTTTGCACTCAGCAATCCTGTTTTGTTGAGGTGGATAAGGAGTAGTAGTTTCGTGAATAATTCCATGATTAGAACAATATTCACCAAATGGTGACACATATTCACCTCCTATATCACTCCTGATTCTTTTGATTTTCTTGCCAAGTTGATTTTTAACTTCGTTCTTATATTATATAAAGCTCTCAATAGCTTTATATTTGCTCCTCAGGAAATACACAAAATAAAATCTTGTGTTATAATTGATAAAAGTGACAAAGTACTTTTTATCGTCTCTTGTTTACACAATATTCATATCACACATATCTGAGTGTACAAGTTCCAAGGGTTCAGAACTTCGTTCTATGGAATGAAATGATGCCCTATGCCTTTTTTCTTCAACACATGCCTCACATTTATGTTGGTTATCAATTTTAAATTTAGGTATAAGGTCCATGTTAATTAATTTACGCATTGTATCATAATTAAAATTTCTAAACCTCTCATGTCATACATTTTGTGACTCAATAATATAAGCGGAAGATGTAGCTTTATTATTAGCACTCTGTCGATTGACAGTCATTACATTGAACTTGAAAAGACCCTCAGTGAGGTATCATTTTCCTACATAAATAACATTTTTAGACAGTACAACCTTGTCAGAAAGAAATACAAGCTTAAAGCCATTCTTGAGTAGCCCCAGTTTCTACCCACCATTCTCTCGGATTCCCAACCAAGTTGGCTTCTGTTATGACTGCTAAGAGGTTCATCTCTGAGATCTCATCAGTTAGCTGCTCATCTTCAGTGACATGAGCCTCATTTTTATTTTTCTTGCCTTTGTCATGAGACTTCTTATTTCTGCAGTCCTTTGCCATGTGACTTCTTTTTCCACAGATGTAGTACTTCCTCTTGAACTTCTTGTTTGCTTGGGAAGAATCAGCTTCATTATTCTTTCTCTTTTTGCTATCTTTTCCACCCTCAACAATGTTGGCCTTAGACTCTTTAGTCTTATAGATGGCCTTCTCGGACTTTCTGTTGTCCTCTTCAATCCTCAATCGAACTCTAAGGTCTTCAAGACTCACCTGCTTCTTTTTGTGTTTCAGATAGCTCCTAAAGTCCTTCCATGATAAATGCAACTTTTCAATGATTGTGGCAACTTGAAATGTATCGCAGAGTTTCATTCCCTCATCCAATATTTCATGAATGATTAACTGAAGTTCACCCAGCTGAGACATCACCGTCCTTGAATCTACCATCTTGTAGTCCATGAACCTACCCACGACAAATTTCTTCTGTCCGGCTTCCTCAATTTTGTACTTCTTCTTGAGAGATTCCCAGAGAATCTTCACAGAAGTCATGCCTTGGTACACATTGTACATGGTATTGTCAAGTCCTCCTAAGAGGTAATTCTTGTACAAGAATTCGTCTGACAACCATGTCTATTCTCGCAGTTGCTTGGCTGTTTCTGTTTCTCCCTCCACAAGACCCGGAGGATCTTTGAGGTACTAAGCCAACTACAATATTTTCAGGTAGAACAACATTTTGCTCTGCCATTATTTAAAGTTTGCTCCACCAAACCTCTCTGGTTTTTCTCCATGAGTGACCGGTACTGCGATATTTCCGCTAGCCATGTGTAACTAGAAAAACCAATAGTAATCAATAAGTCTACAAAAGACAAATCGCACAACGATCAAATGTATGATATTGTTTAAGTGATATACTAAGAATCCACTCGTTGTTATATTAGACATTAGTACCAAATAACACAAGTCCTTGAATTTATGACTAAGGTTTCTTATGATAAATGAATAAATGAATATTCCCAGAGGATGAGGGGGTCCGAAGTAACCACTTAAATCTCTGCCCACTTAGGCTCTTATCGCCTTTTTGACATAATATCCTTTAAACATTTTCTCAATAGAATACCTTAGACATTCAAACTTAGTATTACACTTCAATAAACAATACAATAATAAATATGTGTAGGTTTGTATGCGTATATGTTTATAAATCAATCAAGCTTGGACGAAATTACTTGTGTAAGATTACACTTTTAATTCTCAACCAAGTATGCAACACACGATTAATTTTCAATTTTATCACTATGTGTATGCTTGTGATAATTGAACACCCTAATATTAACTTAAATATATACTTCCAAGTTTATGGTAATGCAGTATATGATTTTACTAAGCTAGCATTATGTCATACATGGTAATATAAATTAATCTATGTCTATGTTATTATTTTTGAATCTAAAATAATTCCAGGATTAAATTCGTTAGTGTCACTTTCGTTAATTCGTTCGAACAAAACTTTCCAGTGAGTTCACGTTTGTGTAGCATTCATAAACGCGTTTGAACGAAGTGTTTCACAAAGTTCACATTCATTTTGCGTTCATAAACATGTTCGAATGAAGTGTTCCAGAGAGTTCTCATTCGTGTTGCATTCTTAAACGCGTTCGAACATTCTTTGGCAGAATATTGACGTTTGAGTTGCGTTTGAAGACGCGTTCGAACGATACCACGAAAATAAAAAATTTTGCCTATGCATTCGTCGGGCGTTCGAACGCCCTTGCGTATTTTTCATGCACATAATACAATTTCCAGAAAAATGACTATTATCACATGCAAAATTTCATTTAACAACACATATAAAGTAATAAGATCTTAAGATTGTTGTCTTTGAGTGTCATTAATTGAAAATTAACATGCAAACTAATCTTAATCATTCTAAAAACATAACACAACAATGGAATCAAATGTACACTAACACGCCAAATTGAACATAAATTATAAGACTTAGAAAAACCTGGAAAATATAGAAAATGATGAAGACTTCATCCAAGTCGAGTTGCCTCTGTCCTTAAGAACTTATCAGCCCTGCTTCGATGCTCTACAGATTTCTTTGTGGCTAACACTCTCCCAGGACTACTTGGATACTTCTTGAAAAATGGGCACTCTTTTTACGAGATCTTGAACAAGGAATATGGAGGAAACTCTCTCTATTTGCTAAATGACTTTAGACAAATGGATGACTTGTATGAATTTCTAGATCTCCTAAGAATGAACCCAAGGCTCTTATATATAGGCATGGAAGGGTGCCTTTGAGGGCACCCTTTCAGTTGGGGTGTAACCCTCCTAAGGGTTATACCTGTTCGACAATTATGACCAATAACATCACTATTTGTAAAAGACATGGTGTTCTTTGTACAAATTAACTATGTGACAAAGGAAATTGCTCTTTTATCATTTTGTAATTAGATTACTTAGATATATAAATGATAAAAGTCCATATGATCAGTTTCAGATTAATAAGATATGAGACATTATTAATCCACGAAAGATTTGATCATTAAATATCCCTAGTCGTAATATTATCGAGATTGGACATCGATAATGCGGAATAGGCTAGTATTGCACTTGTGCACGTTATGGAAGCTTAACGGCATAGTTCTCATGTATTTAAGTATTAGATACTTATGCAAGTGTGATAGGAGGTTCTGTTAGCCGTTGGACCGAGAACAGCTTCGCTCTGGATAGACCCCTCGGAATCTCATTGGTAGTATGGCTATGTGTCTATGGGAATCTGAATCAGGGTATGTGTATTTGGTCTTAACTTGAGACTTGCATCGCTAATACTTGCGACAATCAGTACGCTTTGGTTTTGGCCGTCCGAGGCTTTAACAAGTTTTGTGTACGCCTCTTCTGGGTATATTGAGAATCGTAGTGTATTGGGTGTGATGTCAAGATGGAAGTATCACTTCAGTCATATGAAGATGATGATCACGTAGGATACAGAACCGGTACTCTTAAATACTGCAGCTATCGGGATAGTATGACTAGGTCATGATTATCCGATTATAGAGACTAGTTCCTAGTGATCCGATATGTGCTTCGTACGGGGCAGACACAATTCCAGCCTTAGGCCTAGCATGTGACATATGATACTGGATCGTAATACGTAATACACTGTATACTACGCCTGATAAAGATTACATATGCTTCGTTGAATATTTCTGGAGAATTGGGTAGGCACGGTGCTTTGCTAGAAGCCAACCATGTCTTTTAAATCGGTAATAACATGGTACAAGGTTCGCACGTATTTGGATAGTCTGATGATCGTATTTACTGCCAACATATCTAGGGATCTCTTGGGTCGCTTCCCAAAGATTCACCGATGACATTTGACTCTAACAGAATTAATTTGGGATTAATTATGAGAGAGAAAATTAATATAGGAATAATTACGGCAATAAATTAATCTGGGATTAATTATCAAATAGAGAATTAATCTGGGATTAATTGCGTCAAGAATTAATCTGGGATTAATTCGACTAGAAGAGAGAACGCGATTAATTTGGAATTAATCAGTAAAATAAATTTAATAATTAAATTGGATATTTCTATTTAATTTATTTATTTGGGCAAAAATAATATATTAGATATATTAATTGAATTTGGATTTCAATGCGGAATTAAAATTGGATTTTAATTCAAGCAAACGATTTATTTTGGAATTAATTCGTAAGCGACTTCCGTAATAATTTTGCTGGGTATTATTATTTAATTAAATTGGATGTAATTACTTCGTGACGGAAAATTCGTTTAGTCGGATTAAACGTAACCGGGCCCAAAGTGTGTTGTGTGAACCAATTTGAATTTTGAATTCAAAGTGGTGGGACCCACTAACTCACATCAACTTGTCATAAGTGTGATGGAAGTTGTTGGAAGTATTTATTACTACTTTTACACACAACACACACACTTTTAATAAGTCAACAAATGAATTAAGTTGGAACTATTCATCTCTCCCATTTTCTTCTCTCTTGGCCGAATGGGTTTCTTCTTGGAGGAGAAATTTTTCTTTCAATTTTGTTATTGCTAGCACATAAAAGAGTGAATCAAGGTGATAGGGAAACTCACCCAAGTGTTGGAAACACTCTACAAAGCTTGGAGCTTCAACAAAGACAAAAAAAAGTTTAGAATCTCATTCGATCAAAGTAAGTTTTTCCGCAACTTGTCTTTGATTTTTCACACACAAATCTTCTTAGTGATCTTGTGGCAAGTGTAGGACACTAACAATACCTATTACCTTATGCCCTTTTAAGCCTAGAGACTGGTCTTTCAATTTAGGGGACATGTCCCTATAGGTTTGTATCTTTCCCATAAGGTGCAACTCAAAAGACATGACGCTCATACACTCATACTATATATTTAGAGAATTTACAACAAACTGACCAACACAAGCTCGTAACCAATCCGACTAGTAATATACCAGGATCTGCAGCATGATACTGGACGAAAACATAAATACAAGCCCAGCAAGCTTGCATATAACAAAAAGATCATATTAAAAGTCAATTAATCAGCACAACATGACAAACATGTAATGTCTAGCTGCATGAGGCATGAATGATCCATGCATGTTTTCACCCCAGCCACTATTGCAAGAATCCAGTTGCCACCACTATTGCAAGCAAGACTCCAAGCCAACTTTAGGTGGAAGTTTGAAAATGGTGCAAACTTCCAAGATTACTTTCGGTGGACACTATTCATGTGTTGAAAAATTGAGCCAAATTTTTGCTATAAATACAGAGCTCATTTATGAGCTTTAGGCATCCCAAAAATATTAAAGTTTCATGTTAAGAAAGCTTTGATAGTGTTAGAAGTGAGGTTTTTTTTAATGAGTTTAACACTTGTAAGGTTCTATTATTATAGTAATAGATTCGGTTTTTCCTCAAAAAACTCTTCAGTGATCAGAAAATCATAACAAGTGGTATCAGAGCTTTGGTTATACATTGGAGTCATAAAACCGAAGAACGAAACTCGGTTCGGAAAATTCAGCTTACAGGAAAATTATAAAAAATCACTTTTGAGCATACCATCAGTTTTTTCATATCGAAACGAGCACGGTGGTATTTTTCGACCATCAAATGGAGGTCCAGAGAAGTCGCACGCGCCAGTTGGAGGTTGAAGATGACCACGTCAGCACACAATCAACATCGAGTCTGCAGCCACGTCATCATATGTCATCGCCACATCAGCATCTGGTCCCACTTTACCATGTCAGCTGCATGAGGCATGAATGATCCATGTATGTTGTCACCCCAACCACCATTGTAAAAATCCAGCTTCCACCACCATTGCAAGCAAGCCTCCAAGCCAACTCTAGGTGGAACTTTGAAAATGGTGCAAACTTCCAAGATTACTTTCGGTGGACACTATTAATGTGTTGAAAATTTGAGCCAAATTTTTGCTATAAATACAAAGCTCATTTGTGAGTTTTAAGCATCCCAAAAACGTTAAAGCTTCATGTTAAGAAAGCTTTGAGAGCGTTAGAAGTGAGTTTTTTTGTAAAGAGTTTAAACACTTATAAGGTGCTATTCTTGTAGTAATAGATTCAGTTTTTCCTCAAAATACTCTTCAGTGATTAGAGAATCACAACAAAACATTCAGTGAATCTAAGTCCATAACTTACATTGTAAAGAACAAACACCATTGAATTCAGAACCCCAGATTAACATTGCACCAAAAAAGAAAATAATTAGTACTAAACATCATTACACAAAAATAAAAATTACGTTAGAAGCCCTAATAGTAACTTTAGCCCAATTAAGCATAATTTTACATCCTTCATAAAAAATCACATAAAATTGGCAACGCCTTTGGACTGAAATGCTATCCAGCTAAGGATTATATCATACACTCAATAATTCGATGCATAAAATTATTTGTGAAAATTTTGAGGTTATCCTAGGTTTTAACCCTATTCGGAATTACACACAATAATCTAGACAAGTCCTAATTATTGAATCTATGGAATTCTAGCAAGCAACCACAATGTCCAACAATTAAAATAGATTGCGGAAAAATAAATCAATCACACAAAATCAACACAATAATTTTGGTGACGAAGTAGAAAACTCGTGCGAGTACAAAAATCACTCCGGGTATCTCGACTACCAGCCCAATCCACTATATAGAGAAAAACTTACAGTAATGGTCAAGACCTATGGTGGCATCTCCACCTACTCAAGTACCTCTAGACTATAAGAACCCAAGGAACTCCTTAAGCCCGAACACCACGGTTTTCTTCTGAACCTCTGAAGTCTCTGAGTCAATCAACTCCTTACGCACGCCGGAATTCCGACTACCAATCTTCCTCCTAGAGAAATCTGAAAGATTATGAATTTTGGGTTTGGTTGTGTTGAAGGTTTTGATAAGTGCACGAAAGTGTACTTTGAACCTCGCTAACTCAGCTTAATTATCATATATTTAATACTAATTAGAGTTCATTTTGCGCTTTGTTATTAGGAAACAATAGGTCAAGGAGAATGGAGCAATTGAACATGTTTCAGAGCCTAACAGACATATCGGACGCGTGCGGGAGCATCGGACTCAAGAAGAGGCAAAACCAGCATCAGTCGCGCACTGATTTTAAAAAGGCTGTAACTTTTGATCTGGAAAGAGTTACGAGACCCATAATATATCGATTTACATGTACTCGATGAGATCTAGTCAATTGTAGTCACTGGCGCCGCAGCCACCTTAAAAAAACCAGTCCCATACATTGCACAAGAGATTGGGCGCCTTGGCGCCCAAAGACCAGCGTCGCGGCGCCCCAGAACACCCTAAAACTCTGATTTAGTCGTAAAAGAGCCACAAACAAAAGATTGAGAGGGAAGAATGAAGACCTTCAAAGAAGAACATGCCGTCTCTCCGATCTATTCAGGCTATCTCTCTACTCTGCATGGAGAACTAATCTCCTAGGCAAAGTTAAGGATGAACTCTTGTAATTAAACTTCTTATATTTATGTTGTTGATTTTTGAATGAACCTTTTTAACGTTTAATAAAATTGATGATTGTTGTTATTTATTATTTTACGATTTCCGAACCCAGAGACTGTGTTTTATCAACTCCTATATAGATCCAGTCAAGCTTCTTCTATGTGTGATTTGCGAACTCAGTTATGACTGGTAAAGTTGTTTTATGTGTTGCTCTTCTGCTGCAGTATTGCATGAGGGTATATTGTCGACGTTAGATAACTCGTAATGATGACTTTTGTGTGCTGTTAACATAGAGAAAATAGTCATTGATTAACTTAGAATTGAATATACGTAGAATTGAATATCCTTTGACTGTTGGTTTGGGATGTGAAACTTTCAGTTTAGTAATAACAAGAATCAATAACTGAATATAGGAGTTTGATACAAGAGGGATTTCTGATGCTTTGCTGCTTTACTCTACTGATATCTTTTATTTATTTACAATAGTTTTTACTTCAATTATCAATTCAATCTTTTCTTTTAAATAAGTTACTGCTAAAGTTTTTGTTTGAGTAAATTATTTCCCTTAACCATCTCTCTGAGGAATCGACACCCCAACTATACTGCGATAACCGCAAGTACTTTTTTGGCGTAATCAAAATTTGACGCGGGGAGATGGTTTACAAGCAAAATGAGCAGGTTTGCTTGGTCAAACGCAAAGCGGTAACTTCATTCCGTATTTAATATTTTTTTTCGTTATTTATTTATTTTATTTTTATTTTAGTTTTAGTTAGATTTTAATTTTTAGTTTACCCTTTTTATTTATTTATTTATTTATTTTATTTTTGTTTATTTTTGTTTCTTGTTTTACTTGAGTTTAATTGCATGCCTAGACTTAGGAACCGGTTGGGTAGATTTGCTAGAATAGAACATGAAGATTCAAGTTCAGATTCAGAACACATATTTGAAAATCTTTTTGCCACACCATCTGCGTCTAGCGCAGATAATATGAGTGATACGAGAGACCAAGAAGAGGCAAAACCAACAACAGCCGAGCACTGAATTTAAAAAGGCTGTAACTTTTGATCTAGAAAGCGTTATGAGACCCATAATATATCGATTTACATGTACTCGATAAGATCTAGTCAATTATAGTCACTGGCGTCGCGATGCATTTAGAAAAACCAGTCCCATACATTACACCCGAGAGTTGGGCGCCACGGCGCCCAATGACCAGCGCCGCGGCGCCCCGGAACACCCTAATATTAGGGATATGCCTATACCCAACTTGTGGATGGGCTATATATACATGTATTTGTAATATTTTCATTAATTAATAAAATGGCAATCATTATTATACATGTCTTACATAACTTATATGAATCATCAACAATGTAATAAAGCCATTGGAGTAATAAGACGATGGCTTCCACGCCTTATGAGAATCATTACTCTTAAATGTTCCTAGTCACAGTTTTGTGAATAATCTGGGCGTTCACAAAGCAGAGAGACTAACATGATGATATGATTCACCCTTAAGTGGGGTAGCCGATCTCATAGGCTACTAGCAGAGATCCGTCCGCTTGGAATATCACATGGATGCATGAGTTGCTCGTGTCCATCGAACTGATCGCCGAAAGTTTTCATATGGAGTTTTTATCCCATGTGTCTGTGAGAACTTTCATGTATCGTTTATATGACTAGTCTTTAGATTTGAGGTCTTTACAATCTTTTGTGTGGATCAAATAACTTTGACATTCTCTTTCCCCGGTTCAAAAGATCCGGTCATAAGGGTATGATTGGGTCATTTGTTGAAACACATGAAGTTTGTAAAGATAAAACAGAGAATCGCCACTCTCTCGAATAATATTTTCTTATAAGAGTAGTATTCTTGTTCGCGGGTTGATATGTGTGATCGGTTCTTGAGACTGTGGCCACAGTGGAAGAATCATATGAGATTCTTGGGTTAGCACGATTCATGACACTATCAACATCATATCTTTGACCATATGGGTATACACTTTCCATACCCTAGGTCAATAGGTGGGGATACAGTGAGGCGATGGACCGTATCATATGTAAATCGCATATATAATGTGTATATATATATATATCTTTCCTTCTCATTTGGGGGCCTTGGCATGTTTCTAGATGTCAACCTTGGTCATTGAAATCGAACGACCATCTGATCGGAGGATAATTTATGTTCGATTAAATTATAACGATTCATTTCATGTCTAACTTGAGGGGAACCCAAAAGGTCACACACAACAAAGTCGAAATCAATGGTTAACAGTGCACAATACAAATATAACAACATATATGATTGCTGTAGGAATTGTTCATAAATGGTTCATTGTGTATAATTATTGAACAGATCATTTATGAGGTTTCATAGTGGCTTAGGGATTGGTGAATGACGATAGGGGCACTTTGGGAATTGGAATAAAAAAAATAAAAAATACTATTAATGTGAATAGTAAAAAAATTTGTTATTTGTTTTGAATTCCAATTCGGCCCAAACTCTTATTAGGGTTTTATAATCTCATTAAACCTCTAAATTAAGATCTAATGGCTAAGATTAAATTATTTTTATCCCACATCGGATTTTTAATTAATTTTGTTGTCTTTGGAGCATTATATAAACCCAAAGAATTCTTCACAATTTTTCTACACCAAAACCTTTCATATCTTGGGTTTATATAAGTGAGCAACTCTAAAGTTTATGAGTAAGCCACTGATTTTGAGGATCCTTAAGTCTAATTGACTAGAGGAACCTCGAGTTAAAAGTTTTGAGGTATTTGCCTAGGCTAGCACCAAGGGCAAAATACCCGTGCACTCAAGGCGTAGTCTTGCCGATGAGTTTTGGCTTTGGTATGTGCATCTTTGGAGGCCACACACTTGGGTGACTCTTTGGAACATGGAAGAACTTTCTGAGTTCGAGAAAAGCTTGTAGATTGGAGGGAGGACTGAAGGAGTCTTCGGTTCAAGTAAGTCTTTTTCTTTCTTTATTTTAATTAGAGTTCTTATGATAGTTAGCATGTTTTGGTTTATGTTCTTTGCATGTTTTATGAGTTTTATGCTTAAAATATTTAGTAACATGCCTAGGCTTATAGAATAATCAAAACAAATGGGTCTTGGGCAAAGGGAAATCGGCATAATAATTTTGATTTTTCGCTGCGCACTCACGGCCGCTTCCCAACAGTGGTATCAGTGCGCCATTTTTGTTTTGATTAGTTCTCACTCGTTTGAACTTGAAATTTGGTGTTTAAAAGCTCGTTGGAAAGCTAATACCCTCACAGTAATTTTATGCACAAGTTTTGCATGATATGGTTAAGATTTGAATTGTGAAATTAAATTTAAAGGTCACGCGTCTACGGAAAAACGTGAATAGTAAATTTTTTTGAATAAAATAACATACAATAGCATAATTAAATATTAATCAAAGTTATTTAATGCCTAAAATAATTCCAACATATTAAAACTCATATGATTGATGATTCTATGTATGATTAGAATTGGCATGATTATTTTAGGGTGAATTATCTAGAGACTTTCTAAGAAATATAGAGTGTATTGTTTATCCCTTAGCTAAGTAATTATTCCGTGATGAAGTTAGAGATTTATTACCTTTAAGGCTAATAAATATAAATCACTTGTTTATAATAAAAGACATTATAAAATATACAAGTGGGTTGAGACCAAGGGGTTAATAAAACTTTCCAAACTAAAGTTAATTTAACCAAAGGTATTACTAGAGTTAGATAATGATTTGGTGTCTTCCTTCACTCACTACCTTTTTATAGCCAAAAGGAATAGATGTGAAGACATCTAGATAATCATTTACTCAAGGCTTACCTTAAAGCATATTTAAAGTGTTGGACTAATTTGGAGGATCTATTGTTTATTCCTGTCACCAAGGCAATAAGAGCCTAAGAGGTAAGGGTATTTAAGAGAGTTTGCTCCACCCTCCCTCTGGGGAATTTTCAATGGAGGAATCCATTTGACAGTTATTTACTTAAACTTGCTAAAATCCTCAATAATAATTTAAGTCTAAAATTTACCTCCCATTGTAAAGTATAGACCCAAAGGGCTTAAACCGTATTGGCAGGACTAGGCTTTACCAGACTGACCAATACCAATTTGTCCATAAATCGTACTATTGACAATAGTTTGACTTTTCTGAGTCAAAAGACGCAGAGACCCTTAGGTGTGGTCTTATAACTTAGTGGCAAAGATTGGGTGTCCACAAGGACTAGCATAAGCTATGGCATGTTTGATTGCCCAACCCAATGATCAAGGAATTGTGATTTATATCATAAATTGGTTGGGAACCTACCTAATTATCGTATTTTATAACGACCGGCCCTAGTCGGATAAAAAACCTTACCAAAAGAATTCTCTAACTTTATTATGATGTTTCATCTATCTGATAAAGAAGCTACTTTAGCAGAATTGCACAATCTGATAAAGCAAGCAGATAAGAACTTGAAACCGGAGCTTAAAACCTCTGTCATGCTTATGGGTACGGACCTGAAGCCACGAGGCCCAAAGAAAAATAAGGGCAAAGCCAAGGCTCCAGATCACCTAAAGCCCAATGGTAAGGTGGAGAAGAAAAATGGAAAGGGGAAATGTTTCTTTTGTGGAAAGAATGGTCATTGGAAGAAAGACTACAGATCCTTAAAAGCCAATGAAGCTAGGGAAGCCCAAGAGGCCAAGAAGCCCAATTCTTCAGGTATGTTGTATATGATTGAACTATATTCTCAAACCTCTGAACCTTCTACTTGGGTGCTTGACACCGGTTGTGGGACTCACTTGTGTAACAATGTGCAGGGCCTGAGAAACAGTAGGAGACTCCGTAATGTGAAGGTTGACTTATGCATGGGTAATGGAGCAAAATTGGCTACATTGTGCGTGGGGACTTATTCATTAGTTTTGTCGAATGGTTTAGTTTTAGACTTTGAAGATTGTGTTTATGTACATTCTCTAGTAAAGAACATCATTACAATTTCTTCTTTATGTAATAAAGGCTTTTCATGCCTAATAAGTTGTAATGAATGTTATATTTATTTCAATAAAATAAAATATGGAGATGGTATTTTGAATAATGGTATCTTTGTCTTACAAACTAACAAAGAATGTTCAACCTCTAATATATACAATGTTAACTCGAATAATCTCAATGAATCACTTCTATGGCACAGGCTTAGGTCATATCAATGAAACAAAATTACCTAAGCTACATAAGGATGTGTATTTCAAACCCTTCAAATATAAACCTTATGGAACTTGTGAGTCTTGTTTACTTGGTAAAATGACCAAATTACACTTCAAAGGTAAAAGACAGCGTGTAACGGAGACATTAGAACTCATACACTCTGATGTATACGGACCAATGTCAGTCACCGCTAGAGGTGGATTCTCCTACTTCATTACCTTTATCGATGATCATTCGCGATATGGGTATGTGTACCTTATGCGGTACAAATCTGAAGCCTTTGAGAAATTCAAAGACATCAAGGCTGAAGTAGAAAACCAACTTAATAAAAGTATTAAGTCACTAAGGTCTGACCGAGGTGGTGAATACTTAAGCAACGAATTTCAAGATTACTTGAGAGAAAATGGCATTATTTCCCAGTGGACTCCTCCGGGAACTCCACAGCATAATAGGATCTATGGAAGGAGAAATCAGACATTATTAGATATGATCCGATCAATGATGCCAGACATAGATCTACCTCTTTCATTTTGGGGTCTTGCTTTAGAAATTGCAACACTACTACTAAACCAAGTTTCTTCCAAGACTGTTAGTCAAACACCATATGAGTTATGGTCTGGGAAACGCCCTAGTCTTAGTTATCTAAGAATTTGGGGATGTGATGCATATGTCAAGCTCACACAAACTAACAAATTGGATGATAGGGCAGTTAAATGTAAGTTTGTAGGATATGCCTTGAACTCAAGAGCATACGTGTTGTACATCCCAAATGAACAAAGAACATTTGTATCACGAAATGCTAAATTTCTAGAGAATGAATTCATTCTCAAGAAATATAGTGGGAGTAGACTTCACCTCGATGAGGTACGAGAAGAACAAACTAACATTGAACTAAACCCCATGCCCCTCAAAATGGCAGCGACGGAACAACCACAAGGTTATGAACTCAGAAGGTCTGGTATGGAAAGGCATGAGCCTGAAATATATGGTTTCCATATTGATGAGGAACATGATCAGGTCATTGATAATGACGATCCCACCAGTTATGACGAAGCAATGTGTGACATTGATTCAGTCAAGTGGCTTGAGGCCATGAAATCCGAAATAGAATCTATGTATCAGAATCAAGTCTGGGACTTGGTAGATGCACCTGAAGGGATAAAACCCATAGGAGACAAGTGGATTTACAAGCGTAAAACTGATGCATAATGCAACATCCAAACCTATAAGGCTAGGTTGGTGGAAAAAGATTATAGACAAATCCAATGAATTGACTATGATGAAACCTTCTCACCTATGGCAATGATAAAGTCCATTCGAATTTTACTGGCACTAGCTGCACACTTTGATTATGAGATTTGGCAGATGGATGTCAAAACAGCTTTCTTTAATGGGAACCTCATAGAGGAAGTCTATATGACACAACCTGAGGGGTTTGCATCTAAGGATGATCATAATAAAATATGCAAGCTTAAACGATCCATTTCTGGACTCAAACAAGCCTTCAGAAGTTGGAATATACGATTTGATGAGACAATCAAAGAATTTGACTTCATAAAAATATAGACGAGCCTTGTGTTTACAGGAAAAGTAGTGGGAGTGCTGTTGTATTTCTTGTATTATATGTCGATGACATATTAATCATCGGGAATGATATTCCCATAATGCAAGCCACCAAGCAATGGTTATCTAAGAATTTATCCATGAAAGATTTGAGAGAAGCAGCCTACATCATCGGCATTAAGATCTACCGTAATAGATCTAAGAGGTTGTTAGGACTTTCTCAATCTACGTACATAGATAAAGTTTTGAAAAGGTTTAAAATGGAAGATTCCAAAAGAGGTAATTTACCTACATGTCATGGAATCAAATTATCTAAGGAGCAATGTTCATATACTCCTTCAGATAGAGAGCGTATAAGTAAGATCCTTTATGCTTCAGCAATAGGATCGATCATGTACGCCATGCTATGTACAACACCTGATGTCTCTTATGCTCTTAGCATAACGAGCAGGTATCAGGCAAATCCTGGTGAGCAACACTGGGCAGCTGTTAAAACAATCCTCAAGTATCTGAGAAGAACTAAGGATGTGTTTTTGACATACGGAGATTTTTCTGAGATGAAAGTCATTGGTTACTGTGATGCAAGCTTTCAGACCGATAGGGATGAGAGCAAATCGCAAACAGGATATCTGCTTACTTTAAATGGCGGTGCTGTAAGTTGGAAAAGCTCAAAGCAGTCAACTACAGCGGACTACATCACTGAAACCGAGTATATTGCAGCATCTGAGGCAGCTAAAGAAGTAGTCTGGATAAAGAAGTTCATCACGGAGCTGGAAGTGCTTCCCGCGATATAGAATGGCGTCACGATGTACTGTGACAACACATGCGCCATTGCCCAATCAAAGGAACCAAGGTCCCACCAGAAATCCAAGCATGTACTCTGGCGATTTCATCTCATTAGAGAGATTGTTGAGAGAAAATAAGTTATTATAGAGAAAATACCCACAGAAGATAATCTTGCAGATTCTTTGACTAAAAGGCTCACTCAACAAAAGCATGATAGGCACACCCGAAAGTATGGTGTCTAGATTCATACTAGTTGGCTATAGTGCAAGTCGGAGATTGTTAGGGATATGCCTTATACCCAACTTGTGGATGGGCTAGATGTACATGTATTTGTAATATTTTCATTAATTAATAAAATGGCAATCTTTATTATACGTGTCTTACATAACATATATGAATCATCAACAATGTAATAAAGCCCTTGGAGTAATAAGACGATGGCTTCCATGCCTTATGAGAATCATTACTCTTAAATGTTCCTAGTCATAGTCTTATTAATAATCTGGGCTTCACAAAGCGGAGAGACTAGCATAATGATATGATCCGCCCTTAAGTGGGTTAGCCGATCTCATAGGCTACTAGCGGAGATCTGTCCGCTTGGTGTATCACATGGATGCATGAGTTGCTCGTGTCCATCGAACTGACCGCCGAAAGTTTTCATATGGAGTGTTTATCCCATGTGTCTATGAGAACTTTCATGTATCGAATATATGACTAGTCCTTAGACTTGAGGTCTTTACAATCTTATGTATGGATCAAATAACATTGACATTCTCCTTCCCCGGTTCAAAAGATCCGGTCATAAGGGTATGATTGGGTCATTTGTTGAAACACGTTAAGTTTGTAAAGATACAACAGAGAATCGCCACTCTCTCAGACAATATTTTCTTATAAGAGTAATATTTCATTTCGCGGGTTGATATGTGTGATCAGTGCTTGAGACTGTGGCCACAACGGAAGAATAATGTGAGATTCTTGGGGTTAGCACGATTCATGACACTATCAATCCATCATACCTTTGACCATATGGGTAGACATTTTCCATACCCTATGTCAATAGGTGGGGATACAGTGAGGCGAGGGGGACCGTTATCATATGTAAATCGCATACATAAGGTATATATATCTTTCCTTCTCCTTTGGGGGGCCTTGGCATGTTGCTAGATGTCAACCTTGTTCATTGAAATCGAACGATATCTGATCGGAGGATAATTTATGTTCGATTAAATTATCATGATTTATTTCATGTCCAACTTGAGGGGAACCCAAAAGGTCACACACAACAAAGTCGAAATCAATGGTTATAATGGCACAGTACAAAATAATAGCATATATGATTGCTTCAGGAATTGTTCATAAATGGTTCAATGTGTTTAATTATTGAACAGATCATTTATGAGGTTCCATAGTGGCTTAGGTATGGTGAATAACGATATGGGCACTTTGAGAATTGGAATACAAAAAAATTTAAAAAAAATTACTATTCATGTGCAATAGTAACGTGAATAGGTAAAATTTTGTTATTTGTTTTGAATTCCAATTATTGCCCAAACTCTTATTAGGGTTATAATCTCATTAAACCACTAAATTAAATCTCGAATGGCTAAGATTAATTAGCTTTTATCCCACATCAGATTTAATTAATTTTGTTGTCTTTGGAGCACTATATAAACCCAAAGAATTCTTCACAATTTTTCTACACCAAAACCTTTCATCTCTGGGTTTATCTAAACTGAGCAACTCTAAAGTTTATGAGTAAGCCACTGATTTTGAGGATCTTTAAGTGTAATTGACTAGAGCAACCTCGAGTTAAAAGTTTTAAGGTATTTGCCTAGGCTAGCACCAAGGGCAAAATACCTGTGCACTCAAGCGTAGTCTTGCCGTTGAGTTTGGCTTTGGTGTGTGTGCATCTTTGGATCCCACACACTTGGGTGACTCTTTGGAACATGGAAAAAGTTGCTGAGTTCAAGAAAAGCTTGTAGATTGGAGGAGGACAGGAGGAGTCTTCGGTTCAAGTAAGTTTTTTTTCTTTATTTTAATTAGAGTTCTTATGATATTTAGCATGTTTAGGTTTATGTTCTTTGCATGTTTTATGAGTTTTATGCCTAGAATATAGTAACATGTTGTTTATTTCTAGGTCCCAAGATCAAATCAAGACATGAAATTATGTGTGAACACATCAACGAGGAGGTAGCGGAATACTCACATGATGGTTAGTCGATTTGAGAGACGATTCAAGCCCAAAAACGCACTGCCTTTGTAAGCCACTGCAGCAGTCCACTGCCTACAAAAACAGAAAATTGAGTGAAGAAATGGAGCTCTAGCTTCGTTGGATGGATCCCGTCTCATGGTCGAACCTCCCTACCACCTTCGCAAGACTTGTAAGTGTGCTAGCACTTGAATTTTCACCATGAAAATCCACTCTTGCTTCCCTATTGTTCACGTTTTTTGTGATGAAAACCAGTGAGCAGTTTGCCCCATTTGGGCGTGAGAGAAGAGAGCATTTGAGAGAGAAAAATGTGTTGTGTTGAATTAAAATGATTTACCAAAAATCAATTTATATTTATGCCATAATATTTATTAAATTAATAATAAAATTATGACACAAAGCATGCAATGGCTTAGAGTGTCAAACACTCAATTCCATGCAATGACATTGAGTGCAATGTACACAATCTACATGCAATGCATTAGAATGACATGTGTCATGTGGGCCCCACACGTTTCCAAATGAAAGTGGGCCCACGTGCACTCACGCGTTCGGGTTCGATATTTCCGAAATACCGAGCTTACGTCGCGACGTTAATTCAATCGAATTTAAATAAATAATTGCGCCTAGCGAAATTATTATTTACGTCGCTAACGAATTAATTCTAAATTAACTCGTTTGCCCGAATTAAAATCTAATTTTAATTCCGCGTCGAAATCTAATTCGTTTAATATATCGAATATATTAATACATCGATTAATTCCGAATTAATCGTTCTCTCTCTTTAGACGACATTTTATCCCGGATAAAACATCTCCGTTATTAATCCTAGATTAATTCTCTCTCTTCTGTATAATCCCAGATTATTCAAGAGTGCGAGTTGTGCGTCATCGGTGGATTATCGGGAAGCGACCCATGAGATCCCCGGATAATTGGCAGTAAATACGGTCGTCGGAGTATCCGAATCACGTACGTACCAAGTACTACGTTCTACCGATTACGAGACAAGGTCGACTCCTAGCAAAGCACCAAGTCTACCCAATTCTCCGGACATATCCATTAAGAATATTAGATCTGTATCAAGCGTAGTATACTAATGTATTGTGCATATCGGCCCAGTATCGGATAGTCACGTGCTAGGGCTGGGGCTGGATAAGTGTCTGCCCCGTCCGAAACACATGTCGGATGTCTGGTAACTAGTCTCTATAATCGGATATTCATGACCTGGTCATAATATCACGATTGGATGCGCATCACTTAAGAGCACTAATACCGTATCCTGCGTGACATCATCTCCATTATGACTGGAGTGATACTTCCGTCTTGACATCACATCCAATACACTACGACTCTCTGATAAACCCAGAAGTGGTGTACGCAAAACCGGTTAAAGCCCTGTACCACCAAGACCAAAGTCTACCGATTATCGTCGTAAGTATTAGCGATGTAAGTCTCAGGTTAAGACTATACACACCTACCTTGATTTCGGCCTCCCATAGACACATAGTCATAATACCAATGGGATTCCGAGGGGTCTATCCAGAGCGAAGCTGTTTCCCGTACCATCGGTGAAACACGACCTCCTATCGCACTTGCATAAGTATCCCATACTTATATATATGAGAACTATGCCGTTGTGCCCTCACAACGCGCACAAGTGCAATACTAGCCTATTCCGCATTATCGATGTCCAGTCTCGATAATACTACGGCTAGGGATATTTAATGATTAATCCTTCGTGGACTGATACTGTCTCATATCATCTCAATCCAGGAACTAATCATAGGGACCTCTCTTCATTTATATATCTATGGTGATCTAATCACAAATGATGAGAGTGCAATTTCCTTGTTACATAGTTAATTTGCTACAACAACACAATGATCTGTGCAAATAGTGACGCTATGGGTCATATTATCCAACAATCTCCCACTTGGCACGTAGCGAGTCACTCAAGTGTCCTACACTCGAACTATGTAAGGTTCGCTCAAATTGCTGAGGAAAGGTTTTCGTCAGCGGATTTGTTGATTATCGTTGACGCGATTTATACGATCATCACATCGCCACGATGTATGATCCGAACGAATCAGATGATATAGAAGTATATATCTGGATCGTCGATGAGACCTTTAATTCCTTAGCCTGTGCTGACGCCTAGCTCAGCTGCTAACAGAACTATATCTAATCTAATTAGATTTACTTTCGACCCAAAAGACTTCTATTGCTGCCTCAGCTGCAGCAATAATCCGCATTTGTTGTTTATTCGGCAACAGTTATCTTGCTTGGAAGATTTCCAGCTCACTGTCCCGTTATTCAAACTTTATAGTACCGCAGTATTTAATCGTTTGGAAACTTGCAGCAGTGATCCCAGTCACTTCAAGT
Organism: Zanthoxylum bungeanum; assembly: GCA_019454045.1. Classification (NCBI taxonomy): domain Eukaryota; kingdom Viridiplantae; phylum Streptophyta; class Magnoliopsida; order Sapindales; family Rutaceae; genus Zanthoxylum; species Zanthoxylum bungeanum. The sequence goes on from SKCR01001205.1 coordinate 93,807, forward strand.
TCTCCTTCTCCATAGTAAAAGATAGCATCTTTAGTTTCTCAGAGATACTAACAGATGTTCTTAACTTCAATCCAGTGACTATCACTTGGATTGACCCGATTGTGACTCCATATGCTCGAAGCGTATGAGACACCAATACAAGTACATTTTAAATGTACAATTTCCAGAGAGTGTTAACAACTCCAAATCTATCCCTGTAGATCTTTATTCCTTGAATAAAGGTTGTTACTCCCCAGAATTCTACGGAGAATTTCTATGAAAGAATATCTATGAAAGCCAAGCTTTCACCAATTGCTTTATGGGAATTTCACTGTCAGTGCGCTCTCCCACTAACCTCCTTATATACACAAGAATTATTTCGTTTTGAGTCAAATCATAAACCATTATGATTATTTCAAAACGACAGTTCCAAGAACCTTATGCTTGCATTAATCCAAACATGGATCGAATAACCCGCAAACCTGGTTTGTCGGTTATACAAAATCGTCAGGATGTTGTAAACATCCTCCAAAAGGTTTCCTTTTCAGGAAAGCGATTTTGATTTATACTGACATATTTCATAAATGAAATATACAGTTATTTCAAGCATTTTCAAAATGGATTTACCATGGCAACAGGTAAAAGGTTGAACCGTTATTAACAAATGTTGATAACGATACCTTTCCGTCAAAAGCCAGCTTTGTACGTTGGTATGTTGCCTTCCATGTATGTCTTCCTTGAAGACGTTAAATGTACCATAGGCACAATGCCTTGTGGTACAACAATTATCCAAAATAGTTGTTATACATGGAATCCATTTCGGACTCATGGCACTTTGCCATAACATGGAGTCGATACCTCGTATCACTTCCTCAAACGTAGTCGGATGGTACACCACCATAAGATTGACATCTTTATGAGGTTAGATCAGAAACCCATACCCTAGGTTGTTTTCTGACTCTATCCGATCTACTAAGTTCTTGTGTATTTGAAGATTAATGGTATAGATTCATCATAGATGAACTATTTGTGTTCCATTAAGGACTTCGTGCCTTGAACAGTATTACTCCGATTTTCATCGAGTATCACTATCCTCCCACTGACCACTGCATATCGGTATTCCTCTCAGGAAAACCGCATGGTGAGCAACAATTACATTGTTCTCATGTGAGATTTATAAGTACTATACTTATGGTTTCCCTTAGGATAACCTATATTGGCACTTATCCAATTTGGGTCTTTAGTTTGGCATCATCCAAACGTTATGCCTGGCATACCCAAATTATCAGGAATGAGAAACCCCGTTTCTTTCCTGTTCATATCCTATATGATATCTGTCAAACAGATTTATATGGAACCTTATTCTAAATAAGTTTTGCACTGTTAATACATATCCTATTGAAGGAAATAGTAGCTCAGAGCGACTCGTGATAAACCTATCATGTCCAACAAAATTCGGTTTTAGTTCAGACACACACCGTCTAACTGACGTGTCTCGGGAGGAGTCCTCACATGAAAGAATACCGTACTCTTTCATGTACGTATGAAACTTACTGCTTAAGTATTTTCCATTACGGTCTTACCGTGGCGGAATAATACTATAGCCGATCTGTTTGTTTACTTCGTGTCGAAACTTTAAAGTTTCCGATTTGTGTCTTCAAAAGAAACACATAACCATAACGTGATGCCACATCCGTTAAGGTCACGAAATATTCATGTTCACATCTAGCCTAGCTAGATATGGGCCCACTTACTTCACCATGAATAGGGCTAACAGATCGGTGGCCCTTTTACTATTACCAAGTAAATAGTATTTTAGGTACTTTACCTAATAAACTAGATTCGCAGACCTTATTTGAATAGTCAAATCAGTCCTAGTACCCACTCTTCAAAGGTGTGGATATACGAGTCTTGTTTAATTGTGTCCTAGACAACAATGCCACAAATAAGTCTCCATTGATCAAATCAATTTAAGCTATTTATTTGTCATTTTATATGTTTGAGATTTTATTATATTCAAAATATAAATTCTGTTATTTACATCCAATGTATTTATCTCAGTCACATCTTTATATAATGAAACACTTTAGTGTTCTAGAACATATAAAGGTTTTATCCGCATCGGATATACAACACTGATATAGAGATAATGTCTCTATCTCAACTAGTACAGTTACATTATAACATTTACCTAATTTAAGTACATACCCAAAGGGTAGTTCCTAAACTTAGTATCTACGGTCGAAACAGCGACTTTCGTCCCGTTTCCAATTCGCAGAGAAATCTCGGCTTGAAGCCAGTATCCAGCTCACAGCGGATTCTGAACGTCAATACATATATGTTATGTACCACACTAAGTATTTAAAATCCAATTTCAATACTAGTAGTAAACATAACTTTGACAAATATTTTTAAAGTTAGAGCCTCGCCCTATCTTTAATTCCTTCGTGTCTTCCATATCCAAATGGTAGTCACTTTGGGATATGTCAATTATCCTTTTCAATATTTCACAACCCCTTGGGTTTTAGAATATCGAAATGATGTGCACCTTGTGCTACATGCCCAATTGCAAATTTGACTTTTCTCCACTAGAATAGTCAATTAATTGCAATTTTAAATACTTTAACTTTTCTAAAGATAGATTTATTGTAAGTATATTAATTAAGCACTAAAGTCATCATCACATAAATCTTCCAAAGACTTTATGCTCTACTATTTGCTTAATTATGGGCTTAGTCATAATAAGTTATTTTATCAAATAAATTAACCTATTATTAATTCCCAATTGAAAATTAAATCATTTAAAACATTTAATCCAATGATTATATATTTTAAATATTCAACTTTTCAATTCTTTCTTGATTTCAATAGTCCAACTATTTAATCAATTTAATAGGTACTATTTATTATAATGATTACAATAATCCAATTATTTAATCAACTATAATTTTAATATTGATTACTATAATCCAATTATAAAATCAACTATCATTTTATTCAATTATATTGATTACTATAATCCAATTATAAAATCAACTATATATTGAATGAGTTTGTATATAGTCCAACTATATATATTTTTTAAAACACATAAAATATTAGTCCAACTAATACTTTTATTAATATGACGAGTAAAATAAATGAGCGCGTTTAGCGAGTATTCGAACGAATGTTGCAAATTCAATACTTGCCTCCCACTATTTTTCGTCGAGCCTCTAACCCTCTGTCGAGTACTCGGGAAACCGTGTTTCCTAGTGGGCTAGGATCCCGTTAAATATCACACAATCTTGACTTTGGCCAACAAATTGTATGATAATTAACTAGGTAGATCTCGAAGATCAATTGGATCTCATCCAACTCCTAGATCCAGTAGGTGGACATCCAAGTCCAAACATATATCTTATATATGCCTATACATCGAATGTATACCCTAACCTTTTTCCTCTGAATCAACTAGGCCTTGGCTTTGGCACAACAAACCTAGTGATCCCAGTCAAGCGCGGACCCATTGACATGGAAGCTTCGTAATCAATGTCAATGGACAAGAAGTGGTCTTGACTTTGGCCAACAAACCACAACTTGGACACGACACGATATGGAACAAAGCCTCGTGATTAAAACACATCTTTGACGGACAAGGGCTTGACTTTGGCCAACAACCCCTGCCAATCTCGGATCTTGAGTAAGAATCACTCAATGGAAGGAAAATAAACGCTTGATATTTAACGAGGGTTTTTCGCGTGCAAATTGGCTACCAATTTAATTATCTTTGTTAAGGTCTCATCATCATACACCCTTAAACATGCATTCTAAATACATAATAAAGCGAGTATGAAATAAAATAATAATGATATGCGGATGGATACTTTACACATTGATCCTAGATCAAATCTCTCCCTTTCTCACTCAAGCTAGCACTTGTACTACTTCTACCCGTTACACTACACTTCTAAAGAAACCTCATATACATAGAGGGGAATAGGTGAGAAGAGAATACAAAGAGAAAGAAGGTGATAAGGCTGGACACGCAGGTCCAATTTAATAAATCGAATTTATTACAACAATTTCTAAAATTGCCCACCCATCTAATATCCATCCGATATACATTATTCATTCAACACAACCATGTATTCACACACATAAGCATGCTATCAATCAATCTAATCAAATTAATTAATCTGATAATTAAGTGATCATCCAATGTTCAAACAACGATTTGATTTTGTTCGAGTCAAACTCGTTTTTGCGAACAAGTACGTAAAGCACGAATTCATGAATTAAATTAAACTACATCATTAAATCTAATTTAACATGTATTTAATACTAATTCACTATTCAATTTCAAATTAAATATTACACTTTTATTTAATAAACCTTTTACGATTTAAATTCCAAATCTAATCGTAACGCGTCTCAAAGACCGATTAACGTCCAACGTCAATTCAATTAAAGTCCAATGGGCTTTTGATTGATTTCTTAAGGCGTGGACTTTTGGTCAACTCGGGTCAAACCGATAACCAAAGTCCAATCCGGGATTTACCCCATAAGCCCATAAATCAATCTTGGCCCATTAGGCCCAATTGAACTTTAAAGGTTCATTAGTCGCAATTGGGCTTTATGGTTAAGGTTTTGGGCCCAATTGGATCCAATCCACTTGGCCTAAACCAAACTTGATAAATCAAGCCCAAAAGGCCCAATTACAACAATTCAAGCCCAAATCCAATTTAAGCCTAAATAATTAAATTACACTAATCCAATTACGCAATTTAATTACCTAAAGTGCATTATATGATTAATCGACTAAATCAATATTTCCGAAGCACCAAATTAGTCCAATTAATCATGCTTAATTCATTATCATATGTCCAACACACAAATTGAAAATCAAACCCATAAACATGCTTCAATGCTCTCGGCCAAGGAGGTTATTTTGTCCGATTTGAATTTAATCCGATTAATTACACAATTGACAACGTATTAACTTCCGAATGATTTCATACACATCCAATGTTCATAAAATCAAAATTACCAAGACATTCAATAGGCTATACATTCGGCCAAGGTGAAGGAAATGGGGATTTTTGTTCAATTCAAAATTCAATCAAATTGACTTCAAATTAACATCATCATATATCATTATAACTCATCCAATGAATTTAAAATGAAAAATTCCAAGAACTCCAAGACTCCTACACATTCGGCCAACATGAATAAATTGGGGAAAATTATTCCAAATCAATTTTCAATAAATTGGTCCAACCAAAATGCAATCAAACATGTTATAAGCATACTTAAACAATCAATTTATTCAAATCATGCTCAACAAACATTTACCCAAATTTTAAACCCTACAAATTTCATGCTTGCAACATTAGCTCATGATGCCATTGTTGGTTTATTCTAAGGTCCCAAGATCAAATCAAGACATGAAATTATGTGTGAACACATCAACGGAGGTAGCGGAATACTCACATTGATTGGTTATGTCGATTTGGAGACGATTCAAGCCCAAAAACGCACTGCCTTTGTAAGCCCACTGCAGCAGCCCACTGCCTACAAAAACAGAAAATTGAGTGAAGAAATGGAGCTCCTAGCTTCGTTGGATGGATCCCGTCTCATGGTCGAACCTCCCTACCACCTTCGCAAGACTTGTAAGTGTGCTAGCACTTGAATTTTCACCATGAAAATCCACTCTTGCTTCCCTATTGTTCACGGTTTTTGTGATGAAAAACAGTGAGCAGTTTGTTTCCCCATTTGGGCGTGAGAGAAGAGAGCATTTGAGAGAGAAAAATGTGTTGTGTTGAATTAAAATGATTTACCAAAAATCAATTTATATTTATGCCATAATATTTATTAAATTAATAATAAAATTATGACACAAAGCATGCAATGGCTTAGAGTGTCAAACACTCAATTTCCATGCAATGACATTGAGTGCAATGTACACAATCTACATGCAATGCATTAGAATGACATGTGTCATGTGGGCCCCACACGTTTCCAAATGAAAGTGGGCCCACGTGCACTCACGCGTTCGGGTTCGATATTTCCGAAATACCGAGCTTACGTCGCGACGTTAATTCAATCGAATTTAAATAAATAATTGCGCCTAGCGAAATTATTATTTACGTCGCTAACGAATTAATTCTAAATTAACTCGTTTGCCCGAATTAAAATCTGATTTTAATTCCGCGTCGAAATCTAATTTCGTTTAATATATCGAATATATTAATACATCGATTAATTCCGAATTAATCGTTCTCTCTCTTTAGACGACATTTTATCCCGGATAAAAATCTCCGTTATTAATCCTAGATTAATTTTCTCTCTCTTCTGTATAATCCTAGATTATTCAAGAGTGCGAGTTGTGCGTCATCGGTGGATTATCGGGAAGCGACCCATGAGATCCCCGGATAATCTGGCAGTAAATACGGTCGTCGGAGTGTCCGAATCACGTACGTACCAAGTACTACGTTCTACCGATTTACGAGACAAGGTCGACTCCTAGCAAAGCACCAAGTCTACCCAATTCTCCGGACATATCCATTTAAGAATATTAAGATCTGTATCAAGCGTAGTATACTAATGTATTGTGTATATCGGCCCAGTATCGGATAGTCACGTGCTAGGGCTGGGGCTGGATAAGTGTCTGCCCCGTCCGAAACACATGTCGGATGTATGGTAACTAGTCTCTATAATCGGATATTCATGACCTGGTCATAATATCACGATTGGATGCGCATCACTTAAGAGCACTAATACCGTATCCTGCGTGACATCATCTCCAATATGACTGAAGTGATACTTCCGTCTCGACATCACACCCAATACACTACGACTCTCTGATAAACCCAGAAGTGGTGTACGCAAAACCGGTTAAAGCCCTGTACCACCAAGACCAAAGTCTACCGATTATCGCGAGTATTAGCGATGCAAGTCTCAGGTTAAGACTATACACACCTACCTTGATTTCGGCCTCCCATAGACACATAGTCATAATACCAATGGGATTCCGAGGGGTCTATCCAGAGCGAAGCTGTTTCCCATACCATCGGTGAAACACGACCTCCTATCGCACTTGCATAAGTATCCAATACTTATATATATGAGAACTATGTCGTTGTGCCCTCACAACGCGCACAAGTGCAATACTAGCCTATTCCGCATTATCGATGTCCAGTCTCGATAATACTACGGCTAGGGATATTTAATGATTAATCCTTCGTGGACTGATACTGTTCATATCATCTCAATCCAATCCAGGAACTAATCATATGGACCTCTCTTCATTTATATATCTATGGTGATCTAATCACAAATGACGAGAGTGCAATTTCCTTGTTACATAGTTAATTTGCTACAGCAACACAATGATCTGTGCAAATAGTGACGCTATGGGTCATATTATCCAACATAACATGCCTAGACGTGTAGAATAAATAAAAAAAAATGGGTCTAGGGAAAATGGAAAGCGGCATAATAATTTTGATTTTCCGTTGCGCACTCGCGGCCGCTTCCCAACACTAAAACCTTGATTTTGCCGTATTTGATGCGTATTATGATTTCGAGGCCTCCCTATATAAAGCCAACTTCATCCAAACCCTAAGAAGAAGAGAAAATCAGAGAGAAACAAGAGAACAAAGAGCCACAAACATAAAATCAATGGAGGAGAACGAAGAACTTCAAGGAAACCATGACGTCTCTCCGATCTATCAAGGCTGTATCTCTTTTTCGCATGGAGAACTAATCTCCTAGGCAAAACTAAGGATGAACTCTTGTATCTAAACTTCTTATATTTATGTTGTTGGTTTCTACTAACTCTTTTAACGTTTAATAAAATTGATGGTTGTTACTCTTTATTATTTTATGATTTCTGAACCCAGAGACTATGTTTTGTCAACTCCCATATAGATCCAGTCATGCTTCTTCTATGTTTGATTTGCGAACTCAGTTGTGACTGATAAAGTTGTTTTATGTGTTGGTCTTCTGCTGCAGTATTGCCTGAGGGTACATTGTCGACGTTAGATAGCTCGTAATGATGACTTTTGTGTGCTGTTAACATAGAGAAAATAATTATTGATTACCATAGAATTTGACATGTGTAGAATTAAATATCTTCCGGTTGTTGGTTTGGGATGTGAAACCTTCAACTGATTAATAATAGGAATCAATAACTGAACATAGGAGTTTGATACAAGAGGGATTCTCGATGCTTTGCCATATATCTGTATTGATATTCGCCAATATAATTTTCATAGTTTTTATCTTATATTATCAATTCAATCTCATATTTTCATATAGTTACTGCTAAAGTATTTGTTTGAGTAAATTAGTTCATATAACCATCTCTCTGAGGAATCGACACCTCAATTATACTGCGATAACCGCAAGTACTTTTTGGGCGTAATCAAAATTTGGCGGCTTTGCCGGGGAGACGATTTACAAGCAAAATGAGCAGGTTTGCTTGGTCAAAACACAAACAGTACTTTTGTTCCGTATTTAATTTTTTTAGTTATTTATTTGCTTATTTATTTTATTTTAATTTTAATTTTAGTTAGATTTTAATTTTTAGTTTACTCTTTTTATTTATTTATTTATTTTTGTTTATTTTGTTTCTTGTTTTACTTGAGTTTAATTGCATGCCTAGACTTAGGGACCGGCTGGGTAGATTTTCTAGAATTGAACAGGAAGATTCAAGTTCAGATTCAGAACACATATTTGAAAATCTTTTTGCCACACCATTTGCGTCTAGCGCACATAATGTGTGTGAATACGAGATACCACCCATGAAGATTCTTGAAGAGTACCTCCAACCAACTCGCACAGCTATACCTTTGTGAATAATGTTTCCTCCTAATGCACCCCACATAGATTTTAAACCTGGGATGATACAGTATCTCCCAACTTTTCACAGTTTAGAGAGCAAAAATCCTTATATGCACATTAGGGAGTTTGAAGAGGTAGTAGCAACCTTCCATGACCGGTTTGGAACCACTGACACAATTAGACTTAGGTTCTTCCCATTTGCCCTTAAGGATAGAGCTAAGAGCTGGTTGAATTCTTTAAGACCTAGGTCAATAGGAACATTGGTTAGATGACACATGCATTCTTTAATAAATACTTCCCACATCATAAGACGAATGTCTTGAAAAGACAAATCTCCACATTCTCCCAGAGAGACAGTGAAACCCTTTTAACAAACGTGGGAGAGGTATAAGGAGATGTTTGCTAGTTGCTCTCACCATGGATATGAGAGTTGGCGCTCAGTAAGTTATTTTTATGATGGTCTAACCCTAGAGAGCGCTAGTTTGTTGAGACTATGTGTAATGGTGAGGTTATATGGAAAGACCCTGATGAGGCATTTGAGTACTTAGATGACCTGGCTGCAAAATCCCACACTTGAACTGAACCTATTGCCCTGGATAACACTGATAGGACACACCTCACTTTTTTCTAGTAGAGGCATACACCATTTTAGGGAAGAAGATAGTCTTAGGGAACAGATTGAGCTATTAACTAGACAGATAGAAGCCTTACAAGCCAGAGATAGCAAGACCATGCATTCATTCGCCCACCTAGAACCCAAAGAGTGTCCGGTATATGGTGAGATGAGAGGGACATATGAAGAACAATACAATGCATTAGGGACATACCAGAAGCCGTATACACCATATCCAGATACCTATGACCCTAGTTGACTGAACCATTCCAATTTTAGTTGGACACATGAGTCTCATCAGCCTATTCATGCACCACCACCTAGAGATTACAGTGCTCCTTAGTATCACACACCTACTGTACTTAAGAATTATTAGAGGATATTGTGCAAGCATTTGTGGAGGCCCAGAAGGCAATTGTGGAAGCCCAGAACAAAACCAACCAAAGTTTTGAGTCATTGATAACTCAGGTAGCTGAAGATCATAGGGAGATTAAGAGTCAGATCTCTAAGTAACTATTGTCCTGAGTGTGCATGAACATGGAAAATTTCCATCTCAGGCTCAACCAAATCCACAATGGCAGCACAAGGCACATGCTGATCATGAGGCAGCCAATGTAAAAGGTGTCAATGTTATATTCACTAGGAGTGGTAAGGAGGTAGGCGTGAAGAATACTTCCAACACTATAGATGACCCTAAGGATAATAATGCTAACACATCTCAGGAAGAACAAGTGCCACATTTCCCATTTAAGGTACCATTTGCTCAAGCATTTAACATTTTTCATGTTGAAAAACAACCACATGGTGATGATGAGTGCCATTACTTCTATATGCTAGAAACATTCTTGCCAGAATCAGCTTCTTTACAACATGAATCGAACCCTCCTAAACTGAAACTGGTCCCAAAGAACAGAAAAAAGAGGAAAAGGAATATTAGGGCTCAATTAAAAATGATACCTGGGAGATTAAAAGGGAGGTTGAGCCAACTTTTCCTTATGAGCAGCCAAAAATGTCAACAATCTTCAGATCATGGAGGATCAACGGATAAACTGCCACAACTAGACAAGCATTCTCTCTCATACCTTCATCAGTTCGCTAGATTGAAATCACCATGACAATCTGAGTGGTTACGTCTTGCTGAAGACGTTAAACTTAGCGCTAGCGGAGAGGCAACCCTTGCATCTACATTTATTTATTTTATTTCCCTTTATTTATTTATTTGCATTAGTGTTTATGCAAGAGTTAGCACAACCTACACAGCCACACAACTAAAGTCTAATAAGCAGGAACCTAATCAACTATGTGCCTGGTAGTGTTGTTCCTTAATCCTTTTTCTTTATATTTACCTTACATTGAAGAAAATGTAAGTTTTAAGTGTGGGTGTGTATGCATGCGCAACCTGTTATCTGTTATATTCAAAAAAAAATTGTTTTGTTTTGTTTATTTTTAGTTCTTAATAGTTAAGCATAAGTCCAATGATGATATTGTTTCCTTTAGTATGAAAACTTAGAAACAATAAGTTCTTTAATGTAATTTTATCTGATGCTTTGAGTAATTGATCTAGGTTAGACTCGTAAGCACTTAATTATAGGTTTTTAGCAGTGAAAGCCTGAGTAGTTAGCAAGGAGACTAGTTGAAGAAATTGCATATCGATGAATGATCGTTTGCTTAGATGTCTATCCTGATTTTCTAGTGTCATGATGTGTGGTATGATTGAAAATGAAAAGAAAAATCTCTGAAGAAATAAATTAAATAACCTATAACCAATAAGCGTGAAGCTACCCATGGGCGAGTATTAGGACCACCATGAGGAGAAATGCTACCTTAAAGGGTAGGTGTGTTTAAAAAGAAAAAAAAAAAGTTCAAAAAGAAAGAAAATAGAGACAAGAAAAGAAAAAAGAAAAAATAATACCATACTGAGCACCAGAAGGCAATTACAGAGAACATTTGTGATACCTAGATTGGTTTGACCCATCGATCCCAATTTTTAAAAGAAATCATTAAGTTGGCTTACCTAGGAATCAAGTTGTGAATAAACCTTTACACACACACACACAACAAGTCTGGCTTTGATGATTTATTCAAAAACTTGGATTTGAGTTACGTTGAGTACTTTGAAAGTTCTCTGGTTTCATTACTAGGTATTCTTTGAGGACAATAATATGTGTAACTATTGGGACTAGTTTATTTTTTTATTTTCAGTTTGCATGATTGTATGTGTTTTGCATGACGTTTGTGGGTGTCGTCGATGTAAGCCCTCACGAGACTGTAGCTCGTCCACTAGGGACACCTAGGGGTTTAAAGACTTGTTGCATACGCTAAATACAATTGTGATCCCTACGAAAGTGGCTTAGATAGTTTTTATTTATTTATTTAGTTCTTATTTTATTTTTGCGCTTGAATTACTAGAGACTAGTAATAAGCTAGTTGGGGGTTGTGATAAGTGCACGAAAGTGTAGTTTGAACCTCGCTAACTCAGCTTAATTAACATATATTTAATACTAATTAGAATTATTTTTGTGCTTTGTTATTAGGAAGCAATGGATCAAGGAGAATGGAGCAATTGAATATGTTTCAGAGCCTAATGGACGTATCGGACGCGCGCCGGAGCATCGGACGCAAGAAGCGGTAAAACCAGCATCAGCCGCTCACTGAATTTAAAAAGGCTGTAACTTTTGATCTAGAAAGAGTTACGAGACCATAATATATCGATTTATATGTACGCGATGAGATCTCGTCAATTGTAGTCACTGGCGTCGTAGGACCCAAGTTCTTGGCGCCGCGGTGCTCTTAGCAAAACCAGTGTTGGAGTTTCTAGGTCCATAGGATCGAATAATAAGAATGAAATATGTACGAATACAAATCGAGAAAGTCGCAGAATACTTACATCGATCGGTTGAGCGACGCGGCAACGAACAAAAATTTTAGATTGCTCACTGGTTTGCGCCCATTGGAGGTCCTCGAACAAGCTCCAAGCTTCGTCGAATGATTCCCGGCTCATGGGTGAACTTCCCTATCACCTTCGCATTGATCTCGGAGTGCTAGCTCTCAAGATATTTGCCACAAATCGCACTGCACTTGCTTCCCTTGCTCATGGTTTTTGTGAGAAACCAGTGAACAATTTCAGCCCTCCATGGGCGTGAAAGAGGAGAGAAAATGTAGGAGGAGAGACAGAGATAAAAATGTGTAAAAAAAATGAATTGAAAAAAATGGTAAATGATTTCCAAAACCGATACCAAATTTTTCCCTCCAATAACAAATCATTAAATGCCAACCACACACATCAACTTGCCATCAATCCATCACTCAGTGAATAGTGATTGGCGTCAATCACTCAAAGTGAAAGACATCCATCACTTGATTGACGACTGATGTGATGCTAGAAGCGACAAGCGATTTGACGCTTGATTTGATTTGCCGCACTCACATTCGAAATGCTAATGCACTCGCAAATAATCTCGGGCTCGAGTTCGCTAAATCTAAATTAACGAATTTTTCGTTGCGTCGTTATTAAATCTAATTTAATTAAATAATCATGCCAAACATAATTACTATTCACGTCGCTAACGAATTAATTCAAAATTAATTCATTCGCCCGAATTAAAATCTAATTTTAATTCCGCGTCGAAATCCAATTTTGTTTAATATATCAAATATATTAATTTATCGATTATTTCCAAATTAATCGTTATCTCTCTTTTAAATGAAATTTTATCCCATAGAAAATATCTCCGTAATTAATCCCAGATTAATTTTCTCTCTCATCATTAATTAATCCCAGAATAATATAAAATGCGAGTCATACGTCATCGGTGAATCTTTGGGAAGCGACCCATGAGATCCTCGGATATTTTGGCAGTCAAATCGGTCGTCGAACTATCCAAACACGTGAGTACCAAGTACTACGTTTTACCGATTTACAAGACAAGGTTGGCTTCTAGCAAAGCACCATGCCTACCCAATTCTCCGGAAATATCCTTACATTAATAAGGATCTATATCAAGCGTAGTATACCGTAGTATTGTGTATTTCTGTCCAGTATCAGATGATCACATGCAAGGCCTGGGGCTGGTACAATGTCTGCCCCGTACGATGCATATATCGGATAACGAGCAACTAGTCTCTTTTGAATCGAATAATTATGACCAAGTCATATTATCCCGACGGTTGCAACCTTTATAGAGAACCAGTTCTGTATCCATGCGCGATCATCAACTCCATATGACTGGAGTGACACTTCCATCTTGACATCACACCCAACACACTACGATTCTCGATATACCCAGAATTGGCGTACACGGGAACCGGTTAAAGCCCTGGACGACCTCAACCAAAGTATATTGATTGTCGTATGCATTAGTGGTGCAAGTCTCAGGTTAATACCAAATACACCTACCCTGATTTCGGACTTCCATAGACACGTATTCATACTACTAATGGAATTCCGAGGGGGTCTATCCATAGTGAAGCTGTTTCCCTTACCATCGGTGAAACACAACCTCCTATTACACTTGCATGAGTATCATATACCCAAATATATGAGAACTATGCCGTTGTTCCCTCACAACGCGCACAAGTTTAATACTAGTCTTTTACGCAATAATCGATGTCCAATCTCGATAATGCTCTGACTATGGATGTTTAATGATTTATCCTTCATGGACTGATACTGTCTCATATCATTATCCGTCCAGGAAAAAATCATAGGGACCTCTCATCATTTATATATCTGGGTGATCTAATCACAAATGATAAGAGTGCAATCTCATTTGTCACATAGTTAATTTGTACAACAATACCATGATCTGTACAAATAGTGACGTTATGGGTCATAATTGTCCAACAATCTCCCACTTGGCCTATAGCCAGTCACTCGAGTGCTTGACACCCGAACTATATACGGTTGGCTCAAATTGCTGATGAAAGACTTTCGTCAGCGGATTTGCATGATTATCGTCTGACGCGATTTATTCGATCATCACATCCCCACGATGTATGATCCGAACGAATCAGATGATTATCGAAGTATCTGGATCGTTGATGAGACCATTAATTATTTAGCATGTGTTGTAGCCTAGCTCAGCTGCTAAAAGAACTATATCTAATCTAATTAGATATTTATCGACCCCATAAGGTTTCTATTGCTGCTTCAGCTGTAGCAATAACCCGCGTTTGTTGTTTATACGGTTACAGTATCTTGCTTGGAAGATTTCCAGCTCACTATACCGTTATTCAAGCTGTATAGTACCGTTTACGACTTTCAGTCGTCTTTATCGGTTAGGAAACTTGCAACAGTGATCCCAGTTACTTCAAGTTCTTCTTCTCAATAGTTTAAGACAGCATCCTTAGTTCTCTAAGAAACTAACGGATGTTCTTAGCATCAATCCAGTGACTATCACTTGGATCGGCCTGATTGTGAATCATATGCTCAAAGTATATGAGACACTAGGTTACGTACATTTTTCAATGTACGGTTTCTCGGAGAGTTTCTCGAAAGCCAAGCTTTCGCCGATTGTTTATGGGAATATCATTTCCAAGAAATGACATATTATCATTATTTATAGGACAGCCACTGTCAGTGCGCTACCACTAACCCTCTTATATACACAAGAATCTTTTCATTTTGAATTAAATCATACACCATTATGATTACATCCAAACGATAATTCCAAGAACATATGCTTGCTTTAATCCAAACATGGATCGAATAACCCGCAAACCTTGTTTGCTAGTTAAGGTACAACAAAATCATCAGGATGTTGTAAATATCCTCCAAAAGATTTCCTTTTTCAGGAAAGCGATTTTCCCGTAAAGCTGACATATTTCATAAATGAAACATGCAGCATTAGCAAGCATCATCCAAATGGATTTACTGTGGCAACAGGTAAAAGGTTGAATCGCAATCAACATAATATTGACAATGATACCTTTCCGCTACAAGCCTAGCTTAGTACGTTTGTATGCTGCCTTCCATGTATGTCTTCCTTGAAGACTTATATAATACCAGTAGGCACAATGCCTTGCGGTACAACAACTAGTATCCAAACTTGTTGATATTCATGGAATCCATTTCGGACTCATGACACTTTGTCATAATTAGGGAGTCGATACCTTGTATCACTTCCTCTTACGTAGTCAGTTGGTATACCTCAAAAGATTAACATCTTTATAAGGTGAGATCAAAAACCCATACCCAGGATGTTATTTGACTCTCTCCGAACTACGTGGTTCTTGTGTATTCAAAGATTAATGTTATAGTTTCATCCTTGATGAACTATATGTGTTCCATTAAGGATTCAATGCCTAGAATAGTATTACTCCGATTTTCATCGAGTTTTACTATCCTCCCACTTACCACTGTATATCGGTATTCTTGTTAGGAAAACCACATGGCGAGCAACAATCTAATTGTTCTCTTGTGAGATGTATAAGTACAATACTTATGTTATCCCTAGGATAACCTATAATTGGCACTTATCCAATTTGGGTTTCAGTTTGGTATCATCCAAACATATGCCAAGCATACCCAAATTATCAGGAAAATGAAACCCGGTTTCTTTCCCTTTCATATCTAATATGATATCTGTCAAACAGATTTTAATGGAACCTTATTCTAAATAAGTTCGGCACTGTTAATGCTTATCCGTTGAAGGAAATGGTAGCTCAGAGCGACTCATGATTAACCTTTATCATGTCTAACATAATTCGGTTACTCGGTTTGGACACACCGTCAAATGACGTGTTCCAAGGGGGAGTCCTCTTTTGAAAGAATACTATAGTCTTTCAAGTATGTTAGAAACTTATTGCTTAAGTATTTTTCCATTACGGTCTTACCGTCACGGTATAATACTATAGCCGATATATATGTCTATTTCGTGTCGAAACTATAAAAGTTTCTGATTTGTGTTCTTCAAAAGAAACACATAACCATAACGCGATGCCACATCCGTATGGGTCACAAAATATTCATATCCACCTCTACCCTAGCTAGGCATAGGCCCACTTGCTTCACTATGAACTAGGGCTAACAGATGGGTGGCATTTACACTTTTACCAAGTAAATAGTGTTATAGGCCCATTGCCCAATAAACTAGATTCGTAGACTTTATTTGAATAGAATCAAATCAGTCCGAGTACCCACTCTTCAAAAGTGTGGATATATGAGTCTGGTTTAATTGTGTCCGAGACAACAATGCCATAAATTAGTTTCACATGATCAAATCAGTTTGAGCTATTTGTTTGTCATGATAAAAGTTTCCGATTTGTGTTCTTCAAAAGAAACACATAACCATAACGCGATGCCACATCCGTATGGGTCACGAAATATTCATATCCACCTCTAGCCTAGCTAGGCATAGGCCCACTTGCTTCACTATGAACTAGGGCTAACAGATCGGTGGCATTTACACTTTTACCAAGTAAATAGTGTTATAGGCCCATTGCCCAATAAACTAGATTCGTAGACTTTATTTGAATAGAATCAAATCAGTCCGAGTTCCCACTCTTCAAAAGTGTGGATACACGAGTCTGGTTTAATTGTGTCCCAAACAACAATGCCATAAATTAGTTTCACCTGATCAAATCAGTTTGAGCTATTTGTTTGTCATGTTGTACCGTTGAGATTTTATTTATATTCAAAATATAAATGCTGTTATTCACATCTAATGTGTATATCTCAATATCATCTTTATAAAATAAAACACTTTAGTGTTCTAGAATATAAAGGTTCACCCGCAGCGGGTTAAACACTGATATAGAGATAATGTATCAAGTCAAACTAGTTACATTATAACAGATTCTTAATTTAACTACTAACCCGTTTCCAATCTGCAGATTAATCTCTATTGAAGTCAGTATCCTGTTCAAAACAGATTCTAAACATCAATATATATATATATATATATATAGATATCACACTAAGTATCTAAAATCCAATTTTAATACTAGTAGTGAATATATTTATGACAAACATATTTGAAGTTAGAGCCTTGCTCGTCTTCAATTCCTTCATGTCTTCTTTGTCCAAACGGCAGTCACGCTTTCGCGATCCCGTTTGCCACAATTGTGCAGACATTTTGGGATATGTCCTTTATCTTCCCAGAATATTATAATGATTTTGCCTTTGCCCTTTTCAACACTCCAGAAGCCTTTGGCCAAGCCTTGGCCTTCTAGAATATCGAAGTAAGGTGCGCCTTGCGCTACTTGCCTAATTGCAAAGTTTGACTTTATCTCCTTGAGAATAGTCATTAACCCTCCAAGAGTTAACTTTCACAATTTTAGTACTTCTAAAATCTAAACATAGATTTATGAAGATCCTTCAATTTCTTCATTATACTTTAAGGATCTAATCCTTAGTTCTGATTCAGAAATTAATGAGTCTACTTGACAAGTATATTGGATTAAGCACTTAAGTTGTCATCACATAAATCTTCCAAAGATTATGCTCTACTATTTGCTTAACTTCGGGCATTAGGCTTAATTTATTATTTTATCAAATAAAATAACTTATTATTTTCCAGGACCATCCTGAAAATTTATTCCCAATTTGAAAATTAAAGCATTTAATTACATTTTCCCTAGGATTATGAATTAAACGTCAATCTTTCAATCTTATCTTGACTTTAATAGTCCAACTATTTAATCAATGATTAAGGTACGATTAATTATAATGATTATTGTAGTCCAACTATTTAATCAACTATAATTAATTAAATCAAATATATTAATTATTATAATCCAATTATATAATCAAATATAAATGAATAGTTTGAATATATAGTCCAACTATTTATTCAAACAACAATTTAAATATTAGTCCAACTAACATTTAATACATTTGACGAATGATATTGTGATTGAGCGCGTATGGCGAGTAATTGAACGAATATTGCAAATTCAATTCTTGCCTCCCACTATTTTTCGCTGAGCCTCTAACCCTCTGTCGAGTACTCGGGAAACCGTGTTTCCTAGCGGGCTAGGATCCCGTTAAATATCACACAATCTTGACTTTGGCCAACAAATTGTATGATAATTAACTAGGTAGATCTCTAAGATCAATTGGATCCAATCCAATTCCTAGATCCAGTAGGCGGACATCCAAGTCCTAAATATATATCTTATATATGCCAATACATCCAATGTATTGCCTAACCTTTTTCCTTTGAATCAACTATGCCTTGGCTTTGGCACAACAAACTTAGTGATCCCAGTCAAGCGCGACCCATTGACCATGGAAAACTTCGTAATCAATGTCGATGGACAAGAAGTGGTCTTGACTTTGGCCAACAAACCACAACTGGGACAAGACACTGACATGTAACAAAGCTTTCGTGATTCAAATACATCTTCGACAGACAAAGGCCTTGACTTTGGCCAACAAACCAATGTCGTCTTAGATCTTGAGTAAGAATCACTCAATGGAAGTAATGACGCTTAATATTTAGCGAGGGTTTTTCGCGTGCAAATTGGCAACCAATTTATTATCTTTGTTAAGGTCTCATGATCATACACCCTTAAACATGCATTCTAAACACATAATAAAGCGTATATGAAAAGTAATAATGATATGCGGATGGGTACTTTACACAATGATCCTAGATCAAATCTCTCCATTTCTCTCTCCCGCTAGCACAAATATTTCTTCTACCCGTTACACTACACTTCTAAAGAAACCTCATTTACATTGAGGGGAATAGGTGAGAAGAGAATACAAAGAATAAGAGGTAATAAGGCTGGACACACAGGTCCAATTAATAAATCAAATTTATTACACAATTTCTAAAATTGTCCCACCCATCTAATATCCATCCGATATACATTATTCATGCATCGCAACCATGTATTCACACAAGCATGTTATCAATCAATCTAATCAAATTAATTAATCTGATAATTAGTGACCATCCAATGTTCAAACAACGATTTGATTTTGCTCGAGTCAAACTCATTTTTGCAAATAAGTACTCAAAGTACGAATTCTCGAATTAAATTAAACTACAACATTAAATCTAATTTAACATGCATTTAATTCTAATTCGCTTATTTAATTCCAAATTAAATAACACACTTTATTTAAACAAACCATTACGACTTAAATTCCAAATTTTGTCGATACGGGTCTCAAAGCCCGATTAACGTCCAACGTCAATTTAATTAAAGTCCAATGGGCTTTTAATTAATTTCTTAAGGCGTGGAGTTTTGGTCAACTCGGGTCAAACCAATAACCAAAGTCCAATCCGGGAATTACCCCATAAGCCTTTAAATCAATTTTGGCCCATTAGGCCCAATTAAATTACAAAGGTCCATTAAGTCGCATTTGGGCTTTATGGAAGCGGTTTTGGGCCCAATTGGATCCAATCCAATTTGCCTTAACCCAACTTTGTACAACAAAGTCCATTAAGCCCATTTACAACATAACAACCCCAATATCCAATTTAAGGCCAAATTTAATTAAACACAAAAATTCCAAATTTCATACTTTAATTAACCAAAGTTCATTAACATAATTAATCACCCAAAACAATATTTCCAAAACACAAATTAGGCTAATTAATCATGCTCAACTACATCAATTAACACAAATTAACAAAAATCAAACCCATTTCATGCTTCTAATGTCTCGGCCAAATTGGGGATTTTATGTCCGATTCGAATTCATCCAATTAATTTCACATCAACATTAAATCATATTCCCGAATGATTTCCAACACATCCAATTGTCAAAAAATCAAAAAATCCCAAGACATATATAAGGCATAACTCTCGGCCAAGCTCAAGATTTTGGGCAAATTTGTTCCAAACCAAATTTGATCAAATTGATCCAATCAATCATCAATAAAAACACATTTAAACATACTTATTCATCCAATTTCACAAATCATTCTCAAACACATTTTTACCCAAATTTTAGCCATATGCCAAATTTCATGCTTTTACTCGCTCTGATACCATTGTTGGAGTTTCTAGGTCCATAGGATCGAATAATAAGCATGAAATATGTGCGAATACAAATCGAGAAAGTCGTGGAATACTTACATCGATCGGTTGAGAGACGCGGCAACGAACAAAAATTTCAGATTGCTCACTGGTTTGCGCCCATTGGAGGTCCTCGATTAAGCTCCAAGCTTCGTCGAATGATTCCCGGCTCATGGTGAACTTCCCTATCACCTTCGCATTTATCTCGGAGTGCTAGCTCTCTAGAAATTTGCCACAAATCTCACGGCACTTGCTTTCCTTGCTCACGGGTTTTGTGAGAAACCAGTGAACAATTTCAGCCCTCCATGGGCGTGAATGAGGAGAGAAAATGGAGGAGGAGAGAGAGAGATAAAAGTGTTAAAAAAATAATTGAAAAAAATGGTAAATGATTTCCAAAACCTACACCAAATTTTTCCCTCCAATAACAAAGCATTAAATGCCAACCACACACATCAACTTCCCATCAATCCATCACTCAGTGAATAGCGACTAGCGTAAATCACTCAAAGTGAAAGACATCCATCACTTGATTGACGACTGATGTGACGCTAGAAGAGACTAGCGATTTGACGCTTGATTTGATTTGCCGCACTCGCATTCGAAATGCTAATGCGCTCGCAAATAATCTCGGGCTCGGGTTCGCTAATTCTAAATTAACGAATTTTCCGTTGCGTCGTTATCAAATCTAATTTAATTAAATAATCATACCAAGCATAATTACTATTCACGTTGCTAACAAATTAATTCTAAATTAATTCGTTCGCCCGAATTAAAATCTAATTTTAATTCCGCGTCAAAATCCAATTTCGTTTAATATATCAAATATATTAATTTATCGATTAATTCCAAATTAATCGTTATCTCTCTTTTAAATGATATTTTATCCCAGATAAAATATCTCCACAATTAATCCCATATTAATTTTCTCTCTCATCATTAATTAATCCCAGATTAATATAAAGTGCGAGTCATACGTCATTGTGAATCTTTGGGAAGCGATCCAAGAGATCCCCGGATATATTGGCAGTCAAATTGGTCGTCGGACTATCCGAACACGTGAGTACCAAGTACTACGTTTTACATATTTACAAGACAAGGTTGGCTTCTAGCAAAGCACCATGTCTACCCAATTCTCCAGAAATATCCTTACATGAATAAGGATCTATATCAAACGTAGTATACCGTAGTATTGCGTATTTCTGTCCAGTATCAGATGATCACATGCAAGGCCTGGGGCTGGTACAGTGTCTGCCCCGTACGATGCATATATCGGAAAACGAGCAACTAGTCTCTTTAGAATCGAATAATCATGACCAAGTCATATTATCCCGACGGTTGCAACCTTTATAGAGAACCAGTTCTGTATCCCTGCTCGATCATCAACTCCATATGACTGGAGTGACACTTCCATCTTGACATCACACCCAACACACTACGATTCTTGATATACCCAGAATTGGCGTACACAGGAACCGGTTAAAGCCTTGGACGACCTCAACCAAAGTATATTGATTGTCGTATGCATTAGCGGTGCAAGTCTCAGGTTAATACCAAATACACCTACCCTGATTTTGGACTTCTATAGACACGTAGTCATACTACCAATGGAATTCCGAGGGGGTCTATCCAGAGCGAAGCTGTTTCCCGTACCATCGGTGAAACACAACCTCCTATTACACTTGCATAATTATCCTATACCCAAATATATGAGAACTATGTCGTTGTGCCCTCACAAAGCGCACAAGTGTAATACTAGTCTTTTACGCAATCATCGATGTCCAATCTCGATAATGCTCTGACTATGGATGTTTAATGATTTATTCTTCGTGGACTGATACTGTCTCATATCATTCTCCATCCAGGAACAAATTATAGGGACCTCTGATCATTTATATATCTGGGTGATCTAATCACAAATGATAAGAGTGCAATCTCCTTTGTCCCATAGTTAATTTGTACAACAACACCATGATCTGTACAAATAGTGACGCTATGGGTCATAATTGTCCAACAACCAGGCCCATACATTGTACCCGAGAGTTGGGCGTCGCGGCGCCCTGGAACACCCTAAAACCCTGATTTAGCTATCTTTGATGCGTATTATGATTCTGAGGCCTCCTTATATAAAGACAACTTCGTCTAAACCCTAAAAAGAGGAGAAAATTAGAGAGAAACATATGGGAAACACAAAAAAAGAGCCATAAACACAAGATTGAGAGGGAAGAACGAAGAGCTTCAAAGAAGAACATGTCGTCTCTCCGATCTAATCAGGCTATATTTCTACTCTGCATGGAGAACTAATCTCCTAGGCAAAGCTAAGGATGAACTCTTGTATTTAAACTTCTTATATTTATGTTGTGGATTCTTGAATGAACCTTTTTAACGTTTAATAAAATTGATGATTGTTGTTCTTTATTATTTTACGATTTCTGAACCTAGAGACTGTGTTTTGTCAACACCCATATAGATCCAGTCATACTTCTTCTATGTGTGATTTGCGAACTCAGTTGTGACTGGCAAAGTTGTTTTATGTGTTGGTCTCTGCTGCAGTATTTCCTGAGGGTATATTGTCGACCTTAGATAACTCGTAATGATGACTTTTGTGTGCTGTTAACATAGAGAAAATAGTCATTGATTAACTTAGAATTGATTATGCGTAGAATTGAATATCCTTCAACTGTTGATTTGGGATGTGAAACTTTCAGTTGAGTAATAACAAGAATCAATAACTGAATATATGAGTTTGATACAATAGGGATTTCTGATGCTTTGCTGCTTTTCTCTGCTAATATCTTTTATTTATTTACAATAGTTTTTACTTCAATTACCAATTCAATCTTTTCTTTTAAATAAGTTACTGCGAAAGTTTTTGTTTGAGTAAATTAGTTCTTGTAACCATCTCTGTGAGGAATCGACACCCCGGCTATAATGTGATAACTGCATGTATCTTTTGTGCGTAATCAGGTTTATCAAAGAATGGTTCACACCATTAATAAAGAAGACAAGAATATAAGAAGTCTTCAATGGTGGAATCAAAGAAGATTGAAAGCTTTGAGAGATTTTGGCTCAAGGGAAATGTGTTTCAACTAATGAGGATGGTGGCTACATGTTCTATTTATAGGTAGAGTGAAGATCTAAGGTTTTTCAAAGTAAAAAGGATCCAAAACGCTTTCATATCTCAGTCGCGATCGAATGATTACTCGAACACACCACGAACGCTGGCTCTCTGGAATATTTTGTTCGAACGCTTTCTCGAACGTACCATAAATGTTTTCTCTTTGGAATATGTTGTTCGAACCCAATGAAGAACGTGCCACTAACGCCACACGTTCAAACGCTGCAACGAACACAGCATTAACGAAAATGCTACAGCTTTTCCAAATACTAGTCCAATTGCTCCAAGTTCTTCAAGACTTATTACAACTCAATTGAACTTATTTTATCACGGACAGTGCCAATAAAAATGGAACTTACAATCTCCCCCTTTGGCATTCCATGACAAAACACTACCTAATACAAAGACTATGATAATAGACCTAAAAAGTAAATAACCAACTGTCAACCATCAAAAGAGTGACTTATTATATAATGACTTGATCTAAAACCAAATAGAGTAGTCTTGAAATCAATGACACCTTAGCAACAGAACCAACTTACTTGAAATATCCACAAACAACAATATACCGTGAAAAGCATTGGGATTATCAAGTATAATATAACATAAAGAAGGTATAACACTCATGCATGTACAAGTAATAGATATCATTCTCCCCTTAATCTAAACTTCATTTAAAACGAAGATATCATTAGGATATCCTATGCTACTACTCCCCCTTAATCTACTCTCCTCATTTTTGTCATGAAATGACAAATAATGAAGATATCAGGATAAACAATAGAAGATAACACAACAAGAGTATAGGCAGACTAAATTTACTCCCCCTCACTAACAGGCCCACATAGTTAGCTTAAAATCATACAGGAAGAAAACACTCAGAGATATGCAAAACAAAAGGTATGCAATGACAAGGAGTACACACAAGCACACAATGAGGTAAAAATAAATTTTATCAAAAACAGACTGAAACAACACTTCAAGCATATACAATGATACCCAGTCAGTGTTCAATTGTTTATGACATGAAATAATATGCATCATTTTATTTTTGGCTAAATACAACACTTATGCATATGATATAAACACCAAAGCATAACAAGCACTTGAGTGAAAAATAAGTGCACAATGAATCAAGGCTTAAGACCTTATTTTATGAGCTGGACACAGCCAAAGAAATACATCTCTTAACAAACCAAGTCCACAAAATAGATGTTCAACCCCAGCACCATTAGGACCTGAAATTAAGCAACATTGGTTGCATGCTATGTTATTTTCCCCAAAAATATCATGAGCTCATAAATAAATACTCTTACGAGTGAAATGGTTTTTGTCCTTATCTTTTGAATTTGGCCCATTGGCTCTTTTGCACTTGAGTCTCACGTACACATTTTTTAATATTTCTTTTTGCTTTTACAAGGGGATAGCAAGGTCATATAGTCAAAGGTCACACTATTTGTGAACGAAGTATGGTAGAGGTTAAATTTCTAGTCCAAGAACTCATACATGCGACCAAGCCTTGACATATAAAATCATGTATGTGAAGTGTAAGCACAAGATATACAAGAATTTTTATCACACACACACATGCATATAGAGCATCAAGAAAAACAAAAGCTTATTATACTGATGAAAACCTGCTTGGAGCGAAGCCAAGCAAACCCACAAAATATTGTTACCCACGCAAATCATGTGAACCCCGCAAGAACAAAGCCTGTGAAACCCACAAAAGATTTTTATGAGCGCTAACTGATGAAAACCTGCATGGAGCAAAGCCAGACAAACCCACAAGAGATTGTTATCCACACAACTCCTGTGAACCCTGCAGAAACAAAGCCTATAAAACCCACAAAAGATTGTTATGAGCACCTAGGAAAGCATAACGAGGTTTGGAGATTAGAAACCCTTGAAGAACAAAGCCTCACGAACCCCTAATTGCTTGAAACTCCACAAATGACAGCAACCCCTTTGATAAGTTTTGAAGAGAATCCACTTTTACATGGTTAGTTCATTCACAGCCTCACCACCAATGTGCCTAACGACAATATTAATTTTTAGGGTAAAACATTCATCCATTTTATTAATGAAAAGCTTGTTTAAATAGTACAATGGAAACCTTAATTGTAATATGTTAAAAAACCAGAAATAACCCTAGGTAATAATCCTTATTACAAATAAAATCTTGGGCCCATAACATTTGGCCCAATCTAGAATAAACACCAATATTAAAACCTAGGGCCCCTAACAGTTGGCCCACTCTAAAATAAACATTATCATTAACCCCCTCTAGGAGGCCTTCGCTTGTATATTTTTGACCCCTTCAGTGCAAAATAACTTGAATGGATTATTAGGCTTCATCCTTGGATGCTTAGATCCATACTTTGAGGCTTGTTTTCTTAATGATCCATGTATCATATCATTTTCCCCTTCTTTAAGAAGATTCGTCCTCGAATCTTTAAGGGCAATCTGTAATGTCCAAACACTTTATCTCTAACCAAATCTGATTTGTATTTCCGTTCATTTTTTTTTGGCAGAGGATTTGTGTTTTTTTTTCACATCCCACGTTTTTTTTCTTTTTTTTTTAAATTTTTGTGAATCCAACACATGCAGGATGACAAAAGAAAAAAAGAAAAAAAAAAAAAAAATAATTAACAGAAACAGGACTCAAGGAAAAAAAATTAACAGAAACAAGACTCAAAGAAAAGAAATAAAATTAACAGAAACATAACTCAAAGAAAAGAAAAAAAATTTAACAAAATCAGGACTCAAAGAAAAGAAAAAAAAATTAACAGAAACATGACTCAAAGAAACGAAAAAAAAATCATAAAAAGAGAAAGAAATAAAAAAAATTAAAAAGACACAAACGATAAGATATAACCTTCTCTGCAACCAAAGCTCTGAATACCAACTGATGAAAACCTGCCTTGAGCGAAGCCAAGCAAACCCACAAAAGATTGTTACCCACGAAACTCATGTGAACCCCGTAGGAATAAAGCCTGTGAAACCCACAAAAGATTATTATGAGCGCCAACTGATGAAAACCTGCATGGAGCAAAGCCAAACAAACCCACAAGATATTGTTATCCACACAACTCATGTGAACACCACAGGAACAAAGCCTGTGAAACCCACAAAATATTGTTATGAGCGCCCATGAAAGCATAACGAGGTTTGGATATTAGAAACCCGTGAAGAATAAAGCCTCATGAACCCCTAATTGCTTGAAACGCCACAAAGGACAGCAACACCTTTGATAAGTTTTGAAGAGAATCCACTCTTCCATGGTTAGCCATTCACGGCCTCACCACCAATGTGCCTAACGGAAATATTAATTTTTAGGGTAAAACATTCATCCATTTTATTTTTGTAAAGCTTGTTTAAATAGTACAATGGAAACCCTAATTGTAATATGTTAAAAAATCAGTAATAACCCTAGGTAATAATCCTTATTACAAATAAAATATTGGGCCCCTAACATTTTGCCCACTCTAAAATAAACACCAATATTAAAACCTAGGGCCCCTAATAGTTGGTCCACTCTAAAATAAACATTATCATTAACCCCATCTAGGAGGCATTCGCTTGTATATTTTTGACCCCTTCATTGCCAAATAACTTGAATGGATAATTAGGCTTCATCCTTGGATGCTTGGATCCATACTTCGAGGCTTGTTTTCTTGATGCTCCATGTATCATATCAGATAGTTGGCAGAAATACGTATTTCCTTGATCTTCAAGGAAAACAAGTATTCACCCCTCAACTTAGAGTTTAGCAAAGACTTGAACAAGTGAAGAAAAGCATCAGATAGAATAGATAGACCACGAGATAGTTAGACAGTCAAACCATTGAGTTCAATGGAGCATAGATAAGAGACATGAGAAAGGTTAGTCTGAAGTCGTGATGAGTTGAGCCAAATATAGGAATCACTATTGAATTGAGAACCTTAGTGAGACAAAGACTTAAAAGAATAAGAAACCAAATAGGATAATTCTTAGGAATGCAACATAAGTAATTTATAAGAGTCTTATCGTATTGTAATGAAAGAACTAGTAAAATAACGACATCTGAACCAAAGGATTTAATAGAGGTATTCTAGCAATCAAAGTAGATGGAGTTTTCAGGGGAGTATAGACGAAAGAAGTAATTGAGATGAGAAGAAAATCTAAGTAAGTGGAGTAAACTTTTATAATAAGCAATAATAGAGGAAGTATAGTAGGACTCAGAGAGTAAGCAATGATTGCAAACGTTCAAGAAACATGGACTAGTGAAAAGAAATATAGAGGCAGTATAATGGAGTTTTTAGAGAGAATGACTCTAGAAGAGGTAGTATGATTGATAGTCGAAAAAGGAATTAAGAGTGAAACTGAAGCAGGAAACTCAAGAAATATTTAGGAGAAGAATTTCAGTATGAGAGTTAAGCCAAATGTGTAAACACGGAAAGTTATAGCTTAGGTAAACAACGGATACAGTCATGGCATGAGAAGCTATTGAGATTACTACCAGCAGTAAGACGTCAGAACTCAACCCCACCCTCCCAGCCCTCGTTATAAAATAGTAGAAAAGATGGACCCCGATTTTTACTCTAAAGACATTCCCATGAGAAATTGAATAAATAGTAAAGTAGGCTGAAATATAAAATCTTCAGATCTAGTACAATAATAGAGTAAAAGGAGAAAGTAGTTCTAAGTTAAAAGGTTTAGAAGAAAGACAGCCTATATGAAAGGATTAAGAGAGAGAACATAGTAGTTAAGAAATAACAGAATAAAAGAGAACCAACAATAGACATAATGAGAGAATTAAAAAGTTGATGCCCCTCAAGGTAAAAGATAGATACAAAGGAATCAAAAATTCCACAAATAGTTAAGAACAAAAAAGAAGACAAGAAGGACGTCAGGTGAAAGGTAGAGGTAAACCTGTTGAGATAGGACAATAATGAAATGGACATCAGATAAACAAGGATAGAGATGTATGTTTATAAGCTAGATTTTCAGTAGCACTACGAAATAGTAAGTTTTTCTGAATTGGGATGAGACTGGAATTTTAACATATATGTAAAGGGAAAGGATGGATAATAGTGACATGTATGCCCTTTTCGCAACACATCGTTGAGGATAATATAGAGGATAACTCTAGAAGAAACTAAGGACAATTTAGAACAGGTCAAGGAAAATAAGAGTATCGAAATTGTTGAGATCAGGACAACTCTTAATAGGATAGGATTCGAGAGATAATTGAAAGTGGAGCGTTCTAGAGTACAACTAAGCAAAGAAAGAATAGTCAGCATAAAAGACAGTAACCATATTTATACTAGCAAAGAAATCAAAAGTGCTGAAAAGCATATAGTTCTAGCATAAATGAACAAGATTAGGCTTACAAGAAGTATCACCAGAGAAAATGACCATGAAGTAACATCATAGTATGGGAGCCATTGATTGACAATGAGAGTACATGAAAAGGTTAGTTATGAGTTATGAAGTTCTAAATCCATATATAGACGTTAATGTGAGAACTCGAATGAGGAAGTTTATAGGTAAAGAAGGTTTAGAAAGGTAGAAAATTGAGAAGGTCAAATTGTTGACCAAGATAAGATAATAAATTATAAGATAAGGTATATCTTGTGAAGTCATTTGAGTAGAATAGCTGAAGAACCCGAAGTATTCACAGGTCAATAGAAAATGAAGGTTATTGGTTATAACATAAAGTACTATATAGGATACTTTAAACATGACGAGTAATAGAAGTTACTTAGGATATATAGAAGTTATTGTTGTCATGACAATGAGGTATAGAAGCTCCAAATCAGAATGAAACTAAGATGAGTAGAATGGCAGGCCACGAAAATAGTATAATCTTGTCATTAAAGTATGACAAGAGTTTTTCAAGAGTCTTAAACCCAGAAAGAAGATAAGTATAGCAGCAGCAGGAGAAAGGAAGTTAAGGAAGGTATGTATAGTATAATCAAAACATATTCTCGAATCAAGACAAATCCAGGAGTTACACCACATAAAGGATTCGAGGACGAATCTTATTTAAGGGGGGAGAATTTGTAACGATCGGGTTGCATCATGGAACGAGTGTCACATAATATAAACTATGTTTGAACATATGTGCAATCATGAAATGACTTTGGGGATAATCGGTAAATTCCTCGAAATTCCGATACGAAACTATATAATGTTCCACTCCGGAAAACCCATGGTATTTGGGCCGTAACTGTTTCATACGAACTCCGATTTTTATGAATTTTATTTCCCCAGAAAGAGGAGTTCGAGACCTACAAATTTCGTGTTTAATATTTTTTCAATTCGGATAAGAAATACGTCAAAAAATACAAGTCACAATCTGGGTGAATAGTACTGTGGACCTATCTAGAAAGATCTCAAACTTTCTCAACTTTTCTACATCTATCTAAATTTCAAATAACCCTTAGTATATAAGGGGAACATTATTCAAAATTTCACATATTAGAAATGAGAATTAAAAAGAAAACGTGGGGGAGAAAAAGAAAAAGAAGAGAAGAAAAAAAAAGATTAAGAAAAGAAGAAAATAATAAAAAGAGAGAAGAAGGGAGATGATGAAGCAAGGAAGAAGATGAGCAACAATTGAGAGCTTGGAAGATGAAGAAGAATCAAACTAAGAGAGGTAAGAAGTCTTGACCCAAACTTGAAATATGAAGTTTTGAGTTTATTGATGCTTTGCTAATGATATGGGCATGTAAATGATTGCATTTAGGTGGATAATAGAATCAGAAAATAATTATATTATGTAATGGCCAATTCATGAATATATTATATTTTGGGTAATTTGAGAATTTTGGGATGAAATAGTTGTTGATGATGAAATGGCGGTTTAGTATATATGAAGTTAAAGTATTGTGATGGATTGTTTAATTGTGGTGCATTTGGGTAAGAAAAACTTGAGGAAGTGAGCTTAGGATCCTGGAAAATGGTCTCACATTGCGACGTAAAACGTCTCACGTCGCGACGTGTATTGGAGATTTTGTGTAGAATTGATTCTGGGTTTCATGCGTCGCGACGCGCACTAGAAATTTTCAGGAAATTCATTTTTGAAATTAATAGCATCACGACGCGCAAGGCCTTGCGTCACGATGCGAAGACCAAAACTTCCCCAAATCAGTTTTAAACCATTTCGGTTTCACTATAGCATGTTAAAGGCCACCATAAGGGTCACGTATCAACTCGTAAGTATGTATTACATCATGATATAAGTAAGATTTACCTCAGGGTGATAGCACTGACTTGAATAAGAAAAATTAGTTTGATTCCGATATATATATTTTTTAGTCCATTTTCTAATCAAGATTATCAATTATAGATCATCGTAGGAACCATGGCTTTCTTCAGGAAATGAGTAATGTCGGCCATATTCTAAAATTTATGAGTGGACACTTTCTTTTTTAGTTGATTTTCATTTCGTATTTTTCATATCAGACTTATTTTTACGCACTTAGGGCGTTAGCCAGTTTTATCACAGTTATTTCATGAAAGTGTATGTTTTAAGAAATATTTTAGAAAAAGTATTTTAAAAGCTTGAGATTGATGATTTTCGAGACATGGGGAAAAAACCCACCTTAGTATGTAACTTATCAAATATATAAAATTGACGGAAAGGACTTGTACACATGTAGAGGATTTTGGGGATGGCGATACGTAACGCCCCCAGATCCTAGTTCAGGACTAGGGATGACAGATGCCCCTAAATCATAGTTTCAGAGCTTGGAGGGTAGCATAGATCCGTACCCCCAGTCTTAGTTCAGTGGCTTGGGGGACGGCAATACTAACGCCCCAAGACCACTAGTTTCAGGGACATGAGTGGCATGCTTTGGGGGACAATGATATGTAATGCCCCAAAGCCATGGATTTGCACTCCTGGCTCTAGTTAGGCGTATTGGGGGGACGATGATACGTAACGCCCCCACACGTCAGGTTTTCATAGACAGAGACCAGTTTTCAGAAATGGTTTTCAGATACAGTTTTCAGACAAGGTTTCTAGAAATGAAAGTTTTCAAAAATAGGAGTTCAGAGTTTTCAGACAGGAAAATGGTTTTTATATAAAGCTATTTCTTGAATTTTGGTTTTAGAACCAAACATTTTCATAATAGTATTTCAGTTTTCATCTACTCACTTAGATCATACAATAGTCTAACCCCCACTCCTAGTTTCCTTATTTTACAAGTATTCCCGGAGAACAAGCTCGAGAGGATGGATACTGATATCAGTCACTAGAGGATTTTATCCACTAGATCGAGTCAGAATTCAGTCTAGACGGTGTCAGAGAATTTCATGTAGTATATATATTTATAAGTAAAGAATTTCCATGTAAATAGTTATATGTGTATATTATTAAAGTTGTGATGTATAGTGAATTTGAAAATTTAGTTAGAAAAGCATTATGCATTCATAAATGTTGAGTTGGGCATCGGTCCCGTGCATAAGTTCATACATGAGATGAGTTAACATTGTTAGAAAGTCAGAGGAAACAATCTCTTCCCATTTCATAATCGACATAGGAAGTTAGAGAGCACCCTAAGTGTTTCGAATTCGCCATGTATAAGCATCCACTACATCTATGATCATAATTAACTTCTTAGTGTAAATATGCTAACCAATCTCAAATACAGGACATATTTGTTTTCCGCAGGAGACTCTCTAGTCCCATCCAGGAATCAAGGGCCACATAGATTAATCAATAAGTGGACCTTTTTTCTCAAATTGTATTTACTTATGTGTTTTTGAATTGAAATTTACTTTTCCGCACATAGGGCGTTAACCAATATTTTATTACGGTTGTTTTATGATTGATGATGTTTCAAAAGCTTGAGTTTTATGTTTTTTAGAGGCATTGGGAAAAACCCACCTCAGGTGTAACTTGACAAATATATGGAATTGACTGATACATATATCATATACACACGCAGTTCAGGACTAAGGATGACAGATACCCCTAGATAGCATAGATCCGTACCCCCGGCTCCAGTTCAGTGGCTTGGGGACGGTGAGATGTAATGTCCAAGACCACTAGATTATGCGTATGGAGGGATTGTGAGACGTAACGCCCTCATGCGCCAGGTTTTCAGATGCAGATTTTTCATAAACAGATTTTTAGAAACGGATTTCCAGAAATAGATATTCGGAAAAGATAAGTTTTATGAAAAAGTTTTCAAGAGATATCATTTTTAAGGAAAGAATTCAGAGTTTTTAAGACAGAAGATAGTTTTCAGAAAATATGGTTTTCTTGAGACAGTTTCGGTTTTAGAACCAAGTATTTTCATAAAAATATTTCAATTTCCGTTTTAAACTGTCCACTCACTAGATCGTTCAAATGATCTAGTGAGTGGACACTGATGGCAGTCACTAGGGTGTTGAGTCCCAGTATTTTTATTTTACAGGTATACCCGAAGGATGAGCTCGAGATGATGGATACTGATGGCAGTCACTAGGGTGCTGAGTCCACCAAGTCAAGTCAGAGACACGATTCAATCACAATATAAGAAAAATCATGTATCATACATTTGGTATAGTTGAGATTGTGTTTGTATTGTGTTAGAGGTGTTCATGAACATAGTTGTAAAGAGAAGTAACATTGAGTATACAGTTATGTGTATTATCATTCATTCAATGTCTTTGATTTAGGGCAATGGTCCTATATATGAGTTTATGTTTGAGACAAAATATTAGTGTTGTCTATAATCAGAAAGTCAGAGGCTCTGATGGATAAGACGTCATATTCCCTGCTGTTAGCATCTTCGAATGTGGGATGTTACACCAAGACCTACAATTTATGTGGTGTAGGTTTTCCCAAATTAGGACCCAAACAAGGTCAAAAATGCAAGTTAAAATTGCGTGAACAGAAAAACTCGTGATTGCTCTAGAAATTACTACATTTTTCTGATTTGTTTGCATTATTTTATAATAACATCAGCCCCTCATTTGTCTATATAAATAGTATTATTACTTCATCTCTTTCAACATAAAAAACGTGAATAAGGAAGCTCCCTCAAGCCATTACTAATTCTTGAGCTTGTCTTGATTTCTCAAGCAACCAATGAAGACGCTTAACTCATTCTTCATGAAAGTAAGCTTCTTAACTCCATTCTCTTCTTTTATTTCTATTTGGGCAGAATTTTAAAGCCCCCATTTACATCTTTAGAACCTTAGAAATCCTTCTTTGTATTTTGGTCAAGATAGAGTAGCTACCATGCATTGCTTTTATCATTCTATGACTATACACACATGAAATGAGCTTCATTTTGGCAAAATCCCATTTTTCCTCAAAGCTTAAAGGGCTGGCCAAGTGTTATGTGTTTTTGTTTCTTTATTGATAATTGATGATAATGCATGCTTAGAAGGATGTTTTGATTTGAGTTTGTATCAATAGATGTTGAAGAAAATAAAATATGAAAGTTTTGCCTTGGCTAAATACTACATGGTATATATGGGATTTTTTGAATTTATTATATAGGTTGGAATGGTGGTGTTGTGCATTGGT
This sequence comes from Zanthoxylum bungeanum, assembly GCA_019454045.1. Classification (NCBI taxonomy): domain Eukaryota; kingdom Viridiplantae; phylum Streptophyta; class Magnoliopsida; order Sapindales; family Rutaceae; genus Zanthoxylum; species Zanthoxylum bungeanum. The sequence continues at coordinate 127,824 of SKCR01001205.1, forward strand.
GATGTAAAAGTAGTGATGGCAGAACTAAGGATGTGGAAATGGTGAACTTTTGGCATTTGGCGCACCAAATGTTCGACGAAATTCCAAGCCCAGATTAACTTAATAAATTGAGCATGCTTTATGAGTAATAAAATTTTTTTATAATAGTGAAAGAACTGTTAAGGGTCGCTGGATTGAATGTATTAGATGAGGCTAAAAATTGAGGAAATTAGGCTGCATAATTAGTTTAAGATTGTCTATGAACAAGTCGTAAAGAATTACTTGTTAGTCGAGTTTATGAAGAGTAAATAATGAACTGTATAATTATGAGTAAAAGAGACACATAAGGGAGTAACATATCCAAAATTCAGAATTTTTAGAATTAAGAGGAGGCCAAACTGAATTTTTGAAGTTACGCGACCTACTGCCACTGCACCCAGTTTTTCAGCTTGAACAACCCTTGAACTTCGGTTGATAACTTGAGTTTTTGAAATTTAAATAGAGATTTGTAAGAATATCCATAACCTAGACACATTAAGGACTTTTTTATTAAAATTTCAGCCCATGATTCATTCCCAATTAAGTACAACAAATTTTCAAAGTTAGACGCTAAGCAGTGAGTGTTCAGCGACTGAATAGAATCTAAATTTCCGCTTCTGCACTAGTATAAATCCAAACCTTAGCCTGTAAAAATTCATAGACCACGCTTATAATTTAGTAACTCATCGAAACCAAGTATTCATGTATTGCATATTTTATTTATTTATCTGAAGCATATCTCACAACTCATATTCTAATAAAGTTTGTCGAATATATATTATCGGTAAGAACTGTGACTTTCTTTGACAATGTGAAGTAGTGTCAGTCAGTTTCCAAATCTATGAGTGGATATTTTACTTTCATAATATTTTATTGATTTATAAAATTATATGAATTTATTTATATTCAAGTTATACTTTAAGATGAGACCAAGTTTCCAAAATGCTTTGAAGAGTTAAAAAATGTTTTTGGACCAGTTAAGAAATATTATCATATTTTTGATACTTTGAGATGATCTCATTTATGACTTTTTTATAGATTGGGGAAAAACCCAATCTTAGAGACTTTTGGGGATTATAGAATTGACGGATACGACAGACATGTGCACATGTAGTTTCAGGACTAGGGGAAAGTGTTATATGATGCCCCTAGATCATAGTTTCAGTGCCATGATGACAACATTGATAGCGCATCCTGTCTCTAGTTTAGTGACATGGGGGACGGTGAGACGTAACGCCTCAAGGCACTAGTTAGGCGTGTAGGGAGACGACGATACGTATCACCCCCATATGTCAGTTGTTTTCTAGATGAGATTTTCATAAGCAACAGTTTTATGAAAGAGTTTCAGAAAGAATTCATTTTACGAGAGAACTTAGAGTTTTACAGAAATAAAGAAGTTTCCAGAAAAGTTTTGCAGAAATAGATTTATTTTCAAACAAAAAGTGAGTTTTTTCAGAAAAGATTAGTTTTCTTTTAAAATGAGATGATTTCCATGGCAGGAAATAAATTTTTCTTAAATCATTTTAGTTCTCGTTTTAAACTGTCTACTCACTAAGTCGTTCAAAAGATCTAACCCCCCCTCTCCAGTATTTTCTATTTTACAAGTCTACTCAAAGGACGATCTCGAGAGGATGGATACCGATGGCAGTCACTTAGGTTATCGAGTCCACATAACAATCAAGTTTGAGGTATATGAATCAGTTAAAGTTAAGGTTGTAAGAGTTAAAGTACAATTCATGTGTTAGTTGATTGAGAGTCATTACATAACGTTGTTAGAGTCACAGTTACCAGAGTTTGATGTGGCTAGCATAGAGTTGTAAGCAACAATGGATGTTTAATTAATTTATGTTTGGCTTGTAGCCCTCCAATATAAGTGTGTGATTTGTGATTTTCAATAACAGAAAAGTAGTAGAGTTCAGTTGGTAAGTCGGTTAGTTAGGGGGCCGGGGTGATAGCGTAACATGTCGAATATCGGTAGCATATTCGAGAGTGAGATGTTACAATGTTGGTATTAGAGCATGGTATAGAGAGTAAGTGACTGCAGCGGGTAGAGTGTTGAGGTCTTATATATGTAGTATGCACATGGTACTTGTATGCGAGACACTACCTCTCCAATATCCGATCATCGAGTATGTCCTCAAGCCTTATAGAAAGGTTAGTAAAATTTTCAAGAATCATATAAATATCCCTCCAATAATTCAAAACTAGAATCCTTATAATATCAGAATCATTCTATCTCAACCATTCGAATATGCCACCAGAAGTTCAGACATGATAAGTGATAAGAACGACTAGTGAAGTTTTCAAGAACATATGTCTGAAGCTTTAAAAAGAGAGAAAGCTAGAAAAATTACAGAACTATAAATTCAAGAAAGACGTATATGTTTAGAGTTAGTCAAAATAATAGATTGAGTAGAATCATAATTGATTGTAAAGAAATTACATGAGCTTGTAGCAGTAAAGAGAATAGAATGAGCAGAAACAGACATAAGAATGACATATAGATTCAAGTAAGGTTTATTCTCTCCTCAAAATATCCCGCAAGATAACTTTCGAGATCCATGTATGCATAGCATGCTTTCCGAAGGATGGAAGGTAGCTAGAAATGTAAATAAGTAAGAAATATGATCTAGTTATGAAGACTCATAATATGTTTGAGGTACCTAGGAGAACGTAAGGATTTCAGATATCCTAGTCTATAATCAAGACTTAGTAAGACCGATATTATAAGGAAAAACCCAATCTTAGAGACTTTTGGAATTGACGGATTATGGAATTGACAGATACAACAGACATGTGCACATATAGCTTCAAGACTAGTGGAACGGTGCTGTATGATGCCCTTAGATCCTAATATCAAGGACAGGATGACAATATTGATTAGTGTTCATGTCTCTAGTTCAGTGACTTGGAGAGGGCGAGACGTAACGCCCTAAGGCGCTAGTTAGGCATGTGGGGGGAAGGCGATACGTAACGCCCATTTATGTCAGTTATTTTCCAGATTAGATTTTCATAAACAACAGTTTTATGAAAGTGTTTCAAAAAAAAATTAGTTTTACGAGAGATCAATAGTTTTATAGAAAGAAAGAAGTTTCCAGAAAATTTTTACAAAAAGAGATTTGTTTTTAGACAAAAAGAGAGGTTTTCAAAAAAGATTAGTTTTCTTGTAAAATGAGATGATTTCGATTGCAGAAAATAATTTTTTCATAAAGCATTTTAGTTCTCGTTTTCAAATGGCCACTCACTAGGTCGTTCAAATGATCTAACCCCATACTCTCCAGTGTTTTATGTTTTACAGGTCTACTCAGTGGACAAGCTCGAGAGGATGGATACTGATGGCGGTCACTGAGGTTATTAGGTCCACATAGAAGTCAAGTACGAGGTACATGAATTAGTTAAAGTCAAGGTTGTTAGAGTTAAAGTACAAGTCATGTGTTAGTTGATTGAGAGTCATTACATAACATTGTCAAAGTCAAAGTTGCCAGAGCTTGATGTGGCTAGAACATAGTTGTAAGAAGCAATGGTTGTTTAATTAATTTAAGTTGGGCATTCAGCCCTCCAGTGTAAGTGTGTGATTTGTGATTTTCAAATAACAAGAAAATGTAACATCCCGCCCGCAGCCAGGACGCTACCGGCAGGAGACAGGAAAACCCATCTCCATAAGCCTCTGATGCTACTAAAATTTCGGCATGACCTCTGCTAAAAATCATGAAACCTGGATCAAGTCCAGCACCTCGAGGTGTCCTGATATTACATTCAAAAACAATCATTCATAACTCATTTTCTAAAAGGCCTCTGGCCTAACAAATCTCAATTGATATGTAAATAGGACTCCGGCCTGAAATTAGCTGATAACTACAAACTACTACGTGCTCAAGACGATTAAAATTACACATATGGTACAAATAAATAAGTCTAAAGTCGTGGGAGCCCATAACACATCTCAGAACAATACAACGACTCAAGACCAACTTGACTGCATCAGGGTGAACCGATGTCTACAAGACGTCACATGAATTTTTCTACCTCTTTAAGTCCAATGTGAACCTGCAAAACTAGCAAATAGTCGGGTGTGAGCTATAAAGCTCAGTAAATACTCACGACTTATGTAAATATATTAAGTGACAATAAGAACTTAAATAGAAATCAGATATATGTAAATACACAAACTTATAAATATCATCTTACCCGATGGTCGTTTACTTATATTATACCTGGATAATTTACTCATTGTACTGAATGCAACAATGTAATGAAATTATCTTCTCGATTTCACACTATACCTCACATCTACTGAATTCTGGCATCTCTCATAAACCAATCTAGAAGCATTCATCCACATACATATATATTCTTTTTTTGCAATGTATATATACTTTATATACTAGCAACATCCAATTTCTCCTAACCGGAACTAACTTATTATCTACCAAACCACCCAAACCCGCAGTAAGGCCATTCTAAACCGTGGTGGTTTAGTCAGCTTAAACTATGGTTACTTCATATGAATTACGTAAGCTAAAACAAAAACACTTGCTAACTATGAGGTGTAAAACTTTTACTGAAACACTGAGCTGAAACCTCATACCTCTATACAATGTAAGATATCAACGCTTGATTCCATCCATTGGAATCCTCACAATCTACGTTCTAAATGGGGTAAACACCCAACACTCAACCCTTATATTAATATTAAAAAATCGACCATGCATATTAACATGCAATTTATACAAAGTACATACTTATAGCATACCACGATCTTACCAATCAAATCAGAATTAGGTATGTGTAGGCACTTTATTCTTACATAAAGCCCGATGATGAGCCTCGTATGGAGACATTACCTAAAAAGTTGCGGAAGTCACGGGAAACGAACCCCGGAAGGAAAGAAAACCTCCAAAGTTAGCACCTCACTGGATTCAGACTCACTAGCCCGTCTCGGATTCGCTCAGTCAGTTTTTGTTTCAAACCTTAGCCTCGGCCCAAAACCCATGCAATCCATGAAAGCCCATACAACCCATCCACACGACCCAAAACCCCTGCAACCCATGCAACACATGACCAAGGCCCACACAAAGCCCATGCACGCCCAAGCCTTCCCAAATAAAAGAAATCTCATACAAAACACATGTCAAAAATCACTCAAATCACCTTCCAATTTAACAAGATATGAAATCCCATCCTCACCAAATTTAGAGATTTTGTTCCCTAAATAAATTAAGAAAATATCTTCCATATTTATTGGATTTGTTTCCTTGATTGAAGATCTCTTGAAAGCATTATAAAAAGAGGCCATTACCAAACCCTAAAAGGGGGACTCTCTCTTGCTAAGCTATACACGACAAACAAAGCAGGAAAAGAAAAAAAAACACAAAGCTACCTTATTCTTCTTGAATGGCCTCCACTCAAACAACAAAAGACAATAAGCCAGAAGCAATCAGCAGCCAACCACGTGAACAACACAGGAGACAAACTCCACCGAACACAAAAAAAAAAAACAAAACAAAACACAAAGCACCCAGAACGTGAATCAATCAACCAAACGGCCAAACAACAAATAAACAAATACCTATTCACTCACCGACCAAAAAATCCAACAAATACCCCTTCAATCACCGACTAAAACAGCAGCCCTTATCCTTAAAAAAAATAGCCCCTAAAAATGCACAAACAGTCCCCAAAACTAGCCCAAAAATAGCAGCCCAAAAATAGCAGCCCAAAAATAGCAAAACAGCAAGCAAAAAATAGCAAAACAGCGAGTGAAACAGCAAACCAAAAAAACAGCAAGCTTTAATCCTTCCGGCGACTGCTTAATGCACTTCCGAGAAGCAACTTGAAAGGTAAGACCTGAGGGCACCCTTTACTATATTTATTTTATAGTTCTAGACGCGGCATGTCTGATTAGACGTGAAATACGTCAAGCCGGAATGCGAAGTCCTACATCAAAGACGACCAAATTTGTGTGGTCGCATTTTTTTTTTATATTTATTTATTTTTATGGTTATTTTATTATTTTGCTTTTATTTTTGTTTCGATTTATTTATTGTTATTTATTATTTTGCATTTATTCTGTTATTTTTTTTTTATCTATCTAGTGTTATTTGTCTTTTATATTTATTTTCTCGCATTTATCGTTATTTTATCGTTTCGCTTTTACTTTTGTTTATATTATTTCACATCTACTTTCATGTCCGTTTACATTACGTTAATGATTGTGTATGTTATCCCTTGCGGTATATCGGATGGAAACCCATACATAAATTCCATAGCCGAATCCGAATGGACGATAGTGCGGTCTGTACTTGGGATACAACTCCACATACTGCTCGGGAAATATTCACATATGCGTGTTTATGTCATTATTGGTGCTATTTTCGCAAGAACGTTTGAACGCGTTTTCAAATGCAACTCGAACGCAAGCCTTCTGCCTCACTCCGTTCAAACGTGTTCTCGAACGCTACACGAACGTGAACTCTTTGGAACACTTTGTTCGAACGTGTTTACAAACGCTACACGAATGCATACACACTGGACAACCTATTTCTTTATATTTTATGCATTTTTACCTCTTTAGTTATTTACTTTGTGTTATGCATGCGTGATTAATTATTTGTTATTTATTATTGACGTTTTCTTCTACTTTTGATTATTATTATAATTTTCTTTCTCCTATTTCTTTATTTAATATGCTTTTGGAACTATGTATTTGCTTTCATTATTTCTATTAATGTTTATGGTGTGCGAATTTGTGTTATTTGAATTATCTTGCATGAACTGCATAAGACTTGGTTATACCATTGTGTGAACCCGTCCATTATACTGGCAAAAGTAAGGGACCATTCCGAACCCAACGGTTTGAGGTCTTCCCTTGCGAGGGGTGAGTGCGGCCTTAAATCATTTCCCAATTCACACTGGGTGGCGACTCCTTTATTTTCCGATTTAGTCCCATGCGGGCTACTTCGTACTTTCTACGGGCTGCGAGCCCAACAGTGTCGTGGTCGCCGACCACGATGTTTCATAATACATGCGTGAATAGAGCAATGATGTGCTAAAAGATAAATGCCATGGCCAGAAGCGCGGCAAAAACATCGTGGTAAAGGCTTTTAACCCCTCGATATATAGGACCTTTAATCCCACTTATTAAGCCAATGAGCACATAATACAATGCATATATAAAGTAAAGAAAATGATATCGGGCTTCGCGTATCCGATTGAACACATCTCACACTCGATCGAATACACCTTATTCGGCGTGGCAAAGCATCGTGGCAAAGGATTTTAACCTCTTCAATTAGAGGACCTTTCATCGCACTTACTAAGCCCATGCGCAATTAATGCAATGCATACATATGAAACGAAAGTAAATACAAAGATATCCGGCGCGGTGAAGTATCGTGGTAAAGGATTTTAACCTCTTCAATTAGAGGACCTTTCATCGCACTTACTAAGCCCATGCGCAATTAACACAACGCATATATATAAAACAAAAGTGAATACAAAGATATCCGGCGTGGCGAAGCAACGTGGAAAAGGATTTTAACCTCTTCAATTAGATGACCTTTCATTGCACTTACTAAGCCCATGTGTAATTAACATAATGCATATATATAAACAAAAGTAAATACAAAGATATCTGGCGCGACGAAGCATCATGGTAAATGATTTTAACCTCTTCAATTAGAGGACCTTTCATCGCACTTACTAAGCCTATGCACCATTAACACAATGCATATAAAAAATAAAGACCATAATATCGGCTTCGTATACCCGATTGAACACATCTTACATTCAACCGAATATACATCAATCGGCGCGGCAAAGCATCGTGATAAAGGATTTTAACCCCTCAAAATAGGGGACCTTTATTTCAACTTACTAAGCCCATGCGCTCGATCACATCATGCATAAGCAAATAACGTGCGGAATTTAAATGACAAATAACAAGTAAATCAAAGCAACATAAAACAAAAGAATGTGCCATTTACTCAATTGGTACGTGGAGTTGTATCCTGAGTACAGATCATACTACCGTCCATTCGGAATCGGCTATAAAATTTATGTCCGGGTTTCCATCCGATATACCGCGAGAGTTGACACATCTTTCATTTTATTCCAAGGCCACAACTACAATATTTCGTAATACATGCATATTTATCTACTCAAGGGCCACAACATGCATTTTAACATAATAATCATGCGAACAATACTCAATAAATAATAAAAATAAAATAGAAAATGAATGTGGAAAATACCATCTGGTCTAACCTTTCTTGCCGACTTTCGGACTTGCGTTTCACGGAGATCGGAAGGATAAAGCTCCTCAACTTCTCTGGTTCACTGGTTTAGCGTTTTAGCTCACTGTTTTGTTGTTTTGCTTGTTGTTTGGTCTCCGTTTTGCTGCAGTTTCCTCTGTATTTTCTGCTCACTGTTCGGGTCACTGTTTCGGCATTTCAATGGACTGTTTTGGGTGTTCTTTTAAAGGTTTTAAGTGCAGTTTTTTATGTTACTATTTTAAGGATTTTAGAGACTGTTTTAAGGTGTGCAGGGCTGCTGTTTTAAGGTGTGCAGGGCTGCTATTTCTGCGTGTAAAAGGGCTGCTGTTTGGGGCGTTTTTACTCAATGTTTTAGGCATTTTTTACTCACTGTTTTTGGGACTTGGGGGCTGCTGTATTGGTGTTTTTTTAGCTGCTGTTTGGGGTGTGTTTGGGCGGCTGTTTGGGGCGTTTTTGGGTGTTTTTTACTCACTTTTTTGGGGACTTAGGGGCTGATGTATTGGCGTTTTTTTAGCTGCTGTTTGGGGTGTGTTTGGGCTGCTGTTTGGGGGAGATTTCGGTAATGGAGGGCTGCTGTTTGGGGGATATTTCGGTATAGGAGGGCTGCTGTATGGGGCTGGTTTCGGTGGCTTTAGGAGGGTATAAGGGCTTGTTATTTTCGGCTATGGAGTGCAGGAGATGAAGAGAATTATTCTTTACTTGTTATGGTGCTATTGCCGTGAATTGTAGGAGATTGGAGAGAGTTGGGCGTGAATTCTGAGAGGAGGGGAGAGGTTTGGTTTGGCTTTTTTTATATAGAGAAAAGGCTAGGGCTTCTCCTTGTCTCACAAGGAAGGGATTTTGACATTAAAGAGAGGATTTGATTTGGTGTTGGATAAGGAAATCAATGTATTGAGGGGGGGAAAAAATTTGGTGAATTAGGAAGGTTGAATATTTGATTTGCTTGGTTAGGCATTTAATTTGTTAGATTAGGAAGTCAATATTTTTAATTGGTTATGATTGATTTTAATTAGGCATAATATTTCTTTAATTTAGTATATAATATTTTGGATTAGGAAGTTACAATATTTTTAATTGGTTATGATTGATTTTAATTAGGCATAATATTTCTTTAATTTAGTATATAATATTTTGGATTAGGAAGTTACAATATTTTAATTTGGTATAATTATATTTTATGTCTTATTTAATTTGGTAAATGACTTAATTAATATTTTATTTAGTTAATATTTAATTTAATTAATATTTAATTTAATTTGGGTCTATTTTAGAGGCCATGGGCGTGTGGGCCTAGGTGGGTGGGCGTGGGCTTTGTCTTGGTAAGCTAGGTGTTGTGTTGGTTTGGTGAGTGGGTTTGGGCCAAGGTTAAATGGTTCTGGGTTTTTTAGGCTGAAGTTGCTTTAAAACGGAGGTCCAACGAGCGAGCTTGGAGCTAAACAAGTGAATAAAAATCTAATGAAACACCGATTCCCTTCCAACGACCGTTTCCCGCAATATCCTTAACTAAAAAGGTAGTGTCTCCAGATGAGACTCATCATAGGGACTCACATGCAAAAATGCAGTGCCTACAGTCGCCCCCACTTTTATGGGACTTGTGTAATGTGTAACAGTGACAATCCTATCAAAGTTATGCAATGCATTTTCACTTACCGGGCTCGCCAGCTGCTATTTGACTTACCATGTGTTGAGTTGAGTTGATTTGGTGGTGAGGTGCTGCGACCCCTGGTTCATTCCCGAACCGTGCTCCATTTTTAGAGCGCCATTTTCGGCATCTTTTATGTGTGTGCTCCATTTTGGAGCGCCATTTTCGGCATCCATTTTCGGCATCTGTTCTGTGTGTGCTCCATTTTGGAACGCCATTTCTGGTATTTGCTGTGTGTGCTCCATTTTGGAATGCCATTTTCGGCCTTTGCTTTGTGTGCTCCATTTTGGAACTCCATTTTCGGCATTTGCTGTGTGTGCTCCACTTGGGAATGCCATTTTCGGCCTTTGTTGTGTGTGCTTTATTTTGAAATGCCATTTTCGGCGTCTGCTATGTGTGCTCCATTTTGGGGCGCCATTTTCGGCATCTGTTGTGGTAGCGGTCCATTTTTGAACCGAGCTGTGCGAGAATGTGGCTCATTTTTGAACCGTTATTTGATGAGATGGTCTTTGCCGCTACAAACCTCCGAACACAAAACAAACATTGCATGTATGTGATATGTATGCATGTATGCATGGATATGTATCATATTCCGATGGGTTAGGCCTTCCTTGGTCCATTTCCGAACCGTACTCCATTTTCGGAGTGCCACTTTCGGTGAGATGTGAAAGTAGTCCATTTTCGAACCATGCTCCACTTTCAGAATGCCATTTTTGGCGAGATGTGATAGTAGTCCATTTTTGAACCATGCTCCACTTTCGGAGTGCCATACTCGGCCAAACTGATGCTGATGTGGGCTCGCCCTTGGGACTCGTCCTTAAACTGAAACTGATGTGTGCCTCGGCCCTGGGACTCATCCCCAAAACTGAAACTGATGTGGGCCTCAGCCCATAAACTGATGTTGATACTAATGTGGGCCTCGCCCCAACTGATATTGATGTGGGCCTCGGCCCTAAACTGATGCTGATGTGGGCCTCGCCCCAAACTGATACTGATGTGGGCCTCGGCCCTAAACCGATGCTGATACTGATGTGGGCCTCGCCCCCAAGCTGATATTGATGTGGGCCTCGGCCCTAAACTGATATTGATGTGGGCTTCAGCCCTAAACTGATATTAATATGGGCCTCGGCCCTAAACTGATGCTGATGTGGGCCTCAGCCCTGACTGATACTGATATGGGTCTCAGCCCCAGACTGATACTTATGTGGGCCTCGGCCCCAGGCCGATATTGATGTGGGCCTCGGCCCTAAACTGATACTGATGTGGGCCTCGCCCTAAGCTGATACTGATGTGGGCCTCAGCCCTGTGACTCATCCCCAAACTGTAACTGATGTGGGCCTCGGCACTGGGACTCATCCCCAAAACTGAAACCGATGTGGGCCTTGCCCCTAAGCTGATACTGATGTGGGCCTCGGCCTTGGGACTCATCCCCAAACTGATGCTGATGTGGGCCTAAGCCCCTAAACTGATACTGATAATGTGGGCCTCGCCCCCAAGCTGATACTGATTCATTTCTGAAACTGACTGTAGTGTTGTTGCTTCTGAAGATTCCCCGTGTTCTAAACATCACTGAATTTCATAGTACCAAGGTTGAATGTTTTTCTCAAATATACTCATGTTGCAGGTTGGAGGGAGAGACTCAGGCAAGTAAACGAAATGAACGTCTTTATTATCATTTAAGAAATGGTTCGAACAGGTAGACCAAATCAATGTCTATATTAAAAATGCAGGATCAAATAAACTAGGAGGAACAACTTCATCATTCGCAGCATTGCCTTCTTTCTTGACCTACGGTTCTTCACTGTCATCCCCTATCTCCTGTAAGAAGCTTGGTGGTTAAGGGTTTGGAGGACAAAAGTTTCGGGCAATCCAGAGTTGATCATGTAGGTGGGTGGTGGAACGGAGTGGTAATTTGGTAGGGGGTTCCAATATGTGTTGGGTTGTTCTTTCTCTGGGTCGGGTATTTTATGAGCATCGATGAGGTTTTGGATTTCATGCCTAAGGCGGGTGCAGTTGTCAGTTTCGTGGCCTCTCCTCTAATGGAAGTGACAATACAAGCTTAGGTCAAGGTTAGGTGGTATAGGATCTGGAAGTGGTTTAGGCTCTAAGGGTTTTAGGAGTCCTTGTCCCTTCAACTTCTCAAGCACCTTAGATAACGGCTTCCCCAGGTTAGAGAAATGCCGGTTCTTGATGGCAGCAACCTCGGTAGTAGTGGGTTTAGTCTCAGAATGCCCCCAAAAGTTCTTCTATTCTGGCCATAAAACTTTCTGTTTTCATCCTCCTCTTCTTCAATATCCATAACAGTCTCTCTCAACTGTCGGAAATCAGTAATCATGGAGGTCATCCTCCTTAGCTTACCATAAATAGAGGGCTTGGTGCCCTTGATAATCATCTTAATTTGGTCTTTCTCTGAAGGCCGAGTCTGCATTTTCAAAAGTTGGCTTCTCCAGCGATCCATATACTCTTTGAAACTTTCCTCTGGCTTCTGTTTAGTGTTCTCCAAATCACGGAGTGACAAGTCAATCTCTAAGTCTGTAACATATTGCAGAAAAGCATCAGCTAGTTCTCTCCAATCCTCATTAACCTTCTTCTCAAGGCTATGATACCAAACCACAAGTACCCCCTCGAGTGACATCCCAAACATCTTTTGGACCTGGCGTTGTGATAGGCCCACTGAACTCATGACTGAGACATATTGCTGCAGATGGACTCTCGGGTCTCCATTCCCATTAAACTTGGTCATGTCGGGCATTTTAAACTGAGCTGGCAGCTGTTCTCCGAAGGTCATTGCCTCATAATCTAAATACTCTTCATGTTTACCCCTCATTTTGTGGGTAACTGTTTCAACCTGATCCCGGAGCTTCTGAAATTATTCCTGAGACCCAATCACTCTGCTTGTTGCATACTCTGCCATGTCATCATCAAAAGTGGGGATATCATCCCCCAACCCATTCAGAGGCTCATCGTCCCTTACATTCTCAGAATTTCCCCCAGCACGGGGCACATCCACATTTGCCATGGCGGTAGTCAATGCTTTCAACTGTTCGATAATCTTGGCGAAATCGTTCTCTAACTGATCCATACGGGATACCTCATTACCGGATTCACTCATGCCTGTTACTGTTCTTTTAGTGAGTCTTGTCCTTTCTCTAACCCAAACAGTATCTATGATGTCTTTTTGAGACATAGAAGGTTTTAACATGATATATGTATGTATGAGGTGCATGAGATGCATGTAACATATATAACATACTAAATCAACTAAAATTTTCAAACAAATCGGCCCGTTATCATTTTAGAAGCTTTTGGGCTAACTGTCATAGGAGTGAACTCGTCGCAGTTTAAATGGCCCAACGAGTTCACATCTCATGGCAAAGAGCCCAACTAATTCCAAATGGTAATGTTCCGAACACAAGCACAAAGTGGCCCATCAATCACTTAGAAGCCTTTGGCCCAATCGTCATAAAATACGTTCTTGTCCCAGTTTAAATGGCCCAACAAGCCCATATCCCATGACAAATGGTCCAAATGGATACAAATGACGATGTTCCCAAACACAAGCATAAAAGAAAGATAATGCAAACATAAAACAATGATTTCTACATAATGGCCCATCAATATTTCAGAAGCTTTGGGCCTAATGGTCATAAGGGACGAACTTTCCCCAGTTTAAATGGCCCAGCAAGTTCGCATTTCTGACAATAGTCCAACTGCATCCAAATGAGGATGGTCCACAAGCACATACTCAAGGAAATAATTGTTACTTTAACCATACAACCCCGGTCTATGGGTAGGTTCGCAAGAGTGTAGACAAAGGCTCTCACCGGCAAAGGATGGCCCACAACTAGGTCTCCCCAATCAAGGGTTCGAGCGACCAAATGAGCGCACACTTTTTTATACACTAAGGTACGTCCCAATGAGCTATGGTGTGTGACTGACTGTTAAATGGATTTCCCGTTGTAGATTCCCCAGAGGGAGGGTGGAGCGAGGCTCTCTTAAGTACCATAGCCTCTTAGGCTCTTATCACTTGGTGACAGGAATAAACTACGAGTCCTCCAAATTAGTCCATCACAATAGGCTACGGGTAGATGGCTATATAAGTGCCTTCACAGCTTTTCCTTCTAGAAAGGTAGTGAATGAAGGAAGACACCAAACCATTACCTAGCCTCAAAATGCCTTTGATTAAAACCCCCATTTTATCCACTATAGACACGGTCAATTATAATATAAATCCAAACATTACAAGACAATATTTCGGGGCCGATTCTCTATCCCCAGTGGAGTCGCCAGACTGTGGGACACAGAAACTAGACGACGCATGCTGTTCTAGGCTCGCGGCCTAGTCGGGAGTACGGAGTAGCCACGGGAGACTAACCGGAGAATAATGGAGTCGCCACCCGGTGTGAACCGGGAAAATGAGATTTAAGGCCGCACTCACCCCTCGCAAGGGAAGACCTCAAACCGTTGGTTTGGAATGGTCCCTTACTTATGTCACTTGTAATGAAAGGATTTGTGTAATAATTTAATCAAGCTTAAGTAACACTTATTTCCAAGAGTATCATGCTTCTAAGTTCATATGCGCAAAAATAAAACTTACACCTAAATTTGCATATATCTTACATCTAAGATTGCATGCTTGAAAGTACGTCAAAGTAGCAACGAACATACAACTTCATTGGTATATTGTATTCATGGAAACACAAGCACACACTAACCACGCAAGCACACATAAAAGCAAATCAAATAATGGCGAACATGTGATTTCATAGACATATCATACTTATACGTGCGGAAGCATAAACAAATAGCCATTCATGTCCATGTGTAAAAAAAAGTGAACTAAGTACATAATGCAAAAAGACAATTAAGGATGCAATTAGGCATTAAAGTAAGCATGCTATGACGTGGTGCAAAAGAAGATAACTAATATGGACACAAACACAGATGTGACCACTTTTCCAAGTGGTACGTGGAATTGTATCCCAAGTACAGGCCGCACTACCGTCCATTCAGAATCGGCTACGGAATTTATGTCTGGGTTTCCATCCGATATACCATAAGAAATAATACTCAAATGCTATCATAACATGGATATATGGATTGCAATACGTTAAGCCAAAAATAAGGTAAATGATGCAACCAATGGAATAAATGTGCTTTTCATTATGATGCGTACAAAGATAAGGATGACTATATGGGATTTCATAATACATGCGTGAATAGAGCAATGATGTGCTAAAAGATAAATGCCATGGCCAGAAGCGCGGAAAAAACATCGTGGTAAAGGCTTTTAACCCCTCGATATATAGGACCTTTAATCCCACTTATTAAGCCCATGAGCACATAATACAATGCATATATAAAGTAAAGAAAATGATATCGGGCTTCGCGTATCCGATTGAACACATCTCACACTCAATCGAATACACCTTATTCGGCGCGGCAAAGCATCTTGGCAAAGGATTTTAACCTCTTCAATTAGAGGACCTTTCATCGCACTTACTAAGCCCATGCGCATTATTGTAATGCATACATATGAAACGAAAGTAAATACAAAGATATCCGGCACGGCGAAGCATCGTGGTAAAGGATTTTAACCTCTTAAATTAGAGGACCTTTCATCACACTTACTAAGCCAATACGCAATTAACACAACGCATATATATAAAACAAAAGTGAATACAAAGATATCCGGCCGGCACGGCAAGCATCGTGGTAAAGGATTTTAACCTCTTCAATTAGAGGACCTTTCATCACACTTACTAAGCCCATGCGCCATTAACACAATGCATATAAAAAATAAAGACCATAATATCGGCTTCGTATACCCGATTGAACACATCTTACATTCAACCGAATATACATCAATCGGCACGGAAAAGCATCGTGATAAAGGATTTTAACCCCTCAAAATAGGGGACCTTTAATTCAACTTACTAAGCCCATGCGCTCGATCACATCATGCATAAACAAATAACGTGCGGAATTTAAATGATAAATAACAATTAAATCAAAGCAACATAAAACAAAAGAATGTGCCGTTTACTCAAGCGGTACGTGGAGTTGTATCCCGAGTACAGATCATACTACTGTCCATTCGGAATCGGCTATGAAATTTTTGTCCGGGTTTCCATCCGATATACCGCGAGAGTTTACACATCTTTCATTTTATTCCAAGGCCACAACATATAATATTTCGTAATACAAGCATATTTATCTACTCAGAGGCCACAACATGTATTTTAACATAATAATCATGTGAACAATACTCAATAAATAATAAAAATAACACAGAAAACAAATGTGGAAAATACCCTCAGGTCTAACCTTTATTGCCGACTTTCAGACTTGCATTTCACGGAGATCGGAAGGGTAAAGCTCCTCAACTTCTCCGGTTCACTGGTTTAGCGTCTTAGCTCACTATTTTGCTGTTTTTCTTGTTGTTTGGCCTCCATTTTGCTGATGTTTCCTCTGTATTTTCTGTTCACTGTTCGGGTCACTGTTTCGGCGTTTCAATGGACTATTTTGGGTGTTCTTTTAAAGGTTTTAAGTGCAGTTTTTTATGTTACTGTTTTAAGGTTTTTAGGGACTGTTTTAAGGTGTGCAAGGCTGTTGTTTCTGCGTGTAAAAGGGCTGCTGTTTGGGGCATTTTTACTCACTGTTTTGGGCATGTTTTACTCACTGTTTTGGGGCCTTAGGGGCTGCTGTTGTATTGGCGTTTTTTTAGCTGCTGTTTGGGGTGTGTTTGGGCTGCTGTTTGGGGCGTTTTTTGGTGTTTTTTAATCACTGTTTTGGGGACTTAGGAGGCTGCTGTATTGGTGTTTTTTTAGCTGCTGTTTGGGGTGTGTTTGGGTGCTGTTTGGGGGAGATTTCGGTAATGGAGGGCTGCTGTATGGGGCTAGTTTCGGTGGCTTTAGGAGGGTATAAGGGCTTGTTATTTTCGGCTATGGAGTGGAGGAGATGAAGAGATTTATTCTTTACTTGTTATGGTGCTATTGCCGTGAATTGTAGGAGATTGGAGAGAGTTGGGAGTGAATTCTAAGAGGAGGGGAGAGGCTTGGTTTGGCTTTGTTTATATATAGAAAGGGCTAGGGCTTCTCTTTGTCTCACAAGGAAGGGATTTTGGCATTAAAGAGAGGATTTGATTTGGTGTTGGATAAGGAAATCAATGGATTGAGGGGGGGACAAAATTTGGTGAATTAGGAAGGTTGAATATTTGATTTGCTTGGTTAGGCATTTAATTTGTTAGATTAGGAAGTCAATATTTTTAATTGGTTATGATTGATTTTAATTAGGCATAATATTTCTTTAATTTAGTGTATAATATTTTGGATTAGGAAGTTACAATATTTTAATTTGGTATAATTATATTTTATGTCTTATTTAATTTGGTAAATGACTTAATTAATATTTTATTTAGTTAATATTTAATTTAATTAATATTTAATTTAATTTGGGTGTATTTTAGAGGCCATGGGCGTGTGGGCCTAGGTGGGTGTGGGCGTGGGCTTTGTCTTGGTAAGTTAGGTGTTGTGTTGGTTTGGTGAGTGGGTTTGGGCCAAGGTTAAATGGTTCTGGGTTTTTTAGGCTAAATGTGCTTTAAAACGGAGGTCCAACGAGCGAGCTTGGAGCTAAACAATTGAGTAAAAATCTAATGAAACACCGATTCCCTTCCGACGACCGTTTCCCGCAATATCCTTAACTAAAAAGGTAGTGTCTCCAGATGAGACTCATCATAGGGACTCACATGCAAAAATGCAGTGCCTACAATGTGTTTTGTGTATTTTAAAGATAAATAAGGTTTCAAGACTCGCGAATCAAATCGGGGCCAAAACAGCGAAAAACAGACAAAGAAAGCAAAATTGGAATTTTGCGTCGTGATGCACTGACGTAATCAGCCTGCCGACACGCGTCATCATCATGTCAGTCTCAATTACTACTCTGCCGACACTCATCATCTCCTCATCATCATCACGTCAGCACTTGCATCATCACCATATCATCATAACGTCAGCACAATCATTCACTCTGCCGACACACGTCATTGCTTATGTCAGCATGATGTCAACATCGCGACGAGCAAACCTTCACGCGTCGTGATGCCGAGCCAATAATTTTTATCCACAGCCACATGTCATCATCTCGTCAAACCGCGTACATGCGTCAAAGATCAACGGCGCGTCACGATGCGTAGGGCAGAATTTTGCCTATAAATTGAGGCCGAAATCAGAAGGAAAATCCATACCTTCTTCTAGGGAATTCCTTAAGAATAATAAGAAGATTGTATCTTGTTTGTTTATTTACAGTTTTCTTGTATTTTATTTTTATTTTAAGCAATAGATCTTTCTTTATTTTACTTTTCAGTATGAGTAGGTAACTTCCCACTGCTGGGGTGAAAGGTAAAGCTTTTATTATTATAATTTAGATTAATCTCCCTTAGTTATAATATATATAATATTTTAAAACTTAACTTAATGGGATACCGCCTTTATGGTCGATTGGACTTAATTAAATTGATTTTAACCTAACTTAATGGGATACCGCCTTTATAGTCAGTTGTAATTAATTAAAAATTTGACTTAATCAAGATACCGCCTATTTGGTCGGTTGGTAATATCATGCAATTTATATATTATAATAAGGGAGATTTCTAAATTAGAAGTAATAAAAGTGGATCCTCTAACCCCCAGCATTTTATTTTATTGTTAATTTTATCTTTTAATTTCCAAGTTTACTTTATGTCATTTTCTTTATTTAAGTTTTTACTAGTCCTACATATGTGTTGAAACTAAATACCATATCTGGAGTTGTGATGAATTCCAATATCACCGTTTTATAAGTGGTTATTTTATGTCTTGGGTAATATAAAAGTTTATTTATTGAGTCTTAAGCTTAATGCTTCTTGTTAACTGGCCACTAATAAGATTGATTTGGTAAACATAAAATAAACTTGACAGAGGAATTTTAGGATATATTGCACAAACATGAGATAATCACTTCATCTTTTAAAGATATTGGAAAGATTCACAACCCTATAAAGTTTTATAATATTGAATTTTCCTTAAATTTACTTTCGCACTGTTTTATTTACTTGTTTCAAATAAAAATCATCATCCAACCAACAATCAATCATTTAGATACTCGTAAACATTTAACTTCATAAATTGATAGCCTATGTATTAAGTCCTCGTGGGATCGATACATTTTATACAACTTGAGCGATACGTGCACTTGCATAACGTGTGTGTTTATACACCGATCAAGGTTTTGGCGCCGTTGCCGGGGACTTATTTATCTTTCACTATTAATTTTGGGGTTACATACCTTTACCCGTGTCTAATTTGTTTTTACTTACTATTTTTGTTTTCTTGTGTTTCAGGTTCTCAGACACTACATGAGAAAGACCAGAAGCTTTGAAATCTGTCCACTTGACCCAAAAATTGAAAGAATAATCGGACAGTTGAGAAGGGAAAGGCGACAAGGCCAAGAAGCACTGATCAACATGAACAATCAAGAACCTGAACTTTTGGAGATTGCACCACCAATTCCCATTCGAGACAGAACTATTTCGGTGGTCGACGGCTTCATTTCATACATTGTACTTCCTCTCTTACCAGCAAATACATGTGACATCAAAATATGCATTCAGATGATACAACAGTCAGTTCAGTTTGGGGGGAATGCAACTGAAGATCCTAATGCCCACATCACCAACTTCCTGGAAGTTTTAAGAACATTCAATTACAACCGAGTGGCAGAAGAAGCAATGAGACTGTGTATTTTTCCATATTCCTTGAAAGACATAGCTAAGGCTTGGCTACATTCACTACCAGCAGGTTCCATCACAACTTGGAACACTCTTGCCACCAAATTCCTTGTAAAATATTTTCCCCTAGCCAGAACAGCAAACCTGAGGAATGATATCACATCCTTTGTACAATATGAGTCAGAATCCCTCTACGAAGCTTGGGAAAGATACAAGGAGTTGCTCAGAAAATGTCCTTACCATGAGATTGCAAAGTGGCTACAGGTCCAAACCTTCTACAATGGACTAATGAGAACCACAATAGATACTACTACTGGAGGAGCTTTAATGGCAAAAAGTGAAGATCAGGCCTCAGACTTAATTGTAGAAATGGTCAACAACAAATCTTTGTGGCCAACAGAAAGGAGCATAATTCAACGAATAGCATGAATCTACGCAGTCAGAGCCAACACAGCATTCAATGCCAAGTTGGATCAGATAAGCAAATGCCTGGAAACATTTAGCACGAAAGTTGTGAACATCGCCAGTTCCACAAGTTCACCATATGGAGGAGCACTAAAGGCATAATCATACAACCAACATGATGAGACGGTGAATTATGTTAGTAATTTCAATAGACAGTGAAACAATCCATATTCCAGCACCTACAATCCAGGTTGTAGGAATCATCACAATTTCGCATGGAGCAATAATTCAGGGCAAATGAACAATCCACCACCTGGATTCCAACAGCAAAACAAAGGCCAAGGTATGAAAAAGAACTAGGGATAGCAGAATTGCTAGCCCATATGAAAAAACAACAAGCAACATACGATGCAATATTTCAAAGCCAATCAGCTTCTATAAAGGCACTAGAGAATCAATTGGGACAACTAGCTAATGCTCAGAGTTACAGACCGCAAGGTTCCCTTCCTAGCAACACAGAACCAAATCCAAGGAACAGAGGGAATGAGCAATGTCATGCCATCACTTTGAAAAGTTGAAATCAACAAAGATGTTGGAGTCCAGGTAACTGCTAAGGATATTCCAAAACAAAGCACTGAAACAGAGCCACAGATGGAGGAAAAATAGACAAAAGAAAATGATCGAGAAAGATTCACTTCACCTTCACCTCCACATTTTCCACAGTGTCTCCAGAAAAACAAACAGGACAAGCAGTTTGCTCGATTCCTGGAGATCTTCAAAAAGTTGCATATCAACATTCCATTTGCAGAAACGTTGGAACAAATGCCCAGTTATGTGAAATTCATGAAAGACATTTTGTCACGAAAACGAAGATTGGGAGATTACAAGACAGTAGCATTGATAGAAGAATGCAGCGCCATCATTCAAAGGAAGTTTCCCCAAAAGTTGAAAGATCCTGGCAGTTTCACCATCCCTTGTACCATAAGAGAACATAACTTCGGTAAGGCTTTGTGTGATTTAGGTGCTAATATTAACTTGATGCCTTTGTCCATTTACAGGAAACTGTAGATTGGAGAAGCAAAGCCCACCTCAATCTCTTTGCAACTTGGTGATAGAACACTCACATTTCCGAGAGGTGTAGTTGAAGATATGCTTGTCTAAGTCGACAAATTCATTTTCCCAGCAGATTTTATTGTCATTGTCATGGAAGAAGACGAAGACGTACCCATCATCCTCGGGAGACCATTCTCGACTACAGGTCAAACCATTATTGATGTACAAAAATGTGAACTAACCATGAAGGTACAGGACCAAGAAGTAATATTCAATGTTTTCAAAGCCATGAATTTCCCGGATGATGACAAGAAAGAGGAATATTTCAGACTTGATGTGATAGATAGTACCGTCCAGAACTCAGATGAAATGAAAAGTTCCACTGACAAACTTAAAGTATGTCATCTGCATGTGAAGCTTGAACATAAAGCGTAATGCGCACTGAAGAAGTTAAATCTTGAAATACAAGCAACATGAAAGAAAAGGCTCCACCAACTCAGAGAATTGGAGGAATTTCACATACAGCCTTTTGAGAATGTCAAACTGTACAAAGAAAAGGCCAATAAGAGACATGATGAGAAGTTACTACATATACAATTGGAACCGGGGCATCGGGTATTGTTAAACAAATCAAGGTTGAAATTTTTCCCTAGGATGTTAAAATCACGGTGTTCAAGTCCATTCTTAATCAGCCAAGTTTTACCATGTGGTTTCGTTGAGTTACATGATCCCAACTTCAATAAAACATTCAAAGTTAACAGCAAGCGTGTCAAACACTACTAGGGAGAATCATTTGAGCAACAAAAAGAAAGTGTCACACTTGCAGTTCCAGCCTAGCCATCGGGCAGTCATGTCTAGCCGACGACATTAAACTTGGTGCTAGCAGAGAGGCAACCCATGTAATTTGGGTATATATTAATATTTGGTGTGTTTTATTGTTGTGTGTTTAAGTTTTATAGGTAAAGTCACAGACAGGATGGAATACGTTCTCGGAAATCTTCACAAGTAATTTCCTTATCTCCCTCAAAACTCTCTGATGAAAGTCTACAAAGCACGAATGCAACGAATGAGACTTCTGATGATCAAAGGTATTCCTAATGACATTAATTGGATTATTGAAGCACGAGTCCGATTGGCAGGTGAGTCACTTGACTCTTTTGTTTCATTTCTGCCTGGTTTAGGAAGAAGCACATATGCTAAGAAAAGAAGAGCTAAGAGATTAGGTGTTTGCTATAAATGTGCACGCATGATATATAATACTTGTTGTCGTACTTTAGGAATAGTGTCTAATAACCGCGAAGAAAAAATTAAATTCATTAGGCATGGCATGATTAATGAGTCTTTGGATGACATATCATTGACTCTTGAGAGGTATCCCAGTGGATATGTGTATCACATAATTTGCATGTTACATACACAGTTTCGGAAAGAAAAGCAACAATTAAGTCTGGGGAATCTGACTTTAAAAGACTTTGTTTGCCAATTTATAAGAAAACTGGATGGGAAGCTTGTCCCTGACGCATAGATTTCATTCAAGCCATTACTGTCTGTACATAATATTATCTCTTTGTCTTTAACTAATAATTGTGATTTGTTTTTTTATTTTCTTTTATTTTCTCTGACAGGATCCATATTTTTTTACTTTCACGATTTATTTTTCTTTTAGCTAATAATTGTCATCTGCCAGGTACTAATGCTATTATTACTCACCATTTTTCAGGTTCTATAAATTCATCTCGTTATTGCACTCTTGAAGACATCCAGATTTGAGAAAGAAATACATAAAAAATGGAAGCAACTTCAAGAAAACGAGTTGTAAACTTCTATGTATTTTACGGTACTAGTTATGGTTCCAAACTAGAATTTGCTGAGGCAACATAGGAATTGGGTAGAGTCATAGCTGAGAGGAATATGCACTTAGTATATGGCGGTGGCAATCTTGGACAAATGGGGTACGTTTCAAGGGCCGTACAAGAATGAGGAAGTCAAGTTTTGGGAATCATTCCAAAACCTTTGGCAGAGGCAAATCTTATAGGACCATCAAACGGAGATGAATGAATCGTGCCAGGTATGTCCGAATGACTTGTTGAAATGATTAATCGTGCTGATGCTTTTATTGCTTTGTCAGGTGGCTTGGGCATAATGGAGGAAATGTTTACAATGCTATCTTGGGCGACTGTTTAACGTTGATGGATTATATGACTTTCTTTGTGTGTTTCTTGATGATGCCCGGAAAAATGGGTTCGTTTCAAAACCTGTAAAAGATATCTTCTTCACTGCCAGAACTGCCCATGATTTAATTGACCAACTCTTATCTTTTGAACCACAAATTGTCTCTATCCCTTCCAAGATAAATTGGTCCGATAATGATTGTGCTAAGAAGCGTCGGATAAATCTGGATCTTAACCTTTAATTTTCTTTTTAGATGTAGATTTCCAGCTAACCAGGTATTATCTTCTAAACGCTACTTCATTATTTTAGACGTTGGAGACAATTTCTCAATTAGGTTTGGGGGAGGGGAATAGTTGATTAGCATCTTATTTTTATTTTTTCTTTGTGTTGTTTTTGCTTGGTTTTTAGTCAAAACTTTTCAAAAATATTTTTAAAAATATTAATTAAAATAATTTTAAAAAAAATATTTAGTGTTTTTGTGTTTTTAACTTGATTAATCAGGTGGAATGGTGTTTGAGATAGCTGTGTAAGGAATTACCACTCCTGAGACGTATCTCAACCTATTTCGTAGGTTGGCCATGCGCGTCGCGACCCGCGTCAATGTTTGACATGTGGCATGTGACATTGACGAGATGTTGACATGTGGCACGTGGCTGTTGGCAGCTGACGTCATACTGACGCAAGGAATGATGTTTGTCGGTAGATTGAATTATTGTGCTGACGTCATGATGACGTAATGATGACGCACGTGTTGACATGGCGATGACGAGTGTCGGCAGCATAGTAACTGAGGCACGACGCGACGTAGAGAGTGTGCGCATCACGACGCGAATTTCCAACATTACCTTTTTTGTCTGTTTTTTACCGTTTTAGCCCTGATTTGATTCCATTGAGTCGTCAAATCTTATTTATCTACAAAATAACACAAAACACATCAAAATATTCACAAAACTCAAGAAACTATACAAAATAATAAGTAAAAGAGGCAGTAAATATTGATATATTTTCTGCTTATCACACCCCCAAACCTAACATTTTGCTAATCCTCGAGCAAAACAAACAAATAAAATACAATAAACAACTTTAAAATAAAATTAAACTAAGCCACTTTCGTAGGGATCACAATTACATTTAGCATATGCAATAAGCCTTTAAACCTCTAGGTGTCCATAGTGGACAAGTTGTAGTCTCGTGAGGGCTTACAGCGACGATACCCACAAACGTCAATCAAATGTACAATCAAACACACAAAATAAGTTAGGGACTAAACAAGTGAAATTTTATCCAAGTTAATAGTTTTTTTCCTTCTTTCTAAATACAATATTCATAAGTGTAGTTGAAAAGAGAGTAATATTTTTATCCTAAAGTTATATCAGAATTCAAACCTTTTTGGCAATGGAATTTTTTTTTTAACATCTTCAATCCATGTAGCGAGCTTTGGGCGAATGACTCCCAAGCAAGTTAACTTTAGGGAACTAGGAGTTAAGACACCCCTACAGACTTAATTACACGGATCTCATATGTTTAAAGGTTCTACCATTTGATGAGAACAATCTCTGCTTACTGAGGCAAGACGTCCGGTTACTAAGTAGAAACTTTATTATTTTTAACTCAATCTTTTACCGTTTGACGCGAACAATCTCTGCTTACTGAGGTAAGACGCCCGGTTACTGAGTAAAAGCATGGTTAATTATTTATATATACATTTTTTATTCCATTGCTTTCAGATGCTTCCTCCAATAAACTAGAGCACTGAATATTACAAACTTTTCACTTAAAACTCATGTCCGTATGTTACCATGCATGTTGATAGTACCTGTCAACTGAGCATATGAAGATCCAATTTAATCAGTATTATGGAGAATTCACAAATTTAAATAATTCAAAATGAATTAAATAAAAATTAACTTATTATGAAAAAGGTTGAGATACGTCTTGGGAGAGGAAATTCCTTACACAACTATCTCAAAATCCAATTTCCACATGGTTTAAAAACATAAAAATCAATTTTTTTGACTAAAAACCAAGCAAAAACAACACAACGAAAATGAAAAACAAGA
This sequence comes from Zanthoxylum bungeanum, assembly GCA_019454045.1. Taxonomy (NCBI): domain Eukaryota; kingdom Viridiplantae; phylum Streptophyta; class Magnoliopsida; order Sapindales; family Rutaceae; genus Zanthoxylum; species Zanthoxylum bungeanum. The sequence goes on from SKCR01001205.1 coordinate 153,213, forward strand.
TACTAGTCAATTATTCCCCTCCCCCAAACCTAATTGAGACATTGTCACCAATGTCTAAAAAGTAGAAGAAAAATTTATAAGACAGTACCTGGTTAGCGTGTAATTGTACATTTAAAAAGAAAATTAAAGATTAAGATCCAGATTTATCTGACGCTTCTTACCACGATCATTTTCGGACCAGTTTATCTTGGAAATGATATGGTCAATATATGGTTCAAAGGCTAAGCGTTGGTTAATTAAATCATTGGCTGTTCTGACAGTGAATAGGGTATCTTTTACGGGTTTTGAAAGGAACCCATTTCTATGAGCATCTTCAAGAAACACACAAAGAAATTGATAAAATCCATCAACGTTAAACAATGCAATTGGTTTCTAGTGTATGTTTAAGTTCGCCCAAGATAATACTGTGAAAATTTCATCCATCGTGCCCAAGCCACCTGGCAAAGCAATAAATGCATCAGCACGGTTAATCATTTCAACAAGTCATTCGGACATACTGTGGGAACACAGAAACTGGACGACGCATGTTGTCCCGGGCTCGCGGCCCGGTCGGGAGTACGGAATAGCCATGGGGGACTAAACCGGAGAATAATGGAGTCGCCACCCGGTGTGAACCGGGACAAAGATTTAAGGCCGCACTCACCCCTCGCAAGGGAAGACCTCAAACCGTTGGGTTCGAATGGTCCCTTACTCATGCCACTTATAATGACAGGATTTATGTAATAACTTAATCAAGCTTAAGTAACACTTATTTCTAAGAATATCATGCTTCTAAATTCACATACATACATCAACAAGTTCATCTAAATTTATATGTAACATACATTCGAATTCGCATACAGCCTATTTGCATGTAATTTATGTCTCAATTTGCATACATAAGGATTATCATATGACAAGCATACAAGTTAATGAACGCATTGGTGGACACAGAAGCGCAAACAAATATCATTCTTACTAGCATACATATTAAGAAAAGATATTTAAGCGCATAACAGAAATAGACAACTAGAGAGGTAATACAAATGCATAACGTTAAAAAGGGGGAACTATGTGCTAAGATGGACATGTCGTAATATGATGCAAGAGGATCTGTTTACCGAGGCGTTCGTGCAGCGTTCGTAGACGCGTTTGAACGGTAAACAGAAGGTTCTCGTTCGAATAGCGTTCGTAAACACGTTCGAACGGAAATGAAACAGAATGCTCACGTTAGTATGGCGTTCGTGAACGCGTTCGAACGGAAATGAAACAGAATGCTCACGTTCATATGGCGTTTGTGAACGCGTTCGAACAGGGATGAGACCTGATGCATGATAAGGCAAAAATGCATGCGCGTTCGAGTTGCGTTCGTAAACGCGTTCGAACGGGAACAGACCTGATGCATGAAATGGGACGCAATACATAAATGGCAAATAGTACCATGCGAGGCGCGGCGAAGCATCGTGGTAAAGAATTTTAACCTCTTCAATTAGAGGACCTCTCATTGCAATTACTAAGCCCATGCGCTCGATCGCATCATGCATACAAAGAATTAAACACCATAATATCAGACTTAGTATGCCCGATTGAACGTATCTTGCATTCAACCGAACACGCATCAACCGGCGCGGCAAAGCATCGTGGTAAAGGGCTTTAACCCCTCTCTATAGGGGATCTTTCATTCCACTTACTAAGCTCATGCGATTGATTGAACCATGCATAAGAACATAAAGGCAATCATATCAAACTAAGTATGCCCGATTGAACACATCTTACATCCAACCGAACACACATCAATCGGCGTGGCAAAGCATCGTGGTAAAGGGCTTTAACCCCTCCCCATAGGGGATCTTTCATTCCACTTACTAAGCCCATGCGCTCGATTGAACCATGCATAAATAAGCAACATGCAGAATTCTAGTGACGAAAAATAAATAAACCAAAACAACACAAAACAAAAGAGGGTGCCGTTTACTCAAGCGGTACGTGGAGTTGTATCCCAAGTACAGACCGCAGTACCGTCCATTCGGATTCGGCTACGGAATTTACGTTTGGGTTTCCATCCTATATACCACAAGAGACGAGACTCTTCCATTCACCCAATACCCACAACACACATCATACACAAACAAGATTTAATCAAATAAGTAAAATACAATCAAAATAAATAACAAAAATCAAATAAAGATGAGTGTGAAAAGTACCCTCAGGTCTAACCTTTTAAATCACCTCTCGGATGTACGGCACACGGTCGTCGGAAGGGTGGTTGCTCCGCAACTCTTTCGGTTCACTGGTTCACTGCTCTCGTTCGTTGTCTCACTGTTTGGAGTCGTCGTTCTCTGTCTTTTGCTGCTGCTTTTGACTCCGATTTGCTACTGTTCGGCCTCTGTTTTGCTGCTCACTGTTCAGGTCACCTGTTTTGACGTTTCAACGGACTGTTCCAAGTTTTTGTGTGGGTTCTTAGTGCAGTCTTGTGTGATTATTTTAAGGATTATGAATGCAGTTTTTTATGTTATTACTTTAAGGTTTTTAGGGAATGTTTTAAGAGGATTTTGCTGCTGTATAGGGGGTGGTTTGGGCATGATTTGGCTACTGTAGGGGTGGTTTGGGCGTGATTTTGCTACTGTTTTAGTGTTAAAGGGGCTGTTATATTAGGGTATGATTTCGGCAATGGGAGAGTGAGGATGAAGAGAACTTTTTCTTGTTATTTTCTTGAGTGGCTAGGGCTCTTGGTGTGTTGTGATTTGTGTGAGTGAGCTAAGGGAAAGGGGTTGGAAATTCTTTGCTTCTTTTCTTTGTAATGGGCGTGCACTAGGGGGATTCGAGAGGAGAGGTGGCTAGGTTAGGTCATGTTTATATAGAAGAGAGCTAGGGTTTGTCCTTGTTTCACAAGGAAGGGATCTTGCATTCAATTTAGGATTTGGTCTTAAGGAAAGTCAAAGATTGATGGGGGACAAGGTTAATTCAAATTAGGAAGGTGATATCTTTAATTTGTGTTGATTAGGCATACAATATTTTAAGTTAGGAATAATATATTTTTAATTGGGAATATAATTGGTTGATTGATTTTAATTAGGCATGACATCTTTTTTAATTTGGTATGTGATTTTTAGATTTGTTTTGATTTCACCATGTGTCAAATATGTGTTTTAAGTGGGCTTGGGCGTGTGGGCCAAGGCTTGGGCGAATTGGGCTTAATATGAGGCTAGCAGCAAAACCAGAATTACCGACACCGTTCGAACGCCGCCTCGAACGCGACACGAACGCCCGCAATCTGTTTGTCGTTCGAACGCATACACAAACGCAGCACGAACGAAAACAGTGAACCTTGTTTATTTTGAATTTCCCCTTCCGATATCCGTTTCCCGCGGCTTCCGTGACTCAAAAGGTAGTGCCTCTAAATGAGACTCATCATCGGGTTTCACATGCAAAAATACAATGCCTACAATCGACCCCACTTTGATCGGACTTGTGCAGTGTGTGACTTTGAACAATTCTTTCAAAGTTATGCAATGCATTTTCACTTACCTGGCTCGCCAGCTGCCACTTGACTTACCATGTGTTGAGTTGATTTGGGTGGTGAGGTGCTGCGACCCCTGGTTCATTCCCGAACCGTGTTGTGATGTGGTCCATTCCCGAACCGTTGTCGTGAGGTGGACCATTCCCGAACCGTTACTGTGAGTTGGTCCATTCCCGAACCGTTACTGTGAGGTGGTCCATTCCCGAACCGTTACTGTGAGGTGGTTCATTCCCGAACCGTGCTTCCATTCTTGGAGTGCCATTCTCGGCTTGTGATGTAATGGGCCTCAACCCTAGGACTCATCCCCAAAACCGATAGTGATGTGGGCCTCGACCCTCGGGATTCATTCCTAAAACTGATGCTGAAGTGGGCCTCGGCCCTAACTGCTACTGATATGGGCCTCGCCCCCAGACTGATATTGATGTGGGCCTCGACCCTCAGGATTCATTCCTAAAACGGTTGCTGAAGTGGGCCTCGGCTCTAACTGCTACTGATATGGGCCTCGCCCCCAGACTGATACTGATGTGGGCCTCGACCCTCGGGATTCATTCCAAAATTCTGAGAGATTCATTCCTTGGTTTCATTCCAAAATCTGAGAGATTCATTCCCCGGATTCATTCTAAATTCTTGAGAGATTCATTCCTTAGATTCGTTCCAAATCTGAGAGATTCATTCCCCGGATTCATTCCAAATTCTTGAGAGATTCATTCTCTGGATTCGTTCCAAACTCTGAGAGATTCATTCCCTAGATCCGTTCCAAATCTGAGAGATTCATTCCCCGGATTCATTCCAAATTCTTGAGAGATTCATTCTCTGGATTCGTTCCAAACTCTGAGAGATTCATTCCCTGGATCCGTTCCAAATTCTGAGAGATTCATTCCCTGGATTCGTTCCAAACTCTGAGAGATTCATTCTTTGGATTCGTTCCTGAAACTGTACTGTTGCTGTTTCTGACTAGCTTGCCTTTGCTGTTTTTCTCTCTTTCTTTCTTCGAAACCTGTTAATATAAAACAAAACAAACACAAAAAAAATGATGCAAAATGTGTTACATGTATGCATGAGTTTCCTATCCCGTTGGGTTGGGTCTTCGGTCAATTCCCTTAGTGATAGCCCGGTCTTCTCTTCCTTAGACAAAGTACTGCTTCAATCTGTCTACACTAATTGGTTCTGTGAACTCATTCCCTTTCCAAGTCTAACAGTCTCACTGTCTTCATTTCCCAATTTCTGAATGGCCAACTTATCTTTTCTGCTTGCTTCTTTTGAGGATTCTCTACGTTCTGAGTATCATAGTACCAAGATTGAATGCTTTTGTCACATTCACTCATGTTGCAAGTTGAGAAGTTGAGATTCAGGCAAGTAAGCGAAGTGAACTTCTTTATTATTGTTGAGAAAAAAGTTCGAATAAGCAAACAAAATCAATGTCTTTATTAAAAATGCAAGATAAACTTGGAGAAACATCAATGCCTTCTTCCTCAGCCTCTGGTTCTTCGTTGTTATTATCCCTTATCCCTATGTGAAAAGCTTGGTGGTTGAGGGTTTGGAGGACAAAGGTTTCAGGCAAGCCAAAGTTGATCATGGTGGTGGGACGGAGTGGTAATTTGGTAGAGGATTCCTGTGTGTGCTGGGTTGCTCTCTTTCTGGGTCAGGTATTTTGTGGGTGTCAATCAGGTCTTGGATCTTATGCCTAAGGCGGGGGCAGTTGTCAGTTTCGTGACCCTTTTGCTGGTGAAAATAACAGAATAAGTTCAAGTCAAGGTAGTGCGGCACAGGGCTAGGGAGTGGTTTAGGTTCCAAGGGTTTCAGGAGTCTTTGCATCTTCAATTTCTCAAACACCTTTGATAGAGGTCTACCCAAGTTGGAGAAACGTCTGTTCCTGATGGCAGTGACCTCAGCACTGGAAGACTTGGCTTCAGGATGTCCCCCAAAATTCCTTCTATTCTGGCCATAAAACTTCCGGTTTTCCGCCTCCTCTTCTTCAATGTCCATGAAAGTTTCCCTCAACTGTCGGAAATCAACAATCATGGAGGTCATCCTCCTCAACTTGCTATAGATCGAGGGCTTAGTGCCCTTGATGATCACTTTAATCTGGTCCTTCTCAGAGGGCCGAGTCTGCATTTTCAGAAGCTGGCTTCTCTAGCGGTCTACATACTCCTTGAAGCTTTCTTCCGGCATCTGTTTAGTGTTCTCCAAATCACGGAGTGACAAATCAATCTCTAAGTCTGTAACATACTGCTTCAGAAAAGCATCAGCTAGTTCCTTCCAATCTTCCTTAACCTTCTTCTTAAGGCTATGATACCAAACCACAGGTGCCCCCTCGAGTGACATCCCAAACATCTTTTGGACTTGGCGCTGTGATAGGCCCATTGAACTCATGACTGAGACATATTGCTGCAGATGGACCATCGGGTCTCCGTTCCAGTTAAACTTAGCCATGTCGGGCATTTTAAACTGAGCTGGAAGTTGTTCTCCGAAGGTCATTGCCTCATAATCTAGCAAATCCTCGTTCTTACCCCTCATTTTGCGGGTAACTGTTTCAACCTGATCCCGAAGCTTTTGAAATTCTGCCTGAGACCCAATCACTCTGCCTGTTGCATATTCTGCCATGTCATCATCAAAAGTGGGGACATCATCCCCCAACCCATTCGAAGGCTCATCGCGCCTCACATTCTCAGAATTTCCCCCAGCACGGGGCACAGCCATATTTGTCATGGCAGTAGTCAAGGCCTGCAACTATTCAGTAATCTTGGCGAAGCCATTTTCCAATTGATGTATCTGGGATACCTCAATATCTGATTCACTCATGTATGTTCTCAGTATTTTGGTGAGTCTTCCCTTTTTTCTAACCCAACGGGAATCTATGATGGCTTTCAGAACACAAGGGTTAACATGAGGTATGTATGCATGGGGTGCATGAGATGCATGTAACATATATAACATACTAAATCAACTAAAATTTTCAAACAAGTCGGCCCATTATCATTTTAGAAGCTTTTGGGCTAACTGTCATAGGAGTGAACTCGTCCCAGTTTAAATGGCCCAACGAGTTCACATCTCATGGCAAGGAGCCCAACTAAATCCAAATGGTAATGTTCCAAACACAAGCACAAAGAAAGATAATGCAAACATACAACAATAATTTCTACAGAATGGCCCATCAACATTTCAGAAGCTTTGGGCCAATGGTCATAAGGTACGAACTCGCCCCAGTTTAAATGGCCCAGCAAGTCCGCATTTCTGACAATGGTCCAACTGCATCCAAATGAGGATGGTCCACAAGCACATACTCAAGGAAATAATTGTTACTTTAACCATACAACCCCGGTCTATGGGTGGGTTCACAAGAGTATAGACAAAGGTTCTCATCGGCGAAGGATGGCCCACAACTAGGTCTCCCCAATCAAGTGTTCGAGCAACCAAGTGAGCGCACCCTTTTTTATACACTAAGGTATGTGCCAATGAGCTATGGTGTGTGACGGACTGTCAAATGGATTTCTCGTTGTAGATTCCCCAGAGGGAAGGTGGAGCGAGGCTCACTTAAATACCCAAGCCTCTTAGGCTCTTATCGCTTGGTGTCAGGAATAAACAACGAGTCCTCCAAATTAGTCCATCGCAATAGGCTATGAGTAGATGGCCATCTAGGTGCCTTCACAGCTTTTCCTTCTAGAAAGGTAGTGAATGAAGGAAGACATCAAACCATTACCTAGCCTCAAAATGCCTTTGATTAAACCCTCACTTTATCCACTATAGACACGGTCAATTAACCATAAATCCAAACATCACAAGACAATATTTCGGGGCCGATTCTCTATCCCCAGTGGAGTCGCCAGACTGTGGGAACACAGGAACTGGGGCAACGCATGCTGTCCCGGGGTCGCGGCCCGGTCGGGAGTACGGAATAGCCACGGGGGACTAAACCGGAGAATAATGGAGTCGCCACCCGGTGTGAACCGGGACAAAGATTTAAGGCCGCACTCACCCCTCGCAAGGGAAGACCTCAACCGTTGGGTTCGGAATGGTCCCTTACCCATGCCACTTATAATGACAGGATTTATGTAAAACTTAATCAGGCTTAAGTAACACTTATTTCTAAGAATATCATGCTTCTAAATTCACATACATACATCAACAAGTTCATCTAAATTTATATGTAACATACATTCGAATTCCCATACAGCCTATTTGCATGTAATCTATGTCTCAATTTGCATACATAAGGATTATCATACGGCAAGCATACAAGTTAATGAACGCATTGGTGGACACAGAAGCACAAACAAATAGCATTCTTACTAGCATGCATATTAAGAAAAGATATTTAAGCGCATAACAGAAATAGACAACTAGAGAGGTAATACAAATGCATAACGTTAAAAAGGGGGAACTATGTGCTAAGATGGACATGTCGTAATGTGATGCAAGAGGATCTGTTTACCGTGGGCGTTCGTGCAGCGATCGTAGACGCGTTCGAACGGTAAACAGAAGGTTCTCGTTCGAGTAGCTTTCGTAAACGCGTTCGAACGGAAATGAAACAGAATGCTCACGTTCGTATGGCCTTCGTGAACGCGTTCGAACGGAAATGAAATAGAAAGCTCACGTTCCTATGGCGTTCGTGAACGCGTTCGAACAGGGATGAGACCTGATGCATGATAAGGCAAAAATGCATGCGCGTTCGAGTTGCGTTCGTAAATGCGTTCGAACGGGAACAGACCTGATGCATGAAATGGGACGCAATACATAAATGGCAAATAGTACCATGCGAGGCGTGGCGAAGCATCGTGGTAAAGGATTTTAACCTCTTCAATTAGAGGACCTCTCATTGCACTTACTAAGCCCATGCGCTCGATCGCATCAAGCATACAAGGAATTAAACACCATAATATCAGACTTAGTATGCCCGATTGAACGTATCTTGCATTCAACCGAACACGCATCAACCGGCGCGGAAAATCATCGTGGTAAAGGGCTTTAACCTCTCCCCATAGGGGATCTTTCATTCCACTTACTAAGCCCATGCGATTGATTGAACCATGCATAAAAACATAAAGACAATCATATCAAACTAAGTATGCCTGATTGAACACATCTTACATCCAACCGAACACACATCAATCGGCGCGGCAAAGCATCGTGGTAAAGGGCTTTAACCCTCCCCATATGGGATCTTTCATTCCACTAACTAAGCCCATGCGCTCGATTGAACCATACATAAATAAGCAACATGCAGAATTCAAGTGACGAAAAATAAATAAACCAAAACAACACAAAACAAAATAGGGTGCCGTTTACTCAAGCGGTACGTGGAGTTGTATCCCAAGTACAGACCGCACTACCGTTCATTCGGATTCGGCTACGGAATTTACGTATGGGTTTCCATCCTATATACCACAATAGACGACACTCTTCCATTCACCCAATACCCACAACACATATCATACACAAACAAGATTTAATCAAATAAGTAAAATACAATCAAAATAAATAACAAAAATCAAAATAAAGATGAGTGTGAAAAGTACCCTCAGGTCTAACCTTTTAAATCACCTCTCGGATGTACGACACACGGTCGTCGGAAGGGTGGTTGCTCCGCAACTCTTTCGGTTCACTGGTTCACTGCTCTCGTTCGTTGTCTCACTGTTTGGAGTCTTTGTTCTCTGTCTTTTGCTGCTGCGTTTGACTCCGATTTGCTACTGTTCTGCCTCTGTTTTGCTGCTCACTGTTCAGGTCACCTGTTTTGACGTTTCAACGGACTGTTCCAAGTTTTTGTGTGGATTCTTAGTGCAGTCTTGTGTGATTATTTTAAGGATTATGAATACATTTTTTTATGTTATTACTTTAAGGATTTTAGGGAATGTTTTAAGAGGATTTTGCTGCTGTATAGGGGGTGGTTTGGGCATGATTTGGCTACTGTAGGGGGTGGTTTGGGCGTGATTTGGATACTGTTTTAGTGTTAAAGGGGCTGCTATATTAGGGTATGATTTCGGCAATGGGAGAGTGAGGATGAAGAGAAATTTTTCTTGTTATTTTCTTGAGTGGCTAGGGCTCTTGGTGTGTTGTGATTTGTGTGAGTGAGCTAAGGGAAAGGGGTTGGAAATTCTTTGCTTCTTTTCTTTGTAATAGGCGTGCACTAGAGGGATTCGAGAGGAGAGGTGGCTAGGTTAGGTCATGTTTATATAGAAGAGAGCTAGGGTTTGTCCTTGTTTCACAAGGAAGGGATCTTGCATTCAATTTAGGATTTGGTCTTAAGGAAAGTCAAAGATTGAGGGGGGACAAGGTTAATTCAAATTAGGAAGGTGATATCTTTAATTTGTGTTGATTAGGCATACAATATGTTAAGTTAGGAATAATATATTTTTAATTGGGAATATAATTGGTTGATTGATTTTAATTATGCATGACATCTTTTTTAATTTGGTATGTGATTTTTAGATTTGTTTTGATTTCACCATGTGTCAAATATGTGTTTTAAGTGGGCTTGGGCGTGTGGGCCAAGGCTTGGGCGAATTGGGCTTAATGTGAGGCTAGCAGCAAAACCAGAATTACCGACACCGTTCGAACGCCGCCTCGAACGCGACACGAACGCCTGCAATCTGTTTGCCATTCGAACGCATACACGAACACAGCACGAATGAAAACAGTGAACCTTGTTTATTCTGAATTTCCCCTTCCGATATCTGTTTCCCGTGGCTTCCGTGACTCAAAAGGTAGTGCCTCCAAATGAGACTCATCATCGGGTTTCACATGCAAAAATACAATGCCTACACATACCTGGCACGATTCATTCATCTCCGTTTGATTATCCAATAAGATTCGCCTCTGCCAAGGGTTTTGGGATGATTCCCAAAACTTAACTACCTCCTTCCTGTACAGCCCTTGAAACGTACCCTATTATTCCAAGATTGCCACCACCATGTACTAAGTGCATATTTCTTTCAGCCATGACTCTTCCCAATTCTTGTGCTGCTTCAGCGAATTCTAGTTTAGAATTAGAGTTAGTACCGCAAAACACACAGATGTTAACAACTCGTCTTATTGAAGATGCTTCCATTTTTTTTATATATTTCTTTCTCAAATCTGGATGTCTACAAGAGTGCAATGACGAGCTGAATTTACAGATCCTGAAAAAGGGTGAGTAATAATAGCACTAGTACCTCCCAAATGACAATTATTAGCTAAATAGTAAAATAAATCATGAAAGTCAAAAAGTCTGGATCCTGTCTGCAAAAATAAAAGAAAATAACAAAACCAATCATAATTATTAGTTACAAACAAAGAAATAATAATATGTACATAAGGTAATGGCTTGAATGACATATATATGTTAGTGACAAACGTCCCATCCAATTTTCTTATAAATTGGCAAAAAGGGTCTTTTAAAGTCAGATTCCTGAAACTCAATTATTGTCTTTATTTTCGAAACTGTGTATGTAACATTCAAATTGCGTGATACACATATCCACTGGGATACGTCTCAAGAGTCAATGATATGTCATCTAAAGACTCCTTACTCATGTCATCCCTAATGAATTTTATTTTATCCTCGCCGTTATCAGACACAATTCCTAAAGAACGACAACGAGTATTACATGTACAATGTGCACATTTATAGAAAACACCTAATCTCTTTAGCTCTTCTTTTTTTAGCATAGGTGTTTTTTCCTAAACCAGACAGAAATGAAATAAAAGAGTCAGATGACTCACCTGCCAATCGGACTCATGCTTCAATTATCCAACGAATGTCATTATGAATACCTTTGATCATCAGAAGTCTCATCCGTTCAATGCGTTCTTTGTAGACTTTCATCAGAGAGTTTTGAGAGAGAGAAGGAAAATGCTTGTGAAGATTTGTGAGAACAGCTTCCATCCTGTCTGTGACTTTACCTATAAAAATTAAAAACAAAAAATAAAACACACCAAATCTCAATATATACACAAATTGCATGTGTTGCCTCCCTACTAGCGCTAAGTTTAACATCGTCGGCTAGACATTACTACCCGAATGTTAGGATGGATCTACAAGTGCGAGATAATTTTTTGTCGCTCAAATGATTCTCCCCAATAGTGTTTGACACGCTGGTTGTTAACTTTGAATATGTCATTGGAGTTAGGATCATGCAACTCAACAAGTCTATATGGTAAAACTTGGTTAATCACAAATGAACCTGACCACCTTGATTTTAGCTTTCCAGGGAAATGTTTCAACTTTGAGTTGTATAACAATACCCGCTGCCCGGGTTCCAATTGTCTTCGCACTATTTTTTTATCATGCCACTTCTTAGTCTTTTCTTTGTATAGTTTGGCATTCTCATAAGCATGAAGGTGAAATTCCTCCAATTCGTTCAGTTGGTGGAGCCATTTCTCTCATGCTGCTTGTAGATCAAGATTTAACTTCTTCAGTGCCCAGTATGTTTTATGTTCAAGCTCCACAGGCAGATGGCATGCTTTCCCAAACACCATTCGATATGGGGACAAACCAATAGGTGTGTTGTAAGCTGTCTGATAGGCCCATAATGCGTCATCTAGTTTTGTAGATCAGTCTCTTCTTGTTGATCCAACGGTTCTCTATAAGATTCTTTTGATCTCTCTATTTGAGACTTCAACTTGCCCACTTGACTGGGGATGGTAAGCAGTGGCGACTTTATGAGTAACTCCGTATTTGTATAGGAGTGCATCAAATTATCTATTGCAGAAGTGTGTGCCACCATCATTGATGATAGCCCGAGGTGTTTCGAAGAGGGTGAAAATATTCTTTTAAGGAATTTTAACACCATTATTGAATCATTTGGTGGAAATGATGTTGCTTCAACCCATTTGGAGATGTAGTTTACTGCAACCAGAATGTAAAGGTTTCCAAATGATGGAACAAAATGTCCCATAAAATCAATCTCTCATACATCAAATATTTCTTGTTCGAGAATGCTTTGAAGAGGTCATTCATTTCTCCTCAAAATATTTCATGTTCTCTGACACCTATCACATTGAAGAACGAATAAGTAAGCATCTTTAAAGAAGGTGGGCCAGAACAAACCTAATTGTAGGACTTGGGCTGCAGTTTTATCTCCGTTGAAGTGTATGTCATATGGTGATGAATGACAATGTTGCAGGACACTATTAACCTCCTCATGTGGTACAAAATGTTGTAATAATTGATCAGTACAACATTTGAATAGGTACGTCTCATCCCAGACATTGTGCTTGACTTATTTGAAGAATTTCTTCTAATGCTGATGTGTCCATTCCAACGGCCATTTCTCTGATACTATATAGTTTACATAGTCAGCATACTATGGGACTTCCTGCTGCTTGATGGCAAATAAGTGTTCATCTAGAAAGGTTTCTTTGATTTTTAGTTTATTGCCAGTTTTCCTCCATTTTTTAGCCTTGACAAATGATCTGCCACTTGATTTTCTGTCCCTTTCATATCTCGGATCTCCACATCAAATTCTTGCAGTAGAAGCACCCAACAGATCAATCTGGGATTGGCATCTTTCTTTGCGATCAGGTATTTGATTGCTGAATGATCTGTGTAGACCACCACTTTGGGACCCAACAAATAGGAGCGAAATTTATCAAAAGCAAACATAACTGCGAGCAACTCTTTTTCACTTGTTGTGTAGTTTAGTTGTGCTTCATTCAGAGTATTGATGGTGTAGTAGATGATGTGAAAAACCTTTACTTTGCGTTGTCCCAAAACCGCACCTACAACAAAATCACTGGCATCGCACATCACTTCAAATCGGAGCATCCAGTCTGGTGCTACTATGATCAGGGCATAGATCAGCTTCTATTTCAAGATCTCAAAAGTATGGTGGTATTCTTTGGTGAAGTTGAAAGGTACGTCTTTCTCCAGCAGATTGCACAGAGGTTTAGCAATCTTGGAGAAGTCTTTGATAAATCTCCTGTAAAATCCTGCATGCCCGAGAAAACTTCGAATCCCTTTGATGGATGATGGTGGAGGTAATTTTTCTATTGTCTCAATTTTTGCTTTGTCTACCTCGATTCATTTCTTTGAGATCCGATGTCCCAGGATAATACTTTCTTGCACCATTAAATGGCATTTCTCCCATTAAGTATCAGGTTGGTATCTTCACATCTTTGTAACACTTTTTCCAGATTTTGCAAACAGTGGTCGAACGTGTCTCCAAATAATGAGAAGTCATCCATGAAGACTTCCATGCTTTGTTCTATCATGTCCGAAAAGATGGCCATCATGCAGTGTTGAAATGTGGCAGGAGCATTACAAAGTCCAAATGGCATCCTGCGGAAAGCAAAAGTACCATACGAGCATGTAAAAGTGGTTTTCTCCTAATCTTCTAGGCCGATGGTAATCTGATTGTATCCTAAGTATCCGTCCAGAAAATAGTAGAATTCATGTCCCGCCAATCTGTCTAGCATCTGGTCAATGAAAGGTAACGGGAAATGATCCTTCCGTGTTACTTTTTTCAGCTTCCTGTAGACCATGCATACTCTCCATCAGTTACTGTCCTTGTTGGAATCAGCTCGTTCTTTTTATTGGTGACTATAGTCATTCCTCTTTTCTTGGGTAAACATTGCATAGGACTTACCCAAGTGCTGTCATAGATGGGGTAAATGATGCATGTGTTCAACCATTTGATAATTTATTCTTTACAACTTCTTCCATGATTGGATTCAGTCTTCGTTGATGCTCCATTGTGGCTTTGTACTCGTCGTTCATCAGGATTTTGTGCATGTAAAATGATGGACTGATGCTTTGAATATCTGTAATAGTCCAACCAATAGCTCTTTTATGCTCGCATAACACTTTCAACAACCTATCTTCATGTGCCAATGTTAGCGACGAAGAAATAATCACAGGTAAATCAGAAGGGTTTTCCAAATATGCATATCTGAGATGACTTGGAAGCGGTTTTAGTTCCAGATGTGGTGGTTCTTCAATCAAGGGCTTGATTCGCTCCTTTTTCGGTAATTCTAAACTTTCCACATGTGGTGTTGATCTGAAGCGAGAGGCTCCATCAAGATAGTTGATACATTCCAGAATCTCATCATCTAGTTCTTTGTCAGTCGTGTTGGTGATGAATGCTTCAAGTTTGTCCGTGGAAAGTTGCATTGCATCTGTGTTCTGGATGATACTATCTATTACATCAAGTCTGAAACATTCCTCCTCATTTTCGTCATTCGGGAATTTCATAGCTTTGAAAACATTGAATGTTACTTCTTGGTTCTGCGCCCTCATGGTTAGTTCACATTTTTGTACATCAATAATGGTTCGACCTGTAGCCAAGAATGGTCTCTCGAGTATGATAGGTACGTCTTATCTTCCTCCATGTCAAGGACAATGAAATCTGATGGGAAAATGAATTTGTCAATATTGACCCATACATCTTCCACTACACCTCTCGGAAATGTGAGGGATCTATCAGCAAGTTACAGAATGACTGGGGTGGGCTTTACTTCTCCAATCTGTAGTTTCCTGTAAATAGACAAAGGTATCAAGTTAATACTCTCACCTAAATCACACAAAGCCTTACCGAAGTAATGTTCTCCTATGGTGTAAGGGATGGTAAAACTGCCAGGATCTTTCAACTTTGGGGGAAGCTTCCTCAGAATGATGGTGCTGCATTCTTCTGTCAATGTTATTGTCTCGTAATCTCCCAATTTTCTCTTTCGTGAAAGAATATCTTTCATGAATTTGACATAGTTGGGCATTTGTTCCAACTCTTCTGCAAATGGAATATTGATATGCAGCTTTTTGAAGATCTCTAAGAATCGAGCAAACTGTTTGTCCAACTTATGTTTTTGAAGACGCTGTGGAAAAGGTGGAGGTGGAGTAAATCTTTCTCGATCATTTTCTTTTACCTCTTTTTCCTCCATCTGTGGATCTACTTCGTTGCTTTTTTAGGAACATCTTCAGTAGTTGCCTTGACTCCAACATCTTTGCTGATTTCAGTGCCGTTTTTCAAAATGATGGCTTGACATTGTTCATTCCCTCTATTCCATGGATTTCGTTATGTGTTTCTAGGAAAGGTGCCTTGCAGCCTGTAACTCTGAGCATTGGCCAGTTGTCCCAATTGATTTTCCAGTGCCTTTATCTAAGGTGATTAGCTTTGAAACATAGCTCTGTATTTGGCTTCTTGCTTTTTCAACATCTCTGCAAGCAAATATTCTATTCCTGGCTTCTTTTCATATTCCTGGCCTTTGTTCTGTTGTTAAAATCCTGGTGGTGGATTGTTCATTTACCCTGAATTGTTGCTCCATGCGAAATCGGGATGATTCCTCCAACCTAGGTTATAGGTATTGGAATATTGATTATTTCTCTGTCTGTTAAAATTGCTGACATAATTCACAAACTCATCTTATTGGTTGTAAGATTCTACCTCTGATGCTTCTCCATATGGTGAACTTGTGGATCCATCATTAATCTTCATGTTAAGAGTCTCTAGATTTTTACAAATCTGATCCAGCTTAGCATTCATTGTTGTGTTGGCTCCTACTTCGTGGATACCTGCTATTCATTGGTCATGCTTCTTTTTTTTTTTGGCCACAGGGAATTGTTGTTGGTCATTTCTTCATTAAGTCTCAGGCCTGATCTTCTCATTTTGCCATTAAAGCTCCTCCAGCAGCAGCATCAATTGTAGTTCTCATTAGTCCAGAAAGTCCATTGTATAAGGTTTGGACTTGTAGCCACTTTGCAATCTCATGGTGAGGACATTTTCGGAGCAATTCCTTGTATCTTTCCCATGCTTCGCATAGGGATTCTGAGTCATGTTGCACAAAGGATGTAATGTCATTCCTCAGCTTTGCTGTTCTGACTGGGGGAAAATATTTTGCAAGGAATTTGGTGACAAAAGTGTTCCAAGTTGTGATGGAACCTGCTGGTAGTGAATGTAGCAAAGCATTAGCTCTGTCTTTCAAGGAATATGGGAAAACTATAGTCTCATTGCTTCTTCTGCCGCTCGGTTTTGTAATTGAATGTGCCACAACTTCAAGGAAGTTGCTGATAGGGCATTTGGATCTGTTGGACATTATGACCCATAGCATCACTATTTGTACAGAACATGGTGTTGTTGTACAAATTAACTATGTGACAAAGGAAATTGCTCTTTTATCATTTGTAATTGGATTACCAAGATACATAAATGATAAAAGTCCATATGATTAGTTCCGGATTGATAAGATATGAGACAATATCAATCCATGAAGGTTTAATCATTAAAACATTCCTAGTCATAGTATTATCGAGATTGGACATCGATAATGCAGAATAGACTAGTATTGCACTTGTGCGTGTTATGGGAGCATAACGGCATAGTTCTCATATATTTGGGTATTGGATACTCATGTAAGTGTAATAGGAGGTTGTGTTTACCGATGGAATGGAAACAGCTTCGCTCTAGATAGACCCCCCGCAGAATTCCATGGTAGTATGACTATGTGTCTATGGAAGTCTGAATCAGGGTAGGTGTATTTGGTCTAACCTGAGACTTGCACCGCTAATACTTGCGACAATCAATATACTTTGGTTTTGGTCGTCCAGGGCTTTAAACCGGTTCTGTGTACGCCTCTTCTGGTTATATTGAGAATCGTAGTGTATTGGGTGTGATGTCAAGATGGAAGTATCACTCCGGTCATATGGAGATAATGATCACGTAGGATACGAAACTGGTGCTCTTATATGTTGCAGCTATCGGGCTATAAGAATAGGTCATGTTTATCCGATTATAGAGACTAGTTACCAGAGATCCGATATGTGCTTCGTACGGGGGCAGACATAATTCCAGCCCCAGGCCTAGCATGGACATCTGATACTGGATCGCAATACGCAATACTACGTATACTACGCCTGATATAGATTACATATTCCTTTAAGAATATTTCTGGAGATTGGGTAGGCACGGTGCTTTGCTAGAAGCCAACCATGTCTTGTAAATCGGTAAAAAAATGTAGTACTAGGTACGTACGTGTTCGGATAGTCCAACGACCGGATTTACTGGCCAACATATCCGGGGATCTCATGGGTCGCTTCCCGAAGATTCACCGATGACGTATGCTGACTCACACATTATTAATCTGAGATTAATTAATAGAGGCAAATTAATCTAGGATTAATTACGGAGATATTTTATCTGGGATAAAATATTATTTAAAGAGAGAGAACGATAAATTTGGAATTAATCGATAAAATAATATATTCGATATATTATACGAAATTAGATTTTGACGCGGAATTAAAATCAGATTTTAATTCGGGCGAACGAGTTAATTTAGAATTAATTTGCTAGCGATGTGAATAGTAATTTTGCTAGGCATAATTATTTAATTAAATTTGATTTAATTACGTCGCAACGGAAAATTCATTAATTCAGAATTAGCGAACCCGAGCCCCGGAGTGTTTGCGGGCCCACTCGCATTTCGAATCAAGTGGGCACGCGTCACATCATTAGTCATTCTTGTGATGTAAGTAACATCAACTTTGAGTGAAGTGATGCATGTCACTTTTGTGATTGATGGAAGTAGTTGAAGACTTTAAAGTCTTGTACCAAATTTTGAATTTGGCAATTGGTATTAGTTTTTAAAAACAAATACACAAAAACACATCTTCATCTTCTCCCTCTCTCTCCCTCACGGTTTGGAAGCCTTTTCTCTCCTTCTCCATTTTCTGAAAATGCCGAGAGTTACACAAGTGAAATAGAAAGATTTGTGTAAATGTTTCTATGATGCTAGCACATCAAAGGGTCTCACAAAGGTGATAGGGAAACCCATTCATGAGCATGGAATCCATTTACAAAGCTTGGTGCTTGGAGCACACAAATGGACCTTGGCCGAATCTTGGAGCACAAAAGAGGAGCTTGGCCGAGAGCTTCAATGGAGCAAGGAAAAATTTTGTGTTCATCGCATCGCAAATCCGATCAAAGTGAGTATTTCCGCAACTTTACTTTGTTGTATTCCTCACTTTTCATTTCGCTTAATTTGATCTTGGGAAGACCTAGAAAACCCAACAATGGTATCAAGAGCCTTGATTAAGCATGAAATTTGAATTTGGGTAAAATTTGGGTAAAATTGATTTGAGTATGATTCGATGAATTTGGTTGTTTGAATATGCTTTAATGATGATAACTTAGAGTTATGCATGATCAATTTGATGAAAATTGAATTGGATTAAATTTTCCCCAAAATTTGGCTTGGCCGAATATGAAGCCCTAGTATAGCTCATGGTGATTTTGATTTTGGACCATTGGATGTGTTTGAAATGATGAATAAATTGATTTGTGATTTAATTGGATTGAAATCAAAATTAATTAAGAAAATTTCCCCATTGCCGAGAGTAGGGGTGGGCGCGGTTTGGTTTGGTTCGGTTTTTGGTAAAAATCGAACCAAACCATATTTTACGGTTCGGATTTTTTACCTCTCAAACCAAACCATTAAATAACGGTTTGGCTCGGATTGAAAATTTATTTAACCAGCGGTTTACGGATTGGTTTGGTTCGGTTTACGGATTATTATATTTAAAACAAATTTTCATCCACTTAAGTGAAGACAAAAAAAAAAATTGGTCTATCCAACAAATAGTATGAAGTGCTAGGGTGTAAGCTGTGACTCCATGAAACACATGCACTTCATTAAGGATTGAAAAATGAGGCACAATTAATTCTTGTATTTTTTTAAAAATTACCTTGAATAATGATGCTACCATCGTTCTAATTAAGAGACAAATCCAACATCTTACTTTCAAGAATAATGATGCTACCATAAAAACAAAAAATTTAAGAATAAAAGTATTAACAAAAAATTGAATAATAATAAAAGTATTAACATACTAATAAAAAGAAAACATAGAATAAAATTAAAAGCAAATTACAATTTTTTTTATAAAAATATAATTTTTTTTATAATTATAACGGTTATGGTTCGGTTTAACAGGTTCGGTTCGGATTAGCTCCTGAACCGAACCGTAAACCGTTTGGGGTGGGCCAATCCGAACCGTTAGAAAAAAAAACTGTAAATTCGGTCCGGTTTGGTTCGGTTTGCGGTTTGGTTAAGTTCGGGCGGTTTTTTCCCACCCCTAGCCGAGAGCTATATTAAGCATAGAAATGAGTTGATTTTTTGATTCAATAATGTTGGACATGTGTTGATGATGATAAGCATGATTAATTAGTGTAATTGGTATTTTGGAAATGTTAATTTGACTAATTAATTATGGCTAATACACTTTAATTGATTTAATTGTGATAGTTGGAATATTGTTGTGGGACACAGAAACTGGACGACGCATGCTGTTCCAGGATCGCGGCCTAGTTGGGAGTACGGAGTAGCCACGGGGGACTAAACCAAAGAATATGGAGTCGCCACCCGGTGTGAACCGGAAAATGAGATTTAAGGCCGCACTCACCCCTCGCAAGGGAAGACCTCAAACCGTTGGGTTCGGAATGGTCCCTTACTTATGTCACTTGTAATGAAAGGATTTATGTAATAATTTAATCAAGTTTAGTAACACTTATTTCCAAGAGTATCATGCTTCTAAATTCACATGTACAAGATAAAACTTACACCTAAATTACATATATTTCACATCTAAGATTGCATGCTTGAAAGTACATCAAAGTAGCAACGAACATTCAACTTCATTGGCATATTATATTCACGAAAGACACATGCACACACACTAACCACACAAGCACACATATGAGCACTTTTCCAAGTGGTACGTGGAATTGTATCCCAAGTACAGACCGCACTACCGTCCATTCAGAATCGGCTACGGAATTTATGTCTGGGTTTCCATCCGATATACCACAAGAAATAATACTCAAATGATATCATGACATAGATATATGAATTGTAATACGATACGTTGAGCCAAGACGAAGGTAAATGATGTAACCAATGGGATAAATATGCTTTTCACTATGATGCGTACAAAGATAAGAATGACTATATGGGATTTCATAACATGCATGAATGGTATAGTTGGCTTTATGTGAGAGTTGTGAGTGTGTGCGTGAGTGCAAGGGGCTGTCGCATGAAGGGTTCAGTTTAGGGTTTTATGAGGCAGTGAAGTGGCGGAAGGGTTCTTGTGGCCGTGTGGTGTTGAGGGAGTTTGGCGTGAGCTAGGCTGGTGATTTAAGGCTGCTAACCGAGAGGGGCTAGGGCTGTGATATGCTTGTGTTTAGTGTGAAGAGGGAATATGGCAGTTAAGGTTGGCTGATTTGTGGCGTGGCTATGCGTGAGGCGTGAAGGGTTGTGAACGTGCATTAAGGCGTGGGCTGGTGTGATGTGTTCTTTGTGCGAAAGAGTGAGGGCTGCTCACGTGGGAAATTATGGCCGTGTTTAGGTTTGTGGGGGCGAGCTGTGTGTTTCGGCTTTGGCTGCTGTGAGCCACTTTGGCGTGAGGTGTGTGAGTGGCTTTCGATTTATGTGTGAACTGTGTTTTTTTTAGGGAGAGAAGGCAGCAGTGATGTCAATGTGGTTAAGGGTTTTATAGGTTAATTGTTGGCTAGTTAGTGGCTGAAGCAAGGGCTGAGAATATGGGTACACCAATGACAATAGGTCGAGCCAAGACAGGGATAGACGATGCAATCAATAGATGAAAGACACGGCAAATATCGTGGTAAAGATAGCCTTTTTAGGCTTTTTCTTCCCCCAAATGGAGAACCTTTTAATCCAACACAATAAGCCCATGCGCCTTTCGTTACGATGAGTACAAATATAGAGATAACTATATGAGATTTCGTATACCCGATTGAACACATCTTACATTCAACCGAGCATATATCAACCGGCGCGGCAAAGTATCATGGTAAGGATTTTAACCCCCCAAATAGGGGACCTTTAATCCGACTTACTAAGCCCATGCGCTCGATCGTATCATGCATACAAAAATAAAGACAATCATATCAAACTTAGTATGCCCGATTGAACATATCTCACATTCAACCGAACACACATCAACCGGCGCGGCAAAGCATCGTGGCAAAGGATTTTAACCCCTCCAAATAGGGACCTTTAATCCGACTTACTAGCCCATGCGCTCGATTGCATCATCCATACAAATAACATGCGGAATTCAAATGACGAAAAATAAATAAATCAAAGCAATATAAAACAAAAGAAAGTGTCGTTTACTCAAGCGGTATGTGGAGTTGTATCCCGAGTACAGATCATACTACCGTCCATTCTCGGAATCGGCTATGAAATTTATGTCCGGGTTTCCATCCGATATACCCGCGAGAGTTGACACATCTTTCGTTTTATTCCAGCCACAACATACAATATCTCATAATCCATGCATATTTATCTACTCAAGGGCCACAACATGCATTTCGACATAACAATCATGCAAGCAATACTCAATAAATACTACAAATAAAACTGAAAACGAATATGGAATATACCCTCAGGTCTAACCTTTTATGTCGACTTTCGAAACTGTTTCCCTCGCGGTTTCGCTGTCGTATTATTGGTCACTGTTTCAAGTGTATAGGGGACTTTTTGGGTGTTTTTTGTGGGTTTTAAGTGCATATATTTTGTCACTGGTTTGGGGATTTTATGGACTGTTTTGAGGGCTAATATTTTCGGTAATAATGCAGTTTTGTTAGGGCAGTTTTCGATAATATTAGGGCTAAAAGAAGTGCAGTTTTTTCGGTAATGCAGGGAGGTTTACAGGGCTGTTGTTACGGTGATATAGGGAGGCTTATGGGCTGCTGTATTGGTGTGTTTTTTGGTGATGTGAGGGAGGCTTATGGGGCTGTGTTTTTGGGTCAAGTATGGGAAGGAGATGAAGAGAAATTTGTTATATTTTTTTGTGTAATATGCGTGAATGGAGAGCTTTGAGAGGGGGTTGGAAATTCTTTGCTTCTTTATTTCTTGTGATTGGCGTAAACTAGGAGGGGGAATGCCTTGGAAAAGTGTGGTTTAGATAGAGAAGAGCTAGGGCTTCACCTTGTCTCACAAAGAAGGGATTTGATTTTGTGTTGAGCAAGAAAGTCAAAGATTGAGGGGGGACAAATTTGGTTTAGATTAGGAATACAATATATTTGATTGGTTAGGATTGGCATTTAATTTGTTAGATTAGGAAGTCAATTTTTCTTATTTGTTATGATTGATTTTAATTAGGCATATCATCTTTTTATTTAGTATGTGATTTTGTTTAGTTAGGAAGTTAATATATTTGATTTTTCTAAATTAGGTATGATTATATATTATGTTTTTATTTAATTGGTAAATGGTTTAAATATTTTATTAATTCAAATACATTATCTAATTAATATTTTTTATTAATTTGGGTGTAATTTAGGGTGATTGGGCGTGTGGGCCTTGTTGTGGGCGTGTGGGCCTTTGGTTGGGTGATTAGCTTGTGTGGGCTAGGTGTGTGGGCTTGCGGGGGTTTTAGGTCAAGGCCAAGGGGCTTGCGGGGATTTTGGGCCGAGGTTAGGTGATTTATGAGTGTTTTGGGCCGGGCCGGAATAATTTTTTAAAATGGAAAACCAACAAGTAACCCGAAGCTAAACCAGCGAACTTAAATATCCGAATATGGTCAATCTTGACTCCTCCTCCCTTCCGACGTCTGTTTCCCGCGGTTTCCGCGACTTAAAAGGTAGTGCCTCCAACTGAGACTCATCATCGGGTTTCACATGCAAAAATGCAATGCCTACAATTGTGATTAAATTGATTGGGCTAAATTCGAA
Organism: Zanthoxylum bungeanum; assembly: GCA_019454045.1. Classification (NCBI taxonomy): domain Eukaryota; kingdom Viridiplantae; phylum Streptophyta; class Magnoliopsida; order Sapindales; family Rutaceae; genus Zanthoxylum; species Zanthoxylum bungeanum. Next base: position 176,373 of record SKCR01001205.1, read on the forward strand.
TTGGGCTTGAAATGTTGTATTTGGACTTAATGGGCTTGGTTGGGCCTAAAACCATTTCCATATAGTCCAAATATAATATAATGGACCTTTAAAATTTTAATTGGGCCTAATGGGCTTAAATTGATTTTTGGAAATGGTGATTCCTTATTGGGCTTTGTGGTTGCCAAAGTCCATGCCTTATAAATTAATTGAAAGCCCATTGGACTTTAATTAAATTGACATTGGATGTTAATTGGGCTTTGAGACGACCGTAAAGATTAGATTTAGAATCTAAGTCGCAAAGGCTCATTATAAAGTGTAATTATTTAATTTGGAATTAAATATAGAATTAGTATTGAATACAAATTAAATTGGATTTAATGTTGTAGTTTGATATAATTCGAGAATTCGTACTTTGAGTACTTATTCTTCTTAAAACGAGTTGGACTCGCGCAAATCAAATCGTTGTTTGAACATTGGATGGTCATTAATTTCATATTAATTAATTAGATTAGATTGATTGATAACATGTTTTTGTGTGAATACATGGATGTGATGTATGAATAATGTATATCAGATGGATATTAGACGGGTGAGGGTAATTTTGGAAATTATTGTAATAAATTTAGAATTTATTAAATTGGACCTGTGTGTCCAGCCTTTACCTCTTAATTCTTTGTATTTCTCTTCTCACCTATTCCCCTCAATGTAAATGAGGTTTCTTTAGAAGTGTTATATAATTGGGTAGAAGTAAGATTTGTGCTAGCGAGAGAAAGGAAAGTGAGAGATTTGTTCTAGGAACAAGTTGTTTTAAATATTCATCCGCATATCATTATTAATTTATTTATCGCGCCTTATTATGCTTTTAGAATGCATATTTAAGGGTGTATGATGAGACCTAATCAAAGATAATTAATTGGTTGCCAATTACGCGAAAAACCCTTAACACATATAAAGCGTTTTTCCTTCCATTGAATGATTCATTCTCAAGATCCAAGATTGCCACTGGTTTGTTGGCCAAAGTCAATACTTTTGTCCATCTCGGATGTGTTTGAATCATGAAGGCTTTGTTCCATATCGCATGTCTTGTCCAAGTTGTGATTTGTTGGCCAAAGTCAAGATCACTTCTTGTACATCGACATCGATTACGAAGCTTTCCAAAGTCAATGGGTCCCGCTTAACTGGAATCATTAAGTTTGTTGTGACAAAGCCAAGGCTTAATTGATTCAGAGGAAAAAGGTTAGGCAATATATCGGATATATTGGCATATATTAGACATATGTTTCAGATTTGGATGTCCACCTACTGGATCTAGGAATTGGATGAGATCCAATTGATCTTAGAGATCTACCTAGTTAAATATCATACAGCTTGTTGGCCAAAGTCAAGGTTGTGTGTTATTTAACGGGATCCTAGCCCACTAGGAAACAAGGTTTCTCGAGTACTCAAAAGAAAGTTAGAGGCTCGCCGAAAAATAGTGGGAGGCAAGTAGTAAATTTGCAATTTCGTTTAGATAGTTGCCAATACGCACTCATTTCATTTTTCGTCATTAATTTAAATAAATATATTAGTTGGACTAATATTTAATCGTTGTTTTAATTAAACAGTTGGACTGTATTCAAACTATTTCAATTTATAGTTGATTATATAATTGGATTATAGTAATCAATATATTTGAATTTAACCAATCAAATTATAGTTGATTATATAGTTAGACTATAGTAATCATTATATTCAATAGTACCCGAAATCGTTGATTAGATAGTTGGACTATTGGAATCAAGATAACTGAAAGATTAGCGTTTAAAACATAAACTTGGGTAAAAATATTTTTAAACGGCTTTAATTTTCAGATTGGGAATAGAACCTCAGGAAAGTCCTGGAAACTGAGAAGTTACTCTATTTGATAAAGAAACCTCTTGTGCCTAAGCCCGGAGTTGAGCAAATAAGTAGAACATGATCTTTGGAAGATTCATGTAATGATAACTTTAGTGCTCAATTTGTTACGCTTATCGCAATAACTCTTTAATTCCGTCGTCAAAATGAAGGATTATATCATTTTACCATGATGATGAAATTAAAGATCTTCATAGATCTATTCTTAGATCTTAGAAGTATAAATTGCATAAGAAGCTCTTTCTCTCGTGTATGTCAGATGGTACATCTGTCATGCACTAGGTGTCACAGATGATTGCTGATATCGATCAGCTAGGTTAGTTGGGCAAAACCTACATGGTTGAGACTACTAAAGATTTGATCTTATAGTCTCTACCCGAAAGCTGGGGCAGGTTCATTTTGAACCAAGAGAAAACTCTTGGAGAGTTGATGGCTATACTCTAGGAGAAAGAGCCAGAGCTTCTAAAAATGGGCAAAGGCAAAATCATCACAGTCTTCTAGGAAGACAAAAGACATATCCCAAGATGTCTGCCTAAATTGTGGCAAACGGGGTCACTGGATGCGTGACTGCCGTATGGACAAGGCAGACATGAAGGAAGAGAAGACGGGCAAGGCTCCGGCTTAAAATATGTTTGTCATAAACATGTTCGCTATTAGTTTCAAAATTTGCTGATTTTGATACTAGATGTGGTACATAAGATATGTACTGATGTGCGGAATCTGCTGATTAGCAGGATACTGACTTCAGTTGAGATTGATCTGCGAATCAAAAACGGGACGAGAGTCGCTGTTTTAACCGTAGAAACCTAAGTTTAGGAACTACCTTTCGGGTATGTACTTAAATTTAAAAACTGTTATAATGTACCTAGTTTGACTAGAAACATTATCTCTATATCATAGTATAACTCGTTGCGGGTATACCTTTATATTCTAGAACACTAAAGTGTTTTATTTTATAAAGATTATATTGAGATAAACACATTAGATGTGAATAACAGTATTTATATTTTGAATATAAATGAATCTCACACATACAACATGACAAACAAATAGCTCAAACTGAATTAATCAGTTGAGACTTATAAGTGTCATTATTGTCTGGGACACATAAATAAAACTCGTATATCCACACTTTCGAAGAGTGGGTACTAGGACAAATTTGATTCTATTCAAATGATGTCTACGAATTTAGTTTATTGGGCAGAGTGCCTAAAATACATTTTACTTGGTAAAAGTGTAAGTGCCACCGATCTGTTAGCCCTCGTTCATACTGACGTAAGTGGGCCCATGTCTAGCTAGGCTAGAGATGGATATGAATACTTCGTAACCTTTACGGATGTGGCATCACGTTATGGTTATCTGTTTCTTTTGAAACATGAATCGGAAACTTTTGATAGATTCAAAGAGTTTCGACACGAAGTAGACAGACAGATCGGCTAAAGTATTAAACCGTCACGATTAGACCATGGTGGAAAATACTTAAGCAATAAGTTTCTTGAATATATGAAAGAGTATAGTATTCTTTCATAGTGGACTCCTCCCGGAACACCTCAATTGAGCGGTGTGTCCGAACTGAGAAACCGAACCTTGTTGGACATAGTAAGGTTAATCATGAGTCACTCTAAGCTACCATTTTCCTTCTAGGGATACACATTAAACAGTGCAATACTTATTTTGAATAAGGTTCCATGAAAAATCTGTTTGACAGACTTCATATTAGATACGAACAGGAAATAAACCGGGTTTTCTAATTCCTGAAGATTTGGGAATGCTAGGCATATGTTTGGATGATACCAAACTAAAACCCAAATCGGATAACTGCCTAAATTGTAGGTTATCCTAGGGAAACGAAAGTATAGTACTTATACAACTCACAAGAGAACAATGTAATTGTTGCTCTCCATGCGGTTTTCCTAAGAGGAATACTTAAATACAGTGGCAAGTGGGAGGAAAATCGGAGTAATACTATTCCAGGCACTGATTCCTTAATGGAACACAAACAGTTCATCAGTGATGAAACTGTACCACAATCTTCGAATACACAAGAACCGCGTAAGTCGGAGAGAGTCAGAAAACAACCTGGAAGGTATGGGTTTCTGATCTCACCTAATGAAGATGTCAATCTTATTGAGGAAGACAAACTGACTACGTATGAGGAAGTGGTACAAGGTATCGACTCCCTATTATGGCAAAGTGCCATGATGTCCGAAATGGATTCCATATATACCAACCAAGTTTAGACACTGGTTGATGTACCGGAAGGCATTGTGCCTATTGGTACTATATAAGTCTTCAAGGAAGACATACATGGATGGCAACATACAACGTACTAAGCTAGGCTTGTAGCGAAAAAGGTATCGTTATCAACATTGTGTTGATTACGATGAAACCTTTTAACCGTTGCCATGGTTAAATCCATTTGGATATTGCTTGCTAATGCTGCATGTTTCATTTATGAAATATGGCAGCTGAACGTCAAAATCGCTTTCCTTAAACGGAAACCTTTTGGATGATGTTTACAACATCCTGACGGTTTTTTCGTACCAAAACATGCAAACAAGGTTTGCAAGTTAATTCGATCCATTGATGGATTAAAGCAAGCATTGCATTCTTGGAATTATCGTTTTGATGTAATCATAATGGTATATGATTTAATTCAAAACGAAAATGATTCTTGTGTATATAAGGAGGTTAGTAGGAGCGCACTGACAGTGATTGTCCTATAGAATGATGATATGTCATTTCTTGGAAATGACATTCCCATAATACAATCGGTGAAAGCTTGGCTTTCATAAAAATTCTCCGTAGAATTCTTGGGAGAGACAACCTTTATTCTAGGAATAAGGATCTACTGGGATAGATCTAAAAGTTGTTGGCACTCTCCAAGAACTCGTACATTGAAAGAAATGTACGCGACCTGGTGTCTCATATGCTTTAAGCATATGGAGTCACAATCAGGCCAATCCAAGTGATAGTCACTGGATTGATGTTAAGAACATCCTTAAGTATCTTAGATGAACTAATGATGTTTTCTTATACTATGGAGAAGAAGAACTTGAAGTGACTGTGTTCACTGCTGCAAGTTTCCTAACCGATAAAAACGACTATAAGTCATAATAAAAGGTACTATATAGTTTGAATAACGGAACAGTGAGCTGGAAATCTTCCCAGCAAGATACTGTTGCCGTATAAACAACAAAAGTGGAATATTGCTGCAGCTGAGGCAGCAATAGAAGCACTTTGGATCTAAATAATCCAAATTAGATTAGGAGTAGTTCTATTAGCCGCTGAGCTAGGCTACAGCACAGGCTAAAGAATTAATAGTCTCATCAACGATCCGAGTATATACTTCAACTATTCATCTGATTCGTTCGGATCATACATCGTGGCGATGTGATGATAGAATAAATCGCATCAGATGATAACTTTGCAAA
>SKCR01001206.1:0-90028 GCA_019454045.1 Zanthoxylum bungeanum
TGAGAGTGTCAGGCGTGAGGAGCCTCCTAATAGGGTGAGTGATAAGATCCATGTCTTTGATGATGACATGGAAGAGTATGCCATGGGAAGAGTGGTCGGGTCTCAGGCAGAATTGCAGAAACTCAGGGATCAGGTAGAGTCAGTTACCCACAAGCTTAAAGGTAAGCATGAAGATTTGCTAGACTAAGATGCGATGACTTTCGAGGAGCAGCTGCCTTCCCAATTCAAGATGTCTGACATAGCCAAGTTCAACGGGAACGGGGACCCGAGGGTCCATCTCCGACAGTATGTTTCTGTGATGAGTTCGGTGGGTCTTTCGAAATGTCAGGTTCAGAAGATGTTCGGGATGTCACTAGAGGGGGCGTCTGTGGTATAGTATCAAGGCCTGGAGAGAAAGGTCAATGATGATTGGAGGGCATTAGCAGAGGCCTTTCTGAATTAGTATATCACGGATTTGGAGATTGACTTGTCGCTCCGTGACTTGGAGAATACCCAAAAGAGGCCGGAGGAGAGCTTCAAGAATTATGTAGATTGCTGGAGAAGCCAGCTCTTGAAAATATATACTCGGCCCTCGGAGAAGGACCAAATCAAGATGATCATTAAGGGCACCAAACCCTTTATTTATAACAAGCTGAGGAGGATGACCTCTATGATTAGCGACTTTCGACAGCTTAGGGAAACTGTCATGGATATCGAGGAAGAAGAAGCCAAGAATCAGAATTTTTACAGCCAGAATAGAACGTCTACGTCGGTGGCTCCCAAACCAGTTGGCTTTATGGCACCAGGTACACCCCTACGGACTTAATTACTCAGACTTCATATATATATATTTTTACAGCATCTTTGATCCATGTAGCGAGCTTTGGGCCAGTGACTCCCAAACCAGTTGGTTTTAGGGCACTATGTGTTAAAACACCCTTACAAACTTAATAACTCGGATCTCAGTTTTGTTTTTTGTTTTTTTACTCCATTGCTTTTTGAGATGATTCCTTCAATTAAACTAGAGCACTGAATATTACAAACTTTTCAATTACAGCTCATGTCCGTATGTTACTATATATGTTGATAATACCTGTCAACTGAGCATATGAAGATCCATTTTAGTTAGTATTATGGAGAATTCACAAATTAAATAATTTAAAAGGAAATAAACAAAAATTAACTTGTTTCGAAATAGGTTTGAGATACGTCTCAGGAGTGGAAACTCCTTACTCAGCTATCTCTTACCAATTTCACCTTTTTAGTCAAAATAAAAACGCAAAATATTTTGGTAATTTTTGAAAAATTTTCAATTTTTTTGTATTTTTCGAAAAAATTTGGACTAAAAACAAGGTACTGATCTACTAATTTCCTCCCCCAAACCTAAATGAGACATTGTCCCCAATGTCTTAAACAATAGAAGAGTTTAGAAGATAGTACCTGGTTAGCTGAAATTCTAAAGGATATTAAAGGTTAAGATCGAGATTAATCCGACGCCTCTTACCACGATCGTCCTCGAACCAATTTATCTTTGAAAGAATAGGATCAACTTGTGGTTCATAGGCTATGAGTTGATCAATTAGATCCGGAGCAGTTCTGGCAGTAAAGAGGAGTTCTTTCATAGGTTTTGACACGAACCTATTTCTCCGGGCATCATCAAGAAACACACAAAGAAAATCATAAAATCCATCAACGTTGAACAGTCCAAGCGATTTCTGGTGTATGTTTAGGTTCGTCCAAGATAGCACTATAAAAATTTCCTCCAATGTGCCCAAGCCACCTGGCAAAGCAATAAAAGCATCATCACAGTTAATCATTTCTACCAGTCGTTCAAACATACCTGGCACGATCAGTTCATCTCCGTTTGATGATCCAATAAGATTTTCCTCTACCAAGGGTTTTGGAATGATTCCCAAAATGTGACTGCCTCCTTCATGTACGGCCTTTGAAACGATCCCCATAAGTCCAAGATTGCCCCCGCCATATATGAAGTGCATATTCCTTGCAGCTAAGACTCGACCCAATTCCTGTGTTGCTTCTATGTATTGTGGCTTAACACCAACACTACTACCGCAAAACACACAGATGTTTTCAACTCGTCTTCTTGAAGTGGCTTCCATGTTTTACTCTGGATGTCTTCAAAAGTGCAATGATGAGTTGAATTTAGAATGCCTGAAAATGGTGAGTAAAAATAGCACAAGTATTTTCCAAAGGACGATTAGTAGCAAAATAGTAAAATAATATCGTGATAATCAAAAAGGTCTGGATCCTGTCGTAGAAAACAAAACAACAAAACAAATTACAATTAGTAAGAAAAGACAAAGAGATATAATATTTACAAGAAAAGTAACGGCTTGATTGACGTCTATGCGTCAGGGACAAGCTTCCCATCCAATTTTCTTATAAATTGGCAAACAAGGTCTTTTGGAGTCAGATTCCCGAGACTTAACAGTTGTCTTTCCTTTTGGAATTGTGCATATAACATGCGAATTTCATGATACACACATCCACTGGGATGCGTCTCAAGAGTTTTAGATATGTCATCCAAATACTCATTACTCAAGCCATCCCTAATGAAATTAATCTTATCTTCGCGGTTATCAGACACAATTCCTAAAGAACGACAACGAGTATTACAAAACATACGAGCACATTTATAACAAACACACATTCTTTTGGCTCTTCTCTTTTTAGCATATGTGCTCTTTCCTAAACCAGGCAGATGTGAAATAAAAGAGTCAGAAGACTCACCTGCCAATCGAACCCGTGCTTCAATTAACCAACGAATGTAAGTAGGAATACCTTTGATCATCAGTAATCTCATTCGTTCCAAGCGAGCTTTGTAGACTTTCCTCAAAGATTTTTTAGGGAGAGAAGGAAATTGCTTGTGAAGATTTGCGAGAACTTCTTCCATCTTGAAATTACTAAACCTGCAAAAATTAAACACACAAAAATAAAACACACCAAATCACAATATATACACAAATTGTATGGGTTGCCTCCCTGCGAGCGCTAAGTTTAAACGTCGTTAGCTAGGCGTGACTTCTCGAACGTTAAGCTAGATTTGAAAGTATAACACTTTCTTTTTGTCACTCAAATGATTCTCCCCAGTAGTGCTTGACACGCTTGTTTTTAACCTTGAAAGTTTTGTTGGAGTCAGGATCATGTATCTCAACGGCTCTATCTGGTAAAACTTTGCTGCTCACAAATGGACCTGACCACCGTGATTTTGGCTTCCATGGGAAGAATTTCACCATTGATTTGTTTAACAATACCTTCTGCCCTGGTTCCAGTTGTATGCGCACTAACTTCTCATCATGTCTTTTCTTGCCCTTTTCTTTGTACAATTTGGCATTCTTAAAAGGCTGATTGTGGAATTCTTCCAATTCGTTGAGCTGTTGGAACTTTTTCTCTTTTGTTGCTTGTAGTGCAAGAATTGGCTCTTTCAGTGCAAAAGACGCTTTATCTTTAGGCTCCACAGGCAATTGGCATGCTTTAAGTTTGTCAGTAGAACTTTGTCTTTCATCAGAGTTCTGAATGGTACTGTGTATCACATCAAGTCTGAAACATTCCTCCTTCTTTTCATCATCTGGGAAATTCATGGCCTTGAAAACATTAAATGTTACTTCTTGGTCTTGTACCCTCATGGTTAATTCTCCTTTTTGTACATCAATAATGGTTCGACCTGTAGCCAAGAATGGTCTCCCGAGGATGATTGGCACGTCTGGGTCTTCCTCTATATCAAGGACAATAAAATCTGCTGGGAAAATAAATTTGTCAACTTTGACTAGCACATCTTCAACTACACCTTTCGGAAATACGAGCGTTCTATCAGCAAGTTGTAGGGAGACTGAGGTGGGCATTATTTATCCAATCTGCAGTTTCCTGAAAATAGAAAAAGGCATCAAGTTAACACTAGCACCTAAATCACATAAAGCCTTACCAAAGTCATGTTCTCCTATGGTGCAAGGAACAGTGAAACTGCCAGGATCTTTCAACTTTGGGGGAAGTTTCCTCTAAATGATAGCGATGCATTCTTCTGATAATGATATTGTCTCGTAATCTCCCAATCTCCGCTTTCGTGAAAGAATGTTTTTCATGAATTTGGCATAGCTGGGCATTTGTTCCAACGCTTCTGCAATTGGAATGTTGATATGCAGCTTTTTGAAGATCTCCAGGAACCGAGAAAACTGCTTGTCCAATTTGTTCTTCTGAAGACGTTGAGGAAAAGGTGGAGGTGGAATGATCTGTTCATTTTCCTTTGCTTCTTTTTCCTCCATCTGTTGCTTTGTTTCTTTTGGAACTTCCTCAACAGCTGTTTTGGCTCCAACATCTTTTTTGATTTCAGTACCACTTTTTAACATGATGGCATGACACTGCTCATTCCCTATGTTCCTTGGATTTGGTTCTGTGTTGCTAGGAATGGTACCTGGCGGTCTGTAACTCTGAGCATTGGCCAGTTGTCCCATTTGATTCTCCAGTGCTTTAATAGAAGCCGATTGACTTTGAATTAATACTGCTTGGGATTGAAACATAGCATCATATCTTGCTGCTTGAGAGTCGTGTTTTGCTTCTATCTTTTTCAAGTGGGTCAACACTTCTGTTATTCCTGGTTCATTTGCCTGCTCTGACCTTTGTTATGTTGCTGGAATCCAGGTGGTGGGTTGTTCTGCTGTTGGCCTGAATTGTTGCTCCATGAAAAATTGGGATGATTCCTCCACCCTGGGTTGTAGGTGTTGGAATATGGATTGTTCCTCTGTCTGTTGAAATTTTTGACATAATTCACCATCTCTTCAAGTTGGTTCGACTCTGGTGCTCCTCCATATGGTGAACTTGTGGATCCAGTGGTAAGAGTCTCCATAAATTTGCATATCTGATCTAGCTTGGCGTTGACTGCTGTATTGGCTCCACTTTCATAAATTCCTACAATTCTTTGGATCATGCTCCTTTCTGTTGGCCACAAGGAATTGTTGTTGGCCATTTCTTCGATTAGGTCCCAGGCTTGATCTTTTCCTTTTTCCATTAAAGCTCCTCCAGCAGCAGCATCAATTATGGTTCTCATTATTCCAGAAAGTCCATTATATAATGTTTGGACTTGAAGCCATTTTGCAATCTCATGGTGAGGACATTTCCGGAGCAAATCTTTGAATCTTTCCCAAGCTTCGCAGAGGGATTCTGAATCTTGTTGTACAAAAGATGTGATGTCATTTCTCAGTTTTGTTGTCCTGGCTGGTGGAAAATACTTTGCAAGGAATTTGGTGGCTAAAGTGTTCCAAGTTGTGATGGAACCTGTTGGTAGTGAATGTAGCCAAGCTTTTGCTCTGTTTTTCAAGGAATATGGAAAAACTCGCAGTCTCATTGCTTCTTCTGAGGCTCTGTTGTAGTTGAAAGTGCCGCAAACTTCCAGGAAGTTACTGATGTGGGCATTAGGATCTTCAGTTGCATTCCCCCCGAACTGAACTGACTGCTGAATCATCTGAATGCATGTTTTGATGTCACACGCATTTGCTGGTAAGGGAGGAAGTATAATACAGGAAATGAGGCCGTCGACCACAGGAATGGTTCTGTCTGGAATGAGAATCGGTGGTGCAATGTTCAAAGGTTCATGTTCCATGTTGACTAAAGCTTCTTGGCCTTCTCGCCTTTCCATTCTCAACCGTCTGATGGTTCTTTCAATTTATGGGTCAAGCGGTCGGAGTTCAAAGCTTCTGGTTCGTCTCATGTAGTTTCTGAGAACCTGAAACACAAAAAAACAACAATAATAAGTAAAAAGAAAATTAGATACAAGTAATAAATCTAACCTCAAAACTAATAGTGAAAGATAAATAAGTCCCCGGCAACGGCGCCAAAAACTTGACCAGCGTAACCACACACGTATAACGCAAGCGCACGTATCGTTCAAGTAGTATAAAAATATCGATCCAACGAGGACTTAATATCTAATCTATTAATTTTATGAGGTCAAATGATTACTAGTATCTAACAGGTTGTTTGATTGATTTGAAATGGTGACGATTCTAAATTTAAAAACAAGTAAATAAAATTATTCGAAAATAGGTTTTAAGAAAATTCAATATTAAAAACTATCTAGGGTTGTGATTTCTTCCAATATCATTTAAAAGATGAAGTGGTTATTTTAAAGTTGGGTAATATATTGATTTATTAACCTGGAATACTAAATTATGCCTCTGTCGATGGTCAGACATAAATACCAAGTTTAACCCAATTGAACCATATGTCTATGTCAACCAAATTATCTGGATTCATTAAGTTTAAGTTCCAATTATGGCTACCCCCGCCCGACAGGTATATGTCTATCCTGTAAGGAAATCTATTAAAGGGTTATCTATCCTCAAGGAAGATCGTGGGCTATTGAGTCTAAGGTCTTAAACTTAAAATCTCTATGTCTAGTTCATTTTAAGTTTCCCAGTTCAATTTTATTAATGGCCAGTTAATGAAAAAGCATTAAGATTAAGACTCAATAAATAAATCTTTATAATACCCAAACTATAATCTAACCCCTTATAAACCGGTGATATTAAAAGTCATCACAACCCCAGATAACTAATTTAGTTACAACACATAACTAGGGCTAGTAAAAACTTGAAAATAAAAGACATAAAGTAAAAATGCGGTAAAGTAAATAACAATAAAATAAAATGCTAAGGTAAAATGAATTACTTTTACTACTACTAATTTAGATATCTCCCATAATATAATATATAAACTTGTGATAACATTACCAACCAGCCATATAGGCGGTATCCTGATTAAGTCAAATTAAGTCCAACCAGCCATTAAAGCGGTAAAAAGATTTGTCCATGAACCTGCCATATAGGCGGTAAGAAAGTTTAATTACCAACTGACCAATCTGGCGGTATCCTTGATTAGTCAAGTTTAAACCAGATTAAAAATGAATTATCAACCGACCAATCTGGCGGTATCCTTTTTAAGTCAATATTTTAAATAGTGAATATATTATATTTAAGGGAGATTAATCTAAATGGCAATAGTAAAAGAATTACCTTTCACCCTAGCTGGGGAAGTTACCTCCTCATGGTGAATAGTAAAAACTGTAAAAAGTAAAAAAGTAAATTACTATTATTACAAAACGTAATTAAAATTAATTACAAAACTAAAAAAACAAAAAACTAAAAGAAACTAGAGAGAGAAACTCCTTCTTTACATCAAAGAGATGAGAGAGAGTGGTACAACTGAAACTGTGATTTCGCGCTCTATTTATAGGGGTCAGTAAGGGTCGCGCGTCGCGACACCCAGCTCGCGTCGCGATGCCCGTTTGGTCGACGTGGCAGCTTCTGGTTCGTCGGTTGAAGATTCTGGATAAGGTGATAAGGTGACAAGTGGCAAGGTGGTTGGGGCTCAATTATTGTGACACGTGGCGGCTTCTGATTGGTCGGCTAGATTCTTATCCACCACGTGTCAGATAGGGATAAGAGAGCCAATAATTGATGCTAACGTGGCGCTGATGTGGTGGTGACGTGGTGACATGTGGCAATTTGACTGTCGGCATCATAGAATCGAGACACGTGGCACTTCCTGATTGGCTGATGATGACGTGGCGGTGAGTTGGCATGTTGACTCGGTCAACTGATGATGTGGACGATGACGTGGCTGATAGGTGGAGTGACACGTGGCGATGGTGACTGTCAACACCGTAGGATGATGACACATGGCACGGCGCATGTTAGCAGATCGGCTGTGATAGTGACACATGGCACGGCGCACGTTAGCAAAGTAAAAATTTTCTGAGATTCTGATTTGTGGACCCGGCGCACGTTAACACTTTTCGACGCATGTTAGGCGTCGCGACGCCATGGGCTTGCGCGTCGCGACGCGCCCAAATTACCAAAATGCCCTTTTTACCAATTTTCACTGTTTTGCTCCAAATCACCTCCAGAATGTCCTGAAACTTTATTTATCTACAAAATAACACAAAACACATCAAAATATTCACAAAACTCAAGAAACTATACAAAATATTAGGTTAAATTAGTGGGAAATAGTGATAGATTTACCACTCATCAAAACCCCAAGGGAATTTCAATTGCAAGTGAGGAGCGGAATTGAATTGACAGAAGGAAATTGTAAGCAAGCCCAGGGGCGACCAAATACTTCTATAGGCAAAGGGCACCAAAGGGCATAAGGAAGGCCTAACCCATCGGAATAGGAATACATTCATGCATACACGTTTCATACACGCAATTTTTTGTTTTGTGTTCGCAGTTTTTTGAAGGAAAAATTGAATAAAGCCCACACTCAGCACAATTAGGGAATAAAGCCCACAATCAACGCAGTTCGGGAATAAAGCCCACAATCAATTCACTTCAGGAATAAAGCCCACAATCAACACAGTTTGGGAATAAAGCCCACAATCAACACAGTTCGGGAATAAAACCCACAATCAATACAGTTCGGGAATAAAGCCCACAATCAACAAAATTCGGGAATAAAGCCCACAATCAACACAGTTCGGGAATAAAACCCACAATCAACACAGTTCGGGAATAAAGCCCACAATCAACACAGTTCAAGAATAAAGCCCACAATCAACGTAGTTCGTGAATAAAGCCCAGGGAATAAAGCCCATAATCAATTCAGTTCGGGAATAAAGCCCACACTCAGCATAGTTCGAGAATAAAGCCCACACTCAACACAGTTCGGGAATAGAGCCCACACTTTCAATTCAATTCGAGAACAAAGCCCAGAGATGGTCCGGGAACAAAGCCCAGGGGTCAAGGTACCTCGCCATCAATTCAATTTAGTTCGGGAATAAAGCACAGGGAATAAAGCCCACTCTCAACATAGTTCGGGAACAAAGCCCAGTGATGGTTCGGGAAAAAAATCTAGGGGTCAAAGCACCTCGCCATCACTTTAATTCAGTGCAGGAACAAAGCCCATAGATGGTTAGGGAACAAAGCCCATGAGTCAAAGCACCTCACCACCAGATCAACTCAGTTCGAAGCATCTCAAAACAACCGGTAAGTTTGGTGACAGCTGGCGAGCCAAGTAAGTAAAAATACATGCATGACTTTGATAGGATTGTCACTGTCACACAGTACACAAGTCCTATCAAAGTGGGGGCGACTGTAGGCACTGTATTTTTGCATAAAGCCCAATGATGAGCCTCGTATGGAGGCACAACCCGATAAGTTGAGGAAGTCGCGGGAAACGGACGTCGGAAGGGAAAATTCAAAAATTAATACATTATCAAATTTAATTAATTTGTTTAGCCTTGGGTTCGCTTGATTGATCTCTGTCTTAAATGTTAGCCTCGGCCCAAAACCCCCTAAACCCACAAAAGCCCACATGCCTATATACACTCATCCAAAACCCATGCAACCCATGCAACTCTTCTAGGCCCACACGCCCACGCTCAATCCAAGATAATTAAATCACGTTTAATCACATGTCAAAACCCCTCCAAATCACTTTCCAAATTAGCCAAGATTGGATCCTCCAAATTTGGAAAGAAAATCAAGGCATATTTGAAAGGGAGGGGCGGCCACACACACACACACACATAATAAAATGAAACCCTAACATGCACAAACCTAACCCTAGCACACTATTATAAAATGAGCCAAGCACAAACCCTAAGGCTTTCTTCTTCTTACTCAGATTCACGACTTCTTCTCTACATTATCCCTTCTCTCATATTCACTCGACAATCACAGCCAAAAGAAAACCCTAAACATTCTCACCTAGCTCTTTCGATCGTCTCTCTCATTAACACACACACAAGACACACGGCCATAACCAGCCAAGAAACAAGAAGCCCTTCACCGATTAAACATCAACAGAAGTACTTCTCTCCACTAACCAAAGCCAACAACATATTCACTCACACACACTGGCAGTAGTACCCTTCAAACACTGCCATAAGACTCACACGTCCCTTCTCTCTCATTCAACACACACACACACACTGACATAGCCTCCCCTCACTAACCGACACAAACCCTTAAGCCACACCGAATAACAAAAAACACACTCACACACGCAGGCCACGTAAACATCGGCCCTAATCCACGTGAAACCATCCCCCAAAACCGATAAGACGTCAACCCTTCAGTCCAAAAAAATCACACAAAACCAGCCCCAAATACCCTAAAACATCAGCCCCAAAGACCCTAAAAACAGTCCCCTTAATCAAACAAAAACAGTCCCAAAAACCACTCGAAACCAGTCCAAAAATCACACCAAAAACCAACCTTAAAACAGTTCAAAACAGCGGTAAAAAATGGAGAAAACTATAGCAAAAATAGAGAAAATAGCAGCTCAAAATAGCGAAGCAGTGAATAAAAATGTTGAACCGGTGAACCAGAAAAGCCATGGAGCATTAACCCTTCCGGCGACTGCGTAACGCACTTCCAAGAACCAACTTAAAAGGTAAGACCTGAGGGCACCCTTTACTATTTATTATTTATCTTTTCGGTTATTTATATTCCCTCACATGCATCATTGTATTTCACGTCTATTTTTATTTGCATTGTTTTAATACTTGATTGTCGCCTCTTATGGTATATCGGATGGAAACACATACATAAATTCTGTAGCTGAATCCGAATGGACGGTAGTGTGGTCTGTACTTGGGATACAACTCCACGTACCGCTTGAGAAACATTCACGGACGTGTTTCATTTTTGTTACTTAATTTTTGTGTTCATTTATTGTTTGCTTTTAGTATTCCGCCATTTACTTTCCGCCTGTCATTTCATTATTTATTTATTTATGCATCGTTATTTAGTGCGCATGGGCTAATTACGTCGGATTAAAGGTCCCCCCATTTGAGGGAAATGCCTGAGGGCAGCCTTTACCATGATATTTTGCCGCGCCGGACGAGGTACGCTTGGTTAGATATGAAATACATCCAATCAGACATACGAGGTCCCATATAGATGTCGGCCAAGTCTATTGGTCGTATCTCTTTTCTTATTCCGTTATTTATTTCTTGTTGTTTCTTTATTTATCTATGCATCGTTATTTAGTGTGCATGGGCTAATTACGTCGGATTAAAGGTCCCCCCATTTGAGGGAAATGCCTGAGGGCAGCCTTTACCATGATATTTTTCCGCATCGAAAGATGTAGGCTTGGTTGGATGTGAAATACGTCCAATCGGGCATACGAGGTCCCATATAGATGTCGGCCAAGTCTCTTGGTCGCATCTCTTTTCTTATTCCGATATTTATTTCTTGTGTGTTTCTTCATTTATCTATGCATCGTTATTAGTGCGCATGGTCTAATTACGTCGGATTAAGCCCCCCCATTAGAGGGAAATGCCTTAGGACAGCCTTTACCACGATATTTTATCACGCCTGACAAAGTACACTTGGTTCGATGTGAAATATGTCTAATCGGGCATACGTGGTCCCATATAGATGTCGGCCAAGTCCCTTGGTCGCATCTCTTTTCTTGTTTCTGTTATTTATTTCTTGTTGTTTCTTTATTTATTTATGCATCGTTATTTAGTGCGCATGGGCTAGTTACGTCGAATTAAAAGTCCATATTTGAGGGAAATGTCTGAGGGCAGCATTTACCATAATATTTTGCCACGCCGGACGAGGTACGCTTGGTTGGATGTGAAGTACGTCCAATCGGACATACGAGGTCCCTTATAGATGTCGGCCAAGTCTCTTGGTCACATCTATTTTTTTCTTATTTTGTTATTTATTTCTTGTTGTTCTTTATTTTTTTATGCATCGTTATTAGTGTGCATGGGCTTATTACGTCGGATTAAAGGTCCCATTTTTGAGGGAAATGCCTGAGGGCAGCCTTTACCAGGATATTTTGCCGCGCCGGACAAGGTACGCTTGGTTGGATGTGAAATACGTCCAACCGGACATACAAGATCCCATATAGTTGTCGGCCAAGTCTCTTGGTCGCTTCTCTTTTCTTTTAATTCTTTTATTCACTTTTTTTGTTTGTTATTTTTTACTTATCGCTTCATATTCATTATATTAGTTATCTTTATTTATGCGGCCGCATCACTTCACGTTTATTTCCATGATTGCATAGTGTTAATGCTTGAGTGTCGCCTCTCATGGTATATCAGATGGAAACCCAGACATAAATTCTGTAGCCGAATCCGAATAGACGGTAGTGTGGTCTATACTTGGGATATGACTCCACGTACCGCTTGAGAAACATTCACGCAGATGTTTAGGTCATTATAAATGCAACCTTTGTAATCTCGTTCAAACGCATTTCCGAACGTTTTTTGAATGCATGCATTCTGTTTTACCATGCATCATATCCTGCCCCATTCGAACGTATTCTTGAACGCTACACGAATGCGCATACAGTGGACAGACTCTTTCATCATATTTTATGCATGTTTGCCTTTTTTTTTTATTTCTTTTTGCATCATGTGCTTAAATACCTCTTTAATATTAATGCTTTTACTGTTATGATTAATTTACATTATCACGTTTATTTGTTTAATATACTTGTGGAATTATGCTTTTGCTTTCATTTTTATTTACGTTTATGGGTGTGCAAACTTGTATGTCATTTGAATTATCTTGCGTGTGTTGCATAAGACTTGGTTATATCATTGCGTAAACCCGTTCATTATAATTGGCATAAGTATCTAAACCCAACAATTTGGGATCTTCCCTTGCGAGGGGTGAGTGCAGCCTTAAACCATTTCCCAGTTCACACTGGATGGCGACTCATTTATTCTCCGAATTAGTCCCCCACGGGCTACTCCATAATCCCAATGGGCCGTGAGCCCGGACAGCATCACCCCCTCTCTGTACCATGTCTACAGTCTGGCGACTCCACTGGGGATAGAGAATCGGCCCCGGAATAATGCCTTGTAATGTCTGTGGTTTTTGTTTTAGTTTCCCAAGTCTCATATATTTTGCATACCTCTTTTTACCCCAATGGCGTCATGTATCGTGAAGTCGATTTCACACAAGGCGATAGATTATTATGTGATGATCATCACTCGTTGGCACGTACCTTAGGGTATAAAAAAGGTGCGCTCATTTGGCCGCTCGAACCCTTGAGTGGGGAGACCTAGTTGTGGGCAACCCTTCGCCGGCGGGAGCCTTTATCCATGCCCCTGTAAGCCCACATATGAACCATAGTCGTGTATCCTATAGAAGCTACCCATTTATGCTTGTGTTTGGGACCATCATCATTTGGATCCATTTGGACTTCTCGTCATAAGATACGAACTTGTTGGGCCATTTAAACTGGGACGAGTTTATGCCTTATGACGATTGGGCCAAAAGTTTTCAAAATTACAATGGGCCACTTTGTTTTTGGGCCCCCTATCATTTGAAGTTGTTTAGCCACCTTATCGCAAAAGTGTAAACCTGTTGGGCCTTTTTCAACTGGGACGAGTTTGCACCTCGCGATAATATGATTGAATGCTTTAAAATGATAATGGGCCAACTTGTATGAAAACCTTGATGGGCTTAGAAAATCCAATCATCCTCCAAATATGCTAGAAGCATGAGTCTGATATCCACACTGGCATTCATCCAGGAAGGATACGCCTTGTTACAGCATATTTGTTCACTTTGTATACCTCTAAGTTCATCCTCATGACCGCGGTTGCTGAAAGCCCAATTCGTCATTTCTAGACAATCGCACGATCCCCATAATAGGCTTAGTCCATATTGTAAATGGGCGGTCTTTCTCTGTTACTGATGAAAAGGGACTGAAGTAACCAAGGTTCACGCCGTAGAATAAGAGAGAATGATTTTGTGTACCCACATCGGTGCATAAAACAAGCCATACCTAGAACCAAAAAAAAAATTAGACTTACCACAAGTGTGGGAGATATAAGGTCGGAATGATATATTCAGTTTTGATAACCACATGCTTCTTATATATCTCATGCATCACACGCATACACGTATCATGCTAACTCATAGTTTCAACAGCCATCATTGATATATGTTGGGTTAGAGAAGAAGGAAGACTCGTTAAAAAACAGTTAGTAAATATTAGTGAGTAAGATAATGAGGGTTCCCGCATGGATCAATTGGAGACCAACCTCACCAAGATTATTGAGCAGTTGCAAGCTTTGACCACCGCTGTGGCCAATCTGGTAGTCCCCGCGCAGGGAGTAGAAAATAATGAAGTGTCAGGCGTGAGGAGCCTCCTAATATGGTGAGTGATAAGATCCATGTCTTTGATGTGACATGGAAGAGTATGCCTGATGAGCGGAAAATATATCAATATTTACCGCCCCTTTAACTTAATATTTTATTTAGTTTCTCGGGTTTAATGAACGTTTTGATGTGTTTTAGTTTATTTTACAGATAAAATAATATCGGGTCTCAATGAAATCATTTAGGATGAAATATGGGTCAAATAATGGCAATTATTGGACTTGATATTTTAATTTTGGAGATTGGAAACTTGAAAGGGCGTTTTGACGAAGTGCAGTTTTGGAAATTCCAGTTTTGCGCATCTGTCGTATTTTTGGCATAACTTTTTACTCAGATATCATATTGAGCTGATTCAAGTTCCAGATTAAAGAAGACTCAAAGATCTACAACTTTTAAAGACAAAATAATTTCGAATTCTGAAGATTTCATGCCCGAAATTGATGAACTATCCAGAAGTGTGTGGTGTGTAATTATTAAAAGTCATTATCAATCATTTTCAAAGCAAAATATAATTAATAAATAATTAATAAAAATTATCAAATCACCACCCAACAAGATAAGCAATTAGTGGAGCAATTGGGTTTGGTGGAGTAATTAGTGGAGAAATTAATAATGGATTTGGTGGAGAATTTGATGGATGATTTGATGGTGGCAAAATTTTGCCTATAAATACCAAGCCATTTCATTTGTAAAATTCATACTTTCTTCTTTGAAATTCTTAATGAATAAATAAGAAGATTGTATCTAGTTTAGTTATTTACAGTTTTTAGTAATTAATTTTCACTTTCCACACTTTCTTTTCTTTACTTTTCAGTTTTTACTTTCCGCAATTTACTTTTACGCACAACATTTTCTTTCTTTACTTTTGCAGTTTTTATTTTTCAAGCAATGAGGAGGTAATTCTCCTTTGCTGGGGTGAAAGGTAAAGCTTTTATTATTACTATTTAGATTAATCTCCCTTAATTATAATATAAAAACTATTTAAAACCTGACTTAATATGGATACCGCCTGGTTGGTCGGTTGGTAATTAATTATTAATTTGACTTAATCAGGATACCGCCTATATGGCTGGTTAGTAATTATCACGCAAAGTTAATATATTATATTAAGGGAGATATCTAAAATAGTAGTAATAAAAGTTGATCCTCTAACCCTAGCATTCTCTTTTATTATACTTTTACTTTATTTAATTTCAACAATTTACTTTCAGTAATTTATTTTTAATTTTTTTACTTTTTACTTTTTACTTTTTACTTTTTATTTACTTTCAATTTTCAGCATTTACTTTATGTCTTTTATTTTATTTAAGTTTTTACTACCCGTAAATATGTGTCGTAACTAAGCCAGTTATCTGGGGTTGTGATGAATTCAATATCACTGTTTTATAAGGGTTAGATTATAGGTTGGGTAATTTAAAGATTTATTTATTGAGTCTTAATCTTAATGCTTTTTATTAACTGGCCATTAATAAAATTGATTAGGTAAACTTAAAATGAACTAGACATAGGGATTTTAAGTTTAAGACCTTAGACTCAATAGCCCACGATCTTCCTTGAGGATAGATAACCCTTTAATAGATTTCCTTACAGGATAGGAATATACCTGTCGGGCGGGGGTAGCCATAATTGGAACTTAAACTTAATGAATCCAGATAATTTGGTTGACATAGACATATGGTTCAATTGGGTTAAACTGGGTATTTGTGTCTGACCATCGACAGAGGCTTACACATAATTTAGTGTTCCAGGTTAATAAATCAATATATTACCCAACTATAAGATAACCACTTCATCTTTTAAATATATTGGAATAAATCACAACCCTGGATAGTTTTTATAATTTGAATTTCCACCAACCTACTTTCGAACCATTTTATTTACTTGTTTTAAATTTAGAATCGTCACCATTTTAAATCAATCAATCAACTTGTTAGATATTAGTAATCATTTGACCTCATAAAATTAATAGTTTAGATATTAAGTCCTCGTGGGATCGATATTTTTATACTACTTGAACGATACGTGCGCTTGCGTTATACGTGTTGTTTACGCCGGTCAAGTTTTTGGCGCCGTTGCCGGGGACTTATTTATCTTTTACTATTAGTTTAGGGGTTAGATACGTTACTTGTATCTAATTTCTTTTTACTTATTGTTGTTGTTTTCTTGTGTTTCAGGTTCTCAGAAACTACATGAGACGAACCAGAAGCTTTGAACTCCGACCGCTTGACCCAGAAATTGAAAGAACCATCAGACAGTTGAGAAGGGAAAGGCGAGAAGGCCAAGAAGCTTTAGTCAACATGGAACCTGAACCTTGGAGGTTGCACCACCAATTCCCATTCGAGACAGAACCATTCCGGTGGTTGACAGACTCATTTCCTGTATTGTACTTCCTCCCTTACCAGCAAATGCGTGTGACATCAAAACATGCATTCAGATGATTCAGCAGTCAGTTCAGTTCGGGGGGAATGCAACTGAAGATCCTAATGCCCACATCAGCAACTTCCTGGAAGTTTGCGGCACTTTTAACTACAACAGAGCATCAGAAGAAGCAATGAGACTGCGAGTTTTTCCATATTCCCTGAAGGACAGAGCTAAAGCTTGGCTACATTCACTACCAGCAGGTTCTATCACAACTTGGAACACTTTAGCCACCAAATTTCTTGCAAAGTACTTTCCACCAGCCAGAACCGGAAAATTGAGGAATGACATCACATCCTTTGTACAACAAGATTCAGAATCCCTTGCGAAGCTTGGGAAAGGTACAAAGATTTACTCCGGAAATGTCCTCACCATGAGATTCCAAAGTGGCTACAAGTTCAGACCTTCTACAATGGACTTTCTGGAATAATGAGAACCACAATTGATGCTGCTGCTGGAGGAGCTTTAATGGCAAAATGAGAAGATCAAGCCTGGGACCTAATCGAAGAAATGGCCAACAACAATTCCTTGTGGCCAACAGAAAGAAGCATGATCCAAAGAATTGCAGGAATTTATGAAGTTGGAGCAAACACAGCAGTGAATACCAGGCTGGATCAGATATGCAAATGTCTAGAAACACTTAGCACGCAAGTTGTGAACATCGCTGGAACCACAAGTTCACCATATGGAGGAGCACCATAACCAAACCAACATGAAGAGACAGTGAATTATGTCAACAATTTCAACAGACATGGGAACAATCCATATTCCAACACCTACAACCCAGGGTGGAGGAATCATCCTAATTTATCATGGAGCAACAATTCAGGCCAACAGCAAAACTATCCACCACCTGGATTCCACCAGCAGAACAAAGGCCAGGAGCATGAAAAAGAACCAGAAATGAAAGAATGGTTTTGCAGAGATGTTCAAAAAGCAAGAAGCAAAATACGATGCTATGTTTCAAGCTCAACAACATTAATTCAAAGTCAATCTGCTTCTATTAAAATACTGGAGAATCAAATGGGACAACTGGCAAATGCTCAGAGTTACAGACCGCCAGGTACCCTTCCTAGCAACACAGAGCCAAATCCAAGAAACATGGGGAAGGAGCAATGTCATGCCATCATGTTAAAAAGCGGTACTGAAATCAACAAAGATGTTGGAGTCAATTCAACTGCTGAGGAAGTTCCAAAAGAAACAAAGCAACAGATGGAGGAAAAAGAAGCAAAGGAAAAAGAACAGATCACTCCACCTCCACCTTTTCCTCAACGTCTTCAGAAGAACAAATTGGACAAGCAGTTTTCTCGGTTCCTGGAAATCTTCAAAAAGCTGCATATCAACATTCCATTTGCAGAAGCGTTGGAACAAATGCCCACCTATGCCAAATTCATGAAAGATATTCTTTCACGAAAACGGAGATTGGGAGATTACGAGACAGTAGCATTAACAGAAGAATGCAGTGCCTATCATTCAGAGGAAACTTCCCCCGAAGTTGAAAGATCCTGGCAGTTTCACTGTTCCTTGCGTCATAGGAGAACATAACTTTGGTAAGGCTTTGTGTGATTTAGGTGCGAGTGTTAACTTGATGCCTTTTTCTATTTTCAGGAAATTACAGATTGGAGAAACAATGCCAACTTCAGTCTCACTGCAACTTGCTGATAGAACGCTCGTATTTCCAAGAGGCGTAGTTGAGGATGTGCTGGTCAAGGTTGACAAATTCATTTTCCCAGCAGATTTTATTGTCCTTGATATGGAGGAAGACGCAGACGTGCCAATCATCCTTGGGAGACCATTCTTGGCTACAGGTCGAACCATTATTGATGTACAAAAAGGAGAACTAACCATGAGGGTACAGGACCAAGAAGTAACATTCAATGTTTTCAAAGCCATGAATTTCCCAGATGATGAAAAGAATGAGGAATGTTTCAACTTGATGTGATACACAGTACCGTTCAGAACTCTGATGAAAAACAAAGTTCTACTGACAAACTTAAAGCATGTCAATTACCTGTGGAGCCTGAAGATAAAGCGCACTACGTACTGAAAGAGCCAATTCTTGCTCTACAAACAATAGAAGAGAAAAATTTCCACCAGCTCAACGAATTGGAGGAATTTCACAATCAGCCTTTTGAGGATGCCAAATTGTACAAAGAAAAGGGCAAGAAACGACATGATGAGAAGTTAGTGCGCATACAACTGGAACCAGGGCAGAAGGTACTGTTAAACAAATCAAGGGTGAAATTCTTCCCATGGAAGCCAAAATCACGGTGGTCAGGTCCATTTGTGATCACCAAAGTTTTACCAAATAGAGCCGTTGAGATACATGATCCTGACGCTAACAAAACTTTCAAGGTTAAAAACAAGCGTGTCAAGCACTACTGGGGAGAATCATTTGAGCGACAAAAAGAAAGTGTCACACTTTCAGATCTAGCCTAACGTTCAAGAAGACACGTCTAGCTGACGACTTTAAACTTAGCGCTAGCAGGGAGGCAACCCATGCAATTTGTGTATATATTGTGATTTGGTGTGTTTTATTTTTGTGTGTTTAATTTTTGCAGGTTTAGTCATTTCAAGATGGAAAGAAGCTCTCGCAAATCTTCGCAAGCAATTTCCTTCTCTCCCTCAAAAATCTCTCATGAAAGTTTACAAAGCTCGCTTGGAACGAATGAGACTACTGACGATCCATGGTATTCCTAATGATATTCGTTGGGTAATTGAAGCACGAGTCCGATTGGCAGGTGAGTCTTCTGACTCTTTTATTTCACATCTGCCTGGTTTAGGAAGAAGCACATATGCAAAGAAACGTAGAGCTAAGCAAATGGGTGTTTGTTTCAAATGTGCACGATTTAATTGCAACACTCGTTGTCGTTCTTTAGGAATGGTGTCTGATAATCGCGAAGACAAAATTAACTTCATTAGGGATGGCTTGAGTAAGGAGTCTTTAGATGATATATCTTTAACTCTTGAGACGCATCCCAGTGGATATGTTCATATAGCCATTCGCAAATTACATACACAATTTCAAAAAGAAAGACAACAGTTAAGTCTTGGGAATCTGACTCAAAAAGACCCTGTTTGCCAATTTATAAGAAAATTGGATGGGAAGCTTGTCCCTGACGCATAGACGTTAATCAAGCTGTAAATTCCTGTATATATTATATCTCTTTGTCTTTTCCTAATAATTGTGATTTGTTTTGTTGTTTTCTTTTAATTTTCTCCGACAGGATCCAGACCTTTTTGACTATCACGATAATATTTCGCTACTAATCGTCCTCTGGAAGATACTTGTGCTATTTTTACTCACCCTTTTCAGGTATTATAAATTCAGCCCGTCATTGCACTTTTGAAGGCATCCAGATTTGAGAAAGAAACACATAAAAAAAAATGGAAGCTACTTCAAGAAGACGAGTTGAAAACATCTATGTGTTTTGCGGTAGTAGTGTTGGAACTAAACCACAATACATAGAAGCAGCACAGGAATTGGGTCGAGTCTTAGCTGCAAGGAATATGCATTTAATATATGGCGGAGGCAATCTTGGACTTATGGGGATCGTTTCAAAGGTTGTACAGGAAGGAGGCAGTCACGTTTTGGGAATCATCCCAAAACCCTTGGCAGAGGCAAATCTTATTGGATCATCAAACGGAGAGGAACTGATCGTGCCAGGTATGTCTGAACGACTGGTAGAAATGATTAACCGTGCTGATGCTTTTATTGCTTTGCCAGGTGGCTTGGGCACATTGGAGGAAATTTTTATAGTACTATCTTGGGCGAACCTGAACATACACCAGAAACCGCTTGGATTGCTCAATGTTGATGGATTTTATGATTTTCTTTGTGTGTTTCTTGATGATGCTCGGAGAAATGGGTTCGTATCAAAACCTTAAAAGAACTCCTCTTTACTGCCAGAACCGCTCCGGATCTAATAGACCAACTAATAGCCTATGAACCACAAGTTGACCCTATCCTTTCAAAGATAAATTGGTCCGAGGACGATCGTGGTAAGAGGCGTAGGATTAATCTGGATCTTAACCTTTAATTTCCTGTAGATTTTCAGCTAACCAGGTACAACCTTCTTAACTCTCCTTTTACTGTTTAAGACATTGGGGACAATGTCTCATTTAGGTTTGGGGAAGGGAATTAGTTGATCAGTACCTTGTTTTTTTACTTTGTATGTTATTTTTATTTTTAGTTCAAAATTTTTCGAAAAATACAAAAAAAAATTGAAAATTTTTTAAAAAATTACAAAAATATTTTGCGTTTTTGTTTTTTTATTCTGACTAAAAATGTGAAATTGGTAAGAGGTAGCTGAGTAAGGAGTTTCCACTTCTGAGACGTATCTCAAACCTATTTCGAAACAAGTTAATTTTTGTTTATTTCATTTTGAATTATTTAATTTGTAAATTCTCCATAAAATTGACTAAAATGAATCTTCATATGCTCAGTTGACAGATATTATCAACATACATGGTAACATACGGACATGAGCTAAAATTGAAAAGTTTGTAATATTCAGTGCTCTAGTTTAATTGGAGGAAGCATCTCAAAAAGCAATGGAGTAAAAAAAAAAAAAAAAAAAAAAAAAAAAAAAAACGTCTGAGATCCGAGTTATTAAGTCTGTAAGGGTGTTTTAACACCTAGTGCCCTAAAGCCAACTGGTTTGGGAGTCACTGGCCCAAAGCTCGTTACATGGATCAAAGATGCTGCAAAAAATATATATATATTTGAAGTCTGAGTAATTAAGTCCGTAGGGGTGTCTAAACACCTGGTGCCCTAAAACCAACTGGTTTGGGAGCCACCGACCCAACACTCGCTACATAGATGGAAGATATTGTATATAAATAAAAAATAGAGAAAAAAACAAAGAAAAAATCAGAAAAAAGAAAAATTATTCCATTGCTCCAAAAAGGTGTGAAATCTGATAGAACTTTAGGACAAAAATATTACTCTCTTATCAACTACACTTATGACTGTTGTGGGCAAAAATAAATTGATTAATATTTTGTTGGCCATGTATATGAAGAATGGTAAAAATAATCGGAGAATTTACTTATTCAGTAATTTAAAATAAAACAAAACAACTAGTAACTTGGAGTAGAAGTTTCACCTGATTAGTCACTAACATCTTTATTCTCTTTTCGCTTGTCTTTTTGCTTTTGTGTGCATTAGTTTTAACTAACTTTTTACTTTTGTAAAAGTTTGTGGGTATCATTGCTGTAAACCCTCACGAGACTACAACTCGTCCACTAGGGACACCTAGGGGTTTAAAGGCTTGTTGCATATGCTAAATGCAACCGTGATCCCTACGAAAGTGGCTTAGTTTAATTTTATTTTTATTTTGTTGTTTTGCTCGAGGACTAGCAAAATGTTAGGTTTGGGGGTGTGTGATGAGCGGAAAATATATCAATATTTACCGCCCCTTTAACTTAATATTTTATTTAGTTTCTCGGGTTTAATGAACGTTTTGATGTGTTTTAGTTTATTTTGCAGATAAAATAATATCGGGTCTCAATGAAATCATTTAGGATGAAATATGGGTCAAATAATGGCAATTATTGGACTTGATATTTTAATTTTGGAGATTGGAAACTTGAAAGGGCGTTTTGACGAAGTGCAGTTTTGGAAATTCCAGTTTTGCGCATCTGTCGTATTTTGGGCATAACTTTTTACTCAGATATCGGATTGAGCTGATTCAAGTTCCAGATTAAAGAAGACTCAAAGATCTACAACTTTTAAAGACAAAATAATTTCTAATTCTGAATATTTCATGCCCGAAATTGATGAACTATCCAGAAGTGTGTGGTGTGTAATTATTAAAAGTCATTATCAATCATTTTCAAAGCAAAATATTAATTAATAAATAATTAATAAAAATTATCAAATCACCACCCAACAAGATAAGAAATTAGTGGAGCAATTATGGATTTGGTGGAGTAATTAGTGGAGAAATTAATAATGGATTTGGTGGAGAATTGATGGATGATTTGATGGTGGCAAAATTTTGCCTATAAATACCAAGCCATTTCATTTGTAAAATTCATACTTTCTTCTTTGAAATTCTTAATGAATAAATAAGAAGATTGTATCTAGTTTAGTTATTTACAGTTTTTAGTAATTAATTTTCACTTTCGCACTTTCTTTTCTTTACTTTTCAGTTTTTACTTTCCGCAATTTACTTTTACGCACAACATTTTCTTTCTTTACTTTTGCAGTTTTTATTTTTCAAGCAATGAGGAGGTAATTCTCCTTTGCTGGGGTGAAAGGTAAAGCTTTTATTATTACTATTTAGATTAATCTCCCTTAATTATAATTATAAAACTATTAAAAAACCTGACTTAATATGGATACCGCCTGGTTGGTCGGTTGGTAATTAATTATTAATTTGACTTAATCAGGATACCGCCTATATGGCTGGTTAGTAATTATCACGCAAAGTTAATATATTATATTAAGGGAGATATCTAAAATAGTAGTAATAAAAGTTGATCCTCTAACCCCAGCATTCTCTTTTATTATACTTTTACTTTATTTAATTTCAACAATTACTTTCAGTAATTTATTTTACTTTTTTTTACTTTTTACTTTTTACTTTTTACTTTTACTTTATTTACTTTTCAGCAATTTACTTTATGTCTTTTATTTTATTTAAGTTTTTTTACTACCCGTAAATATGTGTCGTAACTAAGCCAGTTATCTGGGGTTGTGATGAATTTCAATATCACTGTTTTATAAGGGTTAGATTATAGGTTGGGTAATTTAAAGATTTATTTATTGAGTCTTAATCTTAATGCTTTTTATTAACTGGCCATTAATAAAATTGATTAGGTAAACTTAAAATGAACTAGACATAGGGATTTTAAGTTTAAGACCTTAGACTCAATAGCCCACGATCTTCCTTGAGGATAGATAACCCTTTAATAGATTTCCTTACAGGATAGGAATATACCTGTCGGGCGGGGGTAGCCATAATTGGAACTTAAACTTAATGAATCCAGATAATTTGGTTGACATAGACATATGGTCAATTGGGTTAAACTGGGTATTTGTGTCTGACCATCGACAGAGGCTTACACATAATTTAGTGTTCCAGGTTAATAAATCAATATATTACCCAACTATAAGATAACCACTTCATCTTTTAAATAATATTGGAATAAATCACAACCCTGGATAGTTTTTATAATTTGAATTTCCACCACCTACTTTCGAACCATTTTATTTACTTGTTTTTAATTTAGAATCGTCACCATTTTAAATCAATCAATCAACTTGTTAGATATTAGTAATCATTTGACCTCATAAAATTAATAGTTTAGATATTAAGTCCTCGTGGGATCGATATTTTTATACTACTTGAACGATACGTGCGCTTGCGTTATACGTGTGTGTTTACGCCGGTCAATGCCATGGGGAAGAGTGGCCGGGTCTCAGGCATAATTGCAGAAACTCAGGATCAGGTAGAGTCAGTTACCAAGCGAGTGGCGTTTATGTACACAATTCCGTTGCCCTAAATAATTACTTTGATTTGTTTTCGGTTGTGATTCCTTAATTTTCGCCAACAGGACCAGACTTTTTTACTTTCCACGATATATTTTACTATTTAGCTAAACAATTTTCATTTGACAAGTACTAGTGCTATTATTACTCACCTTTTTTCAGGTTCTATAAATTCAGCTTATTATTGCACTCTTGAAGACATATAAAATTTGAGAAAGAAATAAAAAAAAATGGAAGCAACTTCAAGAAGATGAGTTGTAAACATCTATGTGTTTTGCGGTACTAGTGTTGGTTCTAAACTAGAGTATGTTGAGGCAGCACAAGAATTGGGTAGAGTCATTGCTAAAAGGAATATGCACTTAGTATATGGCGGTGGCAATCTTGGACTAATGGGGTACGTTTCAAGGGTCGTACAGGAAGGAGGTAGTCAAGTTTTGAGAATTATCCCAAAACCTTTGGCAAAGGCGAATCTTATAGGACCATCAAACGGAGAGGAACTTATTGTGCCAGGTATGTCTGAACGACTGGTGGAAATGATTAACCGTGCTGATGCTTTTATTGCTTTGCTAGGTGGCTTGGGCACGATGGAGGAAATTTTTACAATGTTATCTTGGGCGAACTTGAACATACACCAGAAACCAATTGGATTGTTTAATGTTGATTGATTTTATGACTTGTTGGAGATTCTAAGGGTCCCAAGGATCATAAATCAAGCATGAACATGTGTGAATAACAATCGAGGAAGTCGCGGAATACTTACATCGATTGGTTGAGCGATACGGGAGGCAACAAAAACGTTTCTACTTGCTCTTGGTCTCCTCGGCAGTTCACTACCAGTGCTCAATGGTTTCGGGCTTTTGGATGTCCTTCGTCAAGCTCCAAGCTTCGTCGAATGGTTCCCGGCTCATGGGTGGACTTCCCTATCACCTTCGCATGATCCCGTAGTGTGCTAGCACTCCCGATTTTGCCACAAAATTGCGACTTTTGGTCCCATTTTTCTCCCTTGGTTCACGGCAGAATTGCCAAACCAGAAGCAAGAAACAGCAGCCCAAAGGGCGTGAAGATGAAGAAGAGTGGAGAGAGAGAAGAGTAAAAAGTGTGTTGTCTAATTTTGTATTTGATTTTATTAAATCATATACCAAAAATTTGCCTAATAAAAAGTCAAACTTTTAATGCCAACAACCACCACATCACTCAATCACATCAATCAATCAATCACTTGTCACATCACTCAAAGTGACATGATTTGACGCTTGATGCGACTAATGATTTTACGCTTGATTTGACTTGCGAGCCGGACTCAAATTCGAAATGTGAATGCGCTCGCAAATAATCCCGGGCTCGGGTTCGCTAATTCCAAATTAATGAATTTTCTGTTGCGTCGTAATTAAATCTAATTTAATTAAATAATCATGCCTATCATAAGTACTATTCACGTCGCTAACGAATTAATTCTAAATTAACTCGTTCGCCCGAATTAAAATCTAATTTTAATTCCGCGTCGAAATCTAATCTCGTTTAATATATCAAATATATTAATTTATCGATTAATTCCAAATTAATCGTTATCTCTCTTTAAATGATATTTTATCCAAGATAAAATATCTCCGCAATTAATCCCAGATTAATTTTCTCTCTCATCTAATTAATCCCAGATTAATTAAAAGTGCGA
Organism: Zanthoxylum bungeanum; assembly: GCA_019454045.1. Classification (NCBI taxonomy): domain Eukaryota; kingdom Viridiplantae; phylum Streptophyta; class Magnoliopsida; order Sapindales; family Rutaceae; genus Zanthoxylum; species Zanthoxylum bungeanum. The sequence continues at coordinate 25,715 of SKCR01001206.1, forward strand.
GTCATACGTCATCGGTGAATCTTTGGGAAGCGACCCATGAGATCCCCGGATATGTTGGCAGTAAATTCGGTCGTCGGACTATCCGAACTCGTAAGTACCTCGTACTACGTTTATACCGAATTACAAGACAAGGTTGGCTTCTAGCAAAGCACCATGCCTAACCGATTCTCCGGAAATATCCTTACAGTAATAAAGGATCTATATCAGGCGTAGTATACGTAGTATTGCGTATTTCTGTCCAGTATCAGATGATCACATGCAAGGCCTGGGGCTAGTACAGTGTCTGCCCCGTACGAAGCATATATCGGATTACGAGCAACTAGTCTCTTTAATATCGGATAATCATTACCAAGTCATATTATCCCGAAGGTTGCAACCTTATATAGAGAACCAGTTATGTATCCATGCGCGATCATCAACTCCATATGACTGGAGTGACACTTCCGTCTTGACATCACACCCAACACACTACGATTCTCAATATACCCAACATTGGCGTACACAGAACCGGTTAAAGCCCTGGATGACCGCAACCAAAGTATATTGATTGTCGCAAGTATTAGCGGTGCAAGTCTCAAGTTAAGACCAAATACACCTACCCTGATTTCGGATTTCCATAGACACATAGTCATATTACCAATGGAATTCCGAGGGGGTCTATCCAGAGCGAAGCTGTTTCCCGTACCATCGGTAAAACACAACCTCCTATTACACTTGCATGAGTATCCTATACCCAAATATATGAGAACTATGTCGTCGTGCCCTCACAACGCGCACAAGTGTAATACTAGTCTTTTACACATTCATCGATGTCCAATATCGATAATGCTCTGACTAGGGATATTTAATGATTTATCCTTCGTGGACTGATACTGTCTCATATCATTCTCCATCCAGGAACAAATCACAGGGACCTCCTATCATTTATATATCTAGGTGATCTAATCACAAATGATAAGAGTGCAATCTCCTTTGTCACATAGTTAATTTGTACAACAACACCGTGATATGTACAAATAGTGACGCTATGGGTCATAATTGTCCAACAATCTCCCACTTGGCCTATATCCAGTCACTCGAGTGTCTTACACCCGAACTATGTACGATTGGCTCAAATTGCTGAGAAAAGGCTTTCGTCAGCGGATTTACATGATTATCGTCTGATGCGATTTATTCGATCATCACATCGCCACGATGTATGATCCGAAAGAATGAGATGAATTATCGAAGTATGTATCTGGATCGTTGATGAGACCATTAATTCTTTAGCATGTGATGTAGCCTAGCTCAGTGGCTAGCAGAACTATATCTAATCTAATTAGATTTGTTATCGACCCAAATGGCTTCTATTGCTGCCTCAACTGCAGCAATAACCCGCATTTGTTGTTTATTCGGTAACAATATCTTGCTTGGAAGATTTCTAGTTCACTGTTCTGTTATTCAAACTGTGTAGTACCGTTGTGTGACTTTTAGTAGTTTTATCGGTTAGGAAACTTGCTACAGTGATCCCAGTCACTTCAAGTTCTCCATCCCCATAGATTAAGACAGCATCTTTAGTTCTCTAAGATACTAACAGATGTTCTTAACATCAATCCAGTGACTATCACTTGGATTGGCCCTGTTTGTGAATCCATATGCTCAAAGCGTATGAGACACCAGGTCACGTACATTTTTCAATGTGCGAGTTTCTCGGAGATTTTTCTCGAAAGCCAAGCTTTCACCGATTGTTTATATAGGAATATCATTTCCAAGAAATGACATATTATCATTATTTATTGGACAGCCACTGTCAGTGCGTTCCTACTAACCTCCTTATATACACAAGAATCATTTTCGTTTTGAATTAAATCATACTCCATTATGATTACATCAAAACGATAATTTCAAGAACCAATGCCTGCTTCAATCCAAACATGGATCGAATAACCTGCAAACCTTGTTTGCTAGTTTTGGTATGACAAAATCGTCAGGATGTTGTAAACATCCTCCGAAAGGTTTCCTTTTCAGGAAAATGATTTTCCCGTTAAGCTGATATATTTCATAAATGAAACATGCAGCATTAGCAAGCATTATCCAAATGGATTTACCGTGGCAACAGGTAAAAGGTTTCGTCCTAATCAATACAGTGTTGATAACTCTACATTTTCGCTATAAGCCTAGCTTAGTACGTTGGTATGTTGCCTTCCATGTATGTCTTCCTTGAAGTCTTATATAGTACCAATAGGAACAATACCTTGTGGTACATCAACTAGTGTCCAAACGTAGTTAGTATACATGGAATCCATTTTGGACTCATGGCACTTTGCCATAATTAGGGAGCCGATACTTTGTATCACTTCCTCATACGTAGTCAGATGGTATACCTCAATAAGATTAACATCTTTATGAGGTGAGATCACAAACCCATACCCCAGGTTGTTTTCTGACTCTTTCCGACATATGTGGTTCTTGTGTATTCGAAGATTATTGGAATAGTTTCATCCTTGATGAAGTATTTATGTTCCATTAAGATTCGGTGCCTTGAACAGTATTACTCCGATTTTTCATCGAGTTTTACTATCCTCCCACTTACCACTGCATATCAGTATTCCTCTTAGGAAAACCGTATGGCGAGCAACAATCTAATTATTCTCATGTGAGATGTATAAGTACAATATGTTGGGTTTCAATCAAGTCCCAAGGATCATAAATCAAGAATAAAACGAGTTGAATACAACCAAAAGAGGTGCGGAATAACTCACATTGATCGGTAGAGATGCAACAAGGACCAAAAACGCATTGCTCCTCCTTACTCGGCAGTGGGCTGCGCAAATGGTGAACTGCACGGCGTGGGGGCTGCATCCTCCTCCAAGAATCGGCCATGGGTGTCCTCTATGGAAGCTCCAAGATTCACAAGGTGATTCCTTGCTCATGAATACACTACCCTATCACCTTGGTATGCCTCATAGAGTGTGCTAGCACTTGATGATTTGCCACAAATCATCATTTTCCTCCTTGTGTTTCATGGTGAAAACTGAAACCAGAAGAAGAAATCGGTCTTGAGACCGTGAGAGAGATGAAGAGGGGTTTTGGCTTCAAAAGCCAATACCGAAAAATGAAGATAGGAAAAAAAATTGTGAAATAAAAAAAATGTAATAGGTTTATATATTTTCCAAAAATTAATAAACCATTTACCTTTTCTTTTAATTCCAAAAAGCAAGTATTAAATGTTTGTCAATCAATACACATCAACTCACATCAATCAATCAAATGTCACATCACTCAAAGTGACATGTGATTTGACGCTTGATGTGACTTGCGATTTGACGCTTGATTTGACTTGCATGCCGCACTCGAATTCGAAATGCGAATGCGCTCGCAAACAATCACGGGCTCGGGTTCACTAATTCCAAATTAACGAATTTTCCGTTGCGTCGTAAGTAAATGATTACGCCTAGTGAAATCACTATTCACGTCGCTAACGAATTAATTCTAAATTAATTCGTTCGCCCGAAATAAAATCTAATTTTAATTCCGCGTCGAAATCCAATTTCGTATAATATATCAAATATATTATTTTACCGATTAATTCCAAATTAATCGTTCTCTCTCTTTAATTGATATTTTATCCCAGATAAAATATCTCCGCAATTATTCCAAGATTAATTTTCTCTCTCATTAAATTAATCCTAGATTAATTACAGTGCGAGTCATACGTCATCCGTGAATCTTCGGGGAGCGACCCATGAGATCTCTGGATATGTTGGCAGTAAATCGGGTCGTCGGACTATCCTAACACGTAAGTACCTCGTACTACGTTTACACCGATTCACAAGACAAGGTTGGCTTCTAGCAAAGCACCATGCCTACCCAATTCTCCAGAAACATGCTTACAGGAATAAGTGATCTATATCAGGCGTAGTATACGTGGTATTGCGTATATCGATCCAGTATCAGATTATCACGTGCTAGGCCTGGGGCTGGAATTGTGTCTGCCACGTACGAAGCACATGTCGGATGTCTGGTAACTAGCCTCTATATCGGATAACTATGACATAGTCATATTATCCCGATGACTGCAGTACTTAAGAGAACCAGTACCGTATCCTCTGTGACCATCATCTCCATATGACTGGAGTGACACTTCCATCTTGACATCATACCCAACACACTACGATTCTTAATATACCTAGCATTAGCGTACACAGAACCGGTTAAAGCCCTGGACGACCTCAACCAAGTATATTGATTGTCGTATGTATTAGCGGTGCAAGTCTCAGGTTAAGACAAAATACACCTACCCTGATTTCGGACTTCCATAGACACATAGTCTTACTACCAATGGAATTCTGAGGGGGTCTTATCCAGAGCGAAGCTATTTCCCGTACCATCGGTAAAACAAAACCTCCTATTACACTTGCATGAGTATCCTATACCCAAACATATGAGAACTATGATGTTGTGCCATCACAACACGCACAAGTGTAATACTAGTCTTTTACGTATTTATCGATGTCCAATCTCGATAATACTCTGACTAGGGATATTTAATGATTTATCCTTCGTGGACTGATATTGTCTCATATCATTCTCAGTCCAGGAACCAATCATATGGACCGCCTATCATTTATACATCTAGGTGATCTAATCACAAATGATAAGAGTGCAATCTCCTTTGTCACATAGTTAATTTGTACAACATCACCATGATCTGTACAAATAGTGACGCTATGGGTCATAATTGTCCAACAATCTCCCTCTTGGCCTATAGCCAGTCACTCGAGTGTCTACCACCCGAACTATGTACGGTTTGCTCAAATTACTGAGAAAAGGTTTTTGTCAGCGGATTTTCATGATTATCATCTGATGCGATTTATTCGATCATCATATCGCCATGATGTATGATCCGAATGAATCAGATGAATATCGAAGTATTTATCTGGATCGTTGATGAGACCATTAATTTTTTAGCTTGTGCTCGAGCCTAGCTCAGCTGCTAACAGAATTATTTCTAATCTAATTAGATTTGTTTATAGACCCAGAAGGCTTCTATTGCCGCCCCAGCTGTAGCAATTAACCCGCATTTGTTTTCTATTCGGTAATAGTATCTTGCTTGGAAGATTTCCAGCTCACTGTACCGTTATTCTACTGTATAGTACCATTTGCGACTTTTAGTCATTTTGTCGGTTTAGGAAACTTGCTACAGTGATCCTAGTCACTTCAAGTTCTCCATTTCCATGGACTAAGATAGCATCCTTAGTTCTCTAAGATACTAACGGATGTTCTTAACATCAATCCAGTGACTATCACTTGGATTGGCCTGTTTGTGAATCCATATGCTCAAAGCGTATGAGACATCAGGTTGCGTATATTTTTCAATGTACGATTCCACGGAGAGTATTCGAAAGCCAAGCTTTCACCGATTATTATTTTATGGGAATTTCATTTCCAAGAAATGAAGTATTATCATTATTTTATAGGACATCTACTGTTAGTGCGCTCCCACTAACCCTCTTATATACACAAGAATCTTTGCGTTTTTGAATCAAATCATATACCATTATGATCACATCAAAACGACAATTCCTAGAACCTATGCTTGCTTCAATCCAAACATGGATCGAATAACCTGCAAACCTTGTTTGCTAGTTATGGTACGACAAAACCGACAGGATGTTATAAATACCCTCCAAAAGGTTTCCTTTTCAGGAAAGTGATTTTCCCGTTCAGCTGTCATATTTCATAAATGAAACATGCAGCTTTAGCAAGCATTATCCAAATGGATTTACCATGGCAACAGGTAAAAGGTTGAATCGAAATCAACACAATGTTGATAATGATACCTTTTCGTTAAAAGCCTAGCTTTACATGTTGGTATGTTGCCATCCATGTATGTCTTCCTTGAAGACTTATAAAGTACTAGTAGGCACAATGCCTTGCGGTACATCAACTAGTATCCAAACTTGTTGATATACATGGAATCCATTTCGGATTCATGGCACTTTTCCATAATAGGGAGTCGATACCTTGTATCACTTCCTCACACGTAGTCAGTTGGTATACCTCAAAAGATTAGCATCTTTACAAGGTGAGATCAGAAACTCATACCCAGGTTGTTTTCTGACTCTCTCCGACTATGCGGTTCTTGTGTATTCGAAGATTAATGGTAATAGTTACATCCTTGATGAACTATTTGTGTTCCATTAGGATTCGGTGCCTGGAATAGTATTACTCTGATTTTCATCGAGTTTTACCATCCTCCCACTTACCAATGCATATCAGTATTCCTTTCAGGAAAACCGCATGTTGACCAACAATCTAATTGTTCTCAGGTGAGATGTATAAGTACAATACTTATGGTATCCCTAGGATAACCTACATTTGGCACTTATCCAATTTTAGCATTCCCAAATTCAACAGGAATGTGAAACCCGGTTTCTTTCCCGTTCATATCTAATATGTTATCTGTCAAACAGATTTTAATGGAACCTTATTCTAAATAAGTTATGCATTGTTTATGCGTATTCGTTGAAGGAAATGGTAGCTCATAGCGACTCATAATTAACCTAATCATGTCTAAAAAAATTCGGTTACTCGGTTCGGACACACCGTCAAATTGACGTGTTCCGGGAGGAGTCCTCTTTTGAAAGAATACTTTACTCTTTCAAGTATTTTAGAAACTTATTGCTTGAGTATTTTTCATTACGGTCTTACCGTGACGAAATAATACTGTAGCCGATCTGTATGTCTATTTCGTGTCGAAACTGTAAAAGTTTCTGATTTGTGTTCTTCAAAAGAAACACATAACCATAACGCGATGCCACATCCGTATAGGTTACGAATTATTCATATCCACCTCTAGCCCAGCTAGACATGGGCCCACAAAAGAAACACATAACCATAACGCGATGCCACATCCGTATAGGTTACGAATTATTCATATCCACCTCTAGCCCAGCTAGACATGGGCCCACTTGTTTCACTATGAACTAGGGCTATCAGATCGGTGGCATTTACACTTTTACCAAGTAAATAGTGTTTTAGGCACATTGCCCAATAAACTAGATTCGTAGACTTTATTTGATTAGAATCAAATTAGTCCTAGTACCCGCTCTTTCAAAAGTGTGGATATACGATTCTTGTTTAATGTGTCCCAGACAACATTGCCACTATTAAGTTTCTCCTGATCAAATCAGTTTGAGCTTTTTGTTTGTCATGTTATATATTTGAGATTTAATTTATATTCAAAATATAAATTCTGTTATTCACATCTAATGTGTTTATCTCAATATCATCTTTATATAATAAAAAAATTTAGTGTTCTAAAATATAAAGGTTCAATCCGCAACGGATTAAACACTGATATAAAGATAAAGTTCATAGTCAAACTAGTTACATTATAACAGTTTCCTAATTTACGTACATACCCAAAGGGTAGTTCCTAAACTTAGGTATCTACGGTCAAAACAGCGACTTTCGTCTCGTTTCCGATTCGCAGATTAATCTCTATTGAAGTCAGTATCCTGTTCAAAACAGATTCTAAACATCAATACATATTTATGTACCACACTAAGTATTTAAATCTAATTTTAATACTAGTAGTGAACATAATTATGACAAACATATTTGAAGTCAGAGCCTTGCTCGTCTTCAATTCCTTTTTGGGATATGTCCTCTTATCTTTCTAGAAGACTATAACGATTTTGCCTTTGCCATTTTTCCAGACTCCAGAAGCCTTTGGCCAAGCCTTGGCATTCTGGAATATCGAAGTAAGGTGCGCCTTGCGCTACTTGCCTAATTGCAAACTTTGACTTTATCTCCTTGAGAATAGTCATTAACTCTCCAAGAGTTTATTATTGCAATTTGTTTACTTCTAAAATCTAAGTATAGATTTATGAAGATCCTTCAATTTCAATATCATACTTTAAGAATCTAATTCTTAATTCTGATAAAGAAATTAAGGAGTCTATATGACAAGTATAATGGATTAAGCACTAAAGTTATCATTACATGAATATTCCAAATATCATGTTCCACTTATTAGCTTAACTCCAGACTTAGGCCTAATTTGTTATTTTATCAAATAAACTAACTTATTAGATTTCCAGGACCATCCTGAAACTGTATTCCCAATTTGAAAAATTAAGTCATTTAAATACATTTTCCCTACGGATTATGTTTTAAATGCTAATCTTTCATTTTATCTTGATTCTAATAGTCCAACTATTTAATCAACGATTGGTGAACTATGTATTATATTGATTATTATAGTCCAACTATACAATCAAATATAATTTAAATTAATTACCTCAATTACATTGATTACTATAATCCAATTATAAAATCAACTGTAAATCGAAATTAATTAATTCAAATATATTGATTACTATAATCCAATTATATAATCAACTATAATACAGTCCAACTGTTTATAAAACAACAATTTAAATATTAGTCCAACTAACATTTAATTGATACGACGAAATATTTGTGATTGAGCGCGTATGGCGAGTAATTGAACGAATATTGCAAATTCAATTCTTGCCTCCCACTATTTTTCGGCGAGCCTCTAACCCTCTGTCGAGTACTCGGGAAACCGTGTTTCCTAGTGGGCTAGGATCCCGTTAAATATCACACAATCTTGACTTTGGCCAACAAATTGTATGATAATTAACTAGGTAGATCTCTAAGATCGATTGGATCCAATCCAATTCCTAGATCCGGTAGGGGGACATCCAAGTCCGAAACATATATCTTATATATGCCAATACATCCAATGTATTACCTAACATTTTTCCTCTGAATCAACTAAGCCTTGGCTTTGGCACAACAAACTTAGTGATCCCAGTCAAGCGCAACCCATTGACCATGGAAAGCTTCGTAATCAATGTCGATGGACAAGAAGTGGTCTTGACGTTGGCCAACAAACCACAACTTGGACAAGACACCAATATGTAACAAAGCCTTCGTGATTCAAACACATCCTCGACAGACAAAGGCCTTGACTTTGGCCAACAAACCAATGCCGTCTCGGATCTTGAGTGAGAATCACTCAATGGAAGGAAAGACGCTTAATATTTAGCGAGGGTTTTTCGCGTTGCAAATTGGCAACCAATTTATTATCTTTGTTAAGGTCTCATCATCATACACCCTTAAGCATGCATTCTAAACACATAATAAAGCGCGTATGTAAAAGTAATAATGATATGCGGATGGATACTTTACATTGATCCTAGATCAAATCTCTTTCTTCTCTCCAGCTAGCACATGTATTTACTTCTTCCCGTTACACTACACTTCTAAAGAAACCTATTTACATTGAGGGGAATAGGTGAGAAGAGAATACAAAGAAATAGGAGATAAGGCTGGACTCGCAGGTCCAATTAATAAATCAAATTTATTACAATTTCCAAAATTGCCCCACCCGACTAATATCCATCTGATATACATTATTCATGCATCGCAACCATGTATTCACACAAGCATGTTATCAATCAATCTAATCAAATTAATTAATCTGATAATTAGTGATCATCCAATGTTCAAACAACGATTTGATTTTGTTCGAGTCAAACTCGTTTTGCGAACACGTACTCAAAGTACGATTTCTTGAATTAAATTAAATTACATAATTAAATCCAATTTAATACGCATTTAATTCTAATTCACTATTTAATTCCAAATTAAATATTACACTTTTATAAAAAAACCTTTACGACTTAAATTCTGAATTTAATCGTTACGGGTCTCAAAGCCCGATTAATATCCAATATTAATTTAATTAAAGTCCAATGGGCTTTTAATTAATTTCTTCAAGGCGTGGACTTTTGGTCAACTCAGGTCAAACTGAATAACCAAAATCCAATCCGGGAGTTACCCCATAAGCCCAGAAATTAATTTAGGCCCAATCAAACTTTAAAGGTTCATTAGTCGCATTTGGGCCTTTTTGGATGCGGTTTTGGGCCTAATTGGATCCAACCAATTTTGCCTAAACCCAACTTTGTTACAACAAAGCCCAATAACAACTTTAAAAGCCCAAATCCAATTTAAGGCCCAATTTAATTAAATTACAAAATCCAATTTTTACAATTCAATTAAACTAAAGTGTATAGCATTTTTATTACCCAAATCAATATTTCCAAAACACCAAATTTGTCCAATTAATCATGCTTATCATCAATGAATCATGTCCAACATAATTTGATCAAAATCAAACCCAATTAACACATGCTAAAGTCTCGGCCAATGGGGAAAAAAATATGCCCAATCAAATCAATCCAATTGAACCCAATCAAACATAAAATCAATATCCCCTAATGATTTCTAACACATCCAATGATAAAAAAAAATTCAAAATTCCAAGACAATTAGGGAGCCTCCATTTTCGGCCAGCATAACAAATTGGGGAAAATTAATCCAATTAATCTTTCATCAAATTGATTACATATAACTCTAAGATATCCTTATATAAGCATATTAAACAAACAATTTGTCAAAAACATGCTTAAATCAAAAAGGCCCAAATTTAGTTAAGAACCCTAATTTTCGTTTCATGCTCAAATGGCTCAAGATACCATTGTTGGGTTTCAATCAAGTCCCAAGGATCATAAATCAAGCATAAAACGAGTTGAATACAACCAAATGAGGTGCGGAATAACTCACATTGATCGGTAGAGATGCAACAAGGACCAAAAACGCAATGCTTCTCCTTGCTCCAGACAGTGGGCTGCGCAAATGGTGAACTGCGGCGTGGGGGGCTTCCTCCTCTCAAGAATCGGCCATGGGTGTCCTCCATGGAAGCTCCAAGCTCCAAGCTTCACAAGGTGATTCCTTGCTCATGAAAACACTACCCTATCACCTTGGTATGCCTCCTAGAGTGTGCTAGCACTTGATGATTTGCCACAAATCATCATTTTCTCCTTGTGTTTCATGGTGAAAAATGAAACCAGAAGAAGAAATCGGTCTTGAGACCGTGAGAGAGATGAAGAGGGGTTTTGGCTCCAAAAGCCAATCCGAAAAATGAAAAGAGGAAAAAAATGTGAAATAAAAAAAATGTAATAGGTTTATATATTTTCCAAAAATTAATAAACCATTTACCTTTTCTTTTATTCCAAAAAGCAAGCATTAAATGCTTGTCAATCAATACACATCAACTCACATCAATCAATCAAATGTCACATCACTCAAAGTGACATGTGATTTGACGCTTGATGTGACTTGCTATTTGACGCTTGATTTGACTTACGTGCCGCACTCGAATTCGAAATGCGAATGCGCTCGCAAACAATCACGGGCTCAAGTTCGCTAATTCCAAATTAATGAATTTTCCGTTGCGTCGTAATTAAATGATTACGCCTAGTGAAATCACTATTCACGTCGTTAACGAATTAATTCTAAATTAATTCGTTCGCCCGAATTAAAATCTAATTTTAATTCCGCGTCGAAATCCAATTTCGTATAATATATCAAATATATTATTTTACCGATTAATTCCAATTAATCGTTCTCTCTCTTTAATTGATATTTTATCCCAGATAAAATATCTCCGTAATTAATCCCAGATTAATTTTCTCTCTCATAAATTAATCCAGATTAATTAAAGTGCGAGTCATACGTCATCGGTGAATCTTCGGGGAGCGACCCATGAGATCTCCGATATGTTGGCAGTAAATCGGGTCTCGGACTATCCGAACACGTAAGTACCTCGTACTACGTTTACACCGATTCACAAGACAAGGTTGGCTTCTAGCAAAGCGTCATGCCTACCCAATTCTCCAGAAACATGCTTACAGGAATAAGCGATCTATATCAGGCGTAGTATACGTGGTATTGCGTATATCGATCTCGTATAGGATGATCACGTGCTAGGCCTGGGGCTGGAATTATGTCTGCCCCGTACGAAGCACATGTCGGATGTCTGGTAACTAGCCTCTATATCGGATAACTATGACCTAGTCATATTATCCCGATGACTGCAGTACTTAAGAGAACCAGTACCGTATCGTATGTGACCATCATCTCCATATGACTAGAGTGACACTTCCATCTTGACATCACACCCAACACACTACGATTCTCAATATACCCAGCATTGGCGCACACAGAACCGGTTAAAGCCCTGGACGACCTCAACCAAAGTATATTGATTGTCATATGTATTAGCGGTGCAAGTCTCAGGTTAAGACCAATACACATACCCTGATTTCGGACTTCCATAGACACATAGTCATACTACCAATGGAATTCCGAGGGGTCTTATCCAGAGTGAAGCTGTTTCCCGTACCATCGGTAAAACACAACCTCCTATTACACTTGCATGAGTATCCTATACCCAAACATATGAGAACTATGCCGTTGTGCCCTCACAACGCGCACAAGTGTAATACTAGTCTTTTACGTATTTATCGATGTCCAATCACGATAATACTCTGACTAGGGATATTTAATGATTTATCTTTCGTTGACTGATACTGTCTCATATCATTCTCAGTTCAGGAACAAATCATATGGACCTCCTATCATTTATACATCTAGGTGATCTAATCACAAATGATAAGAGTGCAATCTTCTTTTTCACATAGTTAATTTATACAACATCACCATGATCTGTACAAATAGTGACGCTATGGGTCATAATTGTCCAACACAATACTTATGGTATCCCTAGGATAACCTACAATTGGCACTTATCCGATTGGGTTTTAGTTTGGTATCACCCAAACATATGCCAAGCATACCCAATAATCAGGAATGTGTGAAACCGGTTTCTTTCCTGTTCATTTCTAATATGAAATCATTCAAACAGTTCATTTTATATGGAACTTATTCTAAATAAGTTCTGCAATGTTTAAAGCTTATCCGTTGAAGGAAATGGTAGCTCAGAGCGACTCATGATTAACCTTATCAAGTCCAACAAAATTCGGTTATTCAGTTCGGACACACACCGTCACTTTGACGTGTTCCGGGAGGAGTCCTCTTTGAAAGAATACTATACTCTTTCAAGTATATTAGAAACTTATTGCTTAAGTATTTTCCATTACGGTCTTACCGTGACAGTTTAATACTTTAGTCGATCTATTTGTCTATTTCGTGTCGAAACTTAAAAGTTTCTGATTTATGTTCTTCAAAAGAAACACATAACCATAACGCGATGCCACATCCGTAAAGGTCACGATATATTCATATCCACCTCTAGCCTAGCTAGACATGGGCCCACTTGCTTCACTATGAACTAGGGCTAACAGATAGATGGCATTTTCACTTTTACCAAGTAAATATGTTTTAGGCACATTGCCCAATAAACTAGATTCGTAGACTTTATTTGAATAGAATCAAATTAGTCCGAGTACCCACTCTTCGAAAGTGTGGATATACGATTCTTGTTTTAGTTGTGTCCCAGACAACAATCCCACAATTAAATTTCATCTGATCAAATCAGTTTGATCTATTTGTTTGTCATGTTATATGTTCGAGATCTTATTTATATTCAAAATATAAATTATGTTATTCACATCTAATGTGTTTATCTCAATATCATCTTTATATAATAAAGCACTTTAGTGTTCTAGAATATAAAGGTTCATCCGCACGGATTAACACTGATGTAGAGATAATGTTCTAGTCAAACTAGTTACATTATAACAGTTTCCCAATTTAGGTACACACCCGAAGGTGGTTCCTAAACTTAGGTATCTAAGGTTAAAATAGCGACTTTCGTCCTGTTTCCAATTCGTAGATTAATCTCAATTGAAGTCAGTATCCTGTTCATAACAGATTCTGAACATCAATATATATATATATATATATATATCACTAAGTATATAAAATCCAATTTTAATACTAGTAGTGAATATACTGTGACAAACAAATTTGAAGTCAGAGCCTTGCCCCGTCTTCAATTCCTTCATGTCTGCTTTGTCCAAACGGCAGTCACGCTTCCGCGATACCGTTTGCCACAATTTAGGGCAGACATTTTGGGATATGTCATTTATCTTCATAGAAGATTATAATGATTTTGCCTTTGCCCTTTTCATTCCAGAAGCCTTTGGCCAAGCCTTGGCCTTCTAGAATATCGAAGTAAGGTGCGCCTTGCGCTACTCGCCTATTGCAAACTTTGACTTTATCTCCTTGAGAATAGTCATTAACTCTCCAAGAGTTATCTATTGCAATTTTAGTACTACTAAATCTAAAGATAGATTTATGAAGATCCTTCAATTTCTTTATCATACTTTAATGATCTAATCCTTAGTTCTGATTCAGAAATTAAGGAGTCTACTTCGACAAGCTTAATGGATTAAGCACTAAAGTTATCATTACATAAATCTTCCAAAGATTATGCTCGACTATTTGCTTACTCTGAGCTTAGGCCTAATATGTTATTTTATCAAATAAAGTAACTTATTATTTTCCAGGACCATCCTGAAATATTCCAATTTGAAAATTAAACCATTTAAATACATTTTCCCCAGGATTATGTTTTAAATGCAATCTTTCAATTTTTATCTTGATTTTAATAGTCCACTATTTAATCAACGATTTCGGTACTATTTATTATAATGATTACAATAGTCCAACTATTTATCAACTATAATTTAATAGAATAAAATCAATTATATTGATTTCTATAATTCAATTATAAAATCAACTATAAAAGAATAGTTTAAATATAGTCCAACTATTTATTAAAACAACATTTAAATATTAGTCCAACTAACATTTAATTATTTGACGACATGATATTTGATTTGAGCGCGTATGGCAAGTAATTAAACGAATATTGCAAATTCAATTCTTGCCTCCCACTATTTTTCGTTCGGCGAGCTCTAACCCTCTGTCGAGTACTCGGAAACCGTGTTTCCTAGCGGGCTAGGATCCCGGTAAATATCAGAGAATCTTGATTTTGGCCAACAAATTATATGATAATTAACTAGGTAGATCTCTAAGATCGATTGGATCCAATCCAATTCCTAGATCCGGTAGGGGGACATCCAAGTCCGAAACATATATCTTATATATACCAATACATCCAATGTATTACCTAACCTTTTTCCTCTGAATCAACGAAGCCTTGGCTTTGGCACAACAAATTTAGTGATCCCAGTCAAGCGCGACCCATTGACCATGGAAAGCTTCGTAATCAATTTCGATGGACAAGAAGTGGTCTTGACTTTGGCCAACACCTACAACTTGGACAAGACACTGACATGGAACAAAGCTCTCGTGATTCAAACACATCCTTGACGGACAAAGGCCTTGACTTTGGCCAACAAGCCAATGCCAGTCTCGGATCTTGAGTGAGAATCACTCAATGGAAGGAAGACGCTTAATATTTTGCGAGATTTTCGAGTGCAAATTGGCAACCAATTTATTATCTTTGTTAAGGTCTCATCATCATACACCCTTAAACATGCATTCTAAACACATAATAAAGCGCATATGAATAAATAATAATGATATACGAATGGATACTTTACACAATGATCCTAGATCAAATCTCTCCCTTTCTCTCTCCAGCTAGCACATGTATTACTACTACCTGTTACACTACACTTCTAAAGAAACCTCATTTACATTGAGGGGAATAAGTGAGAAAAGAATACAAAGAAGAAGGAGGTAATAGGCTGGACACGCAGGTCCAATTAATAAATCAAATTTATTACAACAATTTCTCAAATTGTCCCACCCATCTAATATCCATCTGATATACATTATTCATGCATCGCAACCATGTATTCACACAAGCATGTTATCAATCAATCTAATCAAATTAATTAATCTGATAATTCGTGATCATCCAATGTTCAAACAACGATTTGATTTTGTTCGAGTCAACTCGTTTTGGCGAATAAGTACTTAAAGTACGAATTCTTGAATTAAATTAAACTACATAATTAAATCCAATTCAATTTGTATTTAATTCTAATACGCTTATTTAATTCCAAATTAAATACTACACTTTATTAATGAACCTTTTTTACGACTTAAATTCCAAATTTAATCGTTACGGGTCTCAAAGCCCGATTAACATCCAACGTCAATTTAATTAAAGCCCAATGGGCTTTTAATTAATTTCTTAAGGCGTGGACTTTTGGTCAACTCGGGTCAAACCGAATAACCAAAATCCAATCCGGGAGTTACCCCATAAGCCTAGAAATCAATCTTGGCCCATTAGGCCCAATTAAACTTTAAAGGTCCATTAAGTGGCATTTGGGCTTTATGGAGGCAGTTTTGGGCCCAATGGATCCAATCCATTTGGCCTAAACCTAACTTGGTACAACCAAGCCCAATTAGCCCAATTACAACATAACAAGCCCAAATCCAATTTATGCCCAAATAATTAAATCATAAAAGTCCAATTTCATAATCTAATTAATCCTAAAGTGTATAGCATTATAATTACCCAAATCAATATTTCCCAAACACCAAATTTGTACAATTAATCATGCTCATTATTATTAAATCATGTCCAACATAATTAACAAAAATCAAACCCAAATATATGCTTATAGTTCTCGGCTTTGGAAGGGAAATTATGTCCGATTCGGTTTCAATCCGATTAAATCCACAATCGACATTAAATCATATTCCCGAATGTTTTAACACATCTAATGATTCAAAAAATCAAAATCACCAAGAACACATAGGGTATTATGTTTGGCCAAGCCCGAAAATTGGAAATTTGTTCCAAACAATTCTTCAAATTGATCAAATCAATCCTTCTAAAAAAACATATTTAAACATACTCATTCATCCAATTGCACAAATCATGCTCAACCTATTTACCAAATTTTAACCCTATGTCAAATTTCATGCTTTTACTCGCTCTAATACCATTGTTGGAGATTCTAAGGGTCCCAAGGATCATAAATCAAGCATGAACATGTGTGATAAAACAATCAAGGAAGTCGCGGAATACTTACATCGATCGGTTGACCGACGCGGGAGGCAACAAAAAACATTTCTGCTGCTCTTGGACTGCTCGGCAATTC
Organism: Zanthoxylum bungeanum; assembly: GCA_019454045.1. Taxonomy (NCBI): domain Eukaryota; kingdom Viridiplantae; phylum Streptophyta; class Magnoliopsida; order Sapindales; family Rutaceae; genus Zanthoxylum; species Zanthoxylum bungeanum. Next base: position 42,682 of record SKCR01001206.1, read on the forward strand.
ACTGCTAGTGCTCACTGGTTCGGGCTTTTGGATGTCCTTCGTCAAGCTCCAAGCTTCGTCGAATGGTTCCCGGCTCATGGGTGGACTTCCCTATCACCTTCGCATGATCCCGTAGTGTGCTAGCACTCCCGATTTGGCCACAAAATCGTGACTTTTCTTCCCATTTTTCTCCATTGGTTCACAGGCAGAACTGCCAAACCAGAAGCAAGAAACAACAGCCCAAATGGCGTGAAGATGAAGAAGAGTGGAGAGAGAGAAGAGTAAAAAGTGTGTTGTTCTAATTTTCAATTTGATTTTATTAAATCATATACCAAAAATTTGGCTAATAAAAATTCAAACTTTTAATGCAACAACCACCACATCACTCAATCACATCAATCAATCAATCACTTGTCACATCACTCATAATTCGTTGATTTGACGCTTGATGCGACTAATGATTTGACGCTTGATTTGACTTATGAGCCGCACTCGAATTCAAAATGCGAATGCGCTCGCAAATAATCCCGGGCTCGGGTTCGCTAATTCCAAATTAATGAATTTTTCGTTGCGTCGTAATTAAATCTAATTTAATTAAATAATCATGCCTAGCATAATTACTATTCACGTCGCTAACGAATTAATTCTAAATTAACTCGTTCGCCCGAATAAAAATCTAGCGTCGAAAACTAATCTCGTTTAATATATCAAATATATTAATTTATCGATTAATTCCAAATTAATCGTTATCTCTCTTTAAATGATATTTTATCCCAGATAAAATATCTCTGCAATTAATCCCAGATTAATTTTCTCTCTCATCTAATTAATCCCAAATTAATTAAAAGTGCGAGTCATACGTCATCGGTGAATCTTTGGGAAGCGACCCATGAGATCCCCGGATATGTTGGCAGTAAATTCGTTCGTCGGACTATCTGAATACGTAAGTACCTCGTACTATGTTTATATCGAATTACAAGACAAGGTTGGCTTCTAGTAAAGCACCATGCCTACCCAATTCTCGGGAAATATCCTTATAGGAATAAAGGATCTATATCAGGCGTAGTATATGTAGTATTGCGTATTTCTGTCCAGTATCGGATGATCACATGCAAGGCCTAGGGCTGGTACAGTGTCTGCCCCGTACGAAGCATATATCAGATTACGAGCAACTAGTCTCTTTAATATCGGATAATCATGACCAAGTCATATTATCCCGACGGTTGCAACCTTATATAGAGAACCAGTTCTGTATCCCTGCGCGATCATCAACTCTATATGACTGGAGTGACACTTCCGTCTTGACATCACACCCAACACACTACGATTCTCAATATACCCAACATTGGCGTACACAGAACCGGTTAAAGCCAAGGACGACCGAAACTAAAGTATATTGATTGTCGCACGTATTAGCGGTGCAAGTCTCAGGTTAAGACCAAATACACCTACCCTGATTTCGGATTTCCATAGACACATAGTCATATTACCAATGGAATTCCGAGGGGGTCTATTTAGAGCGAAGTTGTTTCCCGTACCATCGGTAAAACACAACCTCCTATTACACTTGCATGAGTATCATATACCCAAATATATGAGAACTATGTCGTTGTGCCCTCACAACGCGCACAAGTGTAATACTAGTCTTTTAGGCATTCATCGATGTCCAATCTCGATAATGCTCAGACTAGGGATATTTAATGATTTATCCTTCGTGGACTGATACTGTCTCATATCATTCTCAATCCAGGAATAAATCACAGGGACCTCCTATCATTTATATATCTAGGTGATCTAATCACAAATGATAAGAGTGCAATCTCCTTTGTCACATAGTTAATTTGTACAAAAACACCATGATCTGTACAAATAGTGACGCTATGGATCATAATTGTCCAGCAATCTCCCACTTGGCCTATAGCCAGTCACTCGAGTGTCTTACACTCGAACTATTACGGTTGGCTCAAATTGCTGAGAAAAGGCTTTCGTCATCGGATTTACATGATTATCGTCTGATGCTATTTATTCAATCATCACATCACCACGATGTATGATCCGAACGAATCAGATGAATTATCGAAGTATGTATCTGGATCGTTGATGAGACCATTAATTCTTTAGCATGTGTTGTAGCCTAGCTCAGCGGCTAACAGAACTATATATAATCTAATTAGATTTGTTATCGACCCAAATGGCTTCTATTGCTGCCTCAACTGCAGCAATAACCCGCATTTGTTGTTTATTTGGTAACAGTATCTTGCTTGGAAGATTTCCAGCTCATTGTTCTGTTATTCAAACTGTGTAGTACCGTTGTGCGACTTTTAGTCGTTTAATCGGTTAGTAAACTTGCTACAGTGATCCCAGTCACTTCAAGTTCTCCATCTCCATAGATTAAGACAGCATCATTAGTTCTCTAAGATACTGACGGATGTTCTTAACATCAATCCAGTGACTATCAATCGGATTGGCCCTGTTTGTGAATCCATATGCTTAAAGCGTATGAGACACCAGGTCACGTACATTTTTCAATGTGTGAGTTTCTCATAGATTTTTCTCGAAAGCCAAGCTTTCACCGATTGTTTATATGAGAATATCATTTCCAAGAAATGACATATTATCATTATTTATTGGACAGCCACTGTCAGTGCGCTCCCACTAACCTCATTATATACACAAGAATCTTTTTCGTTTTGAATTAAATCATACTCCATTATGATTACATCAAAACGATAATTCCAATAACCTATGCCTGCTTCAATCCAAACATGGATCGAATAACCTGCAAACCTTGTTTGCTAGTTTTGGTACGACAAAATCGTCAGGATGTTGTAAATATCATTCGAAAGGTTTCCTTTTCAGGAAAATGAATTTCCCGTTAAGCTGATATATTTCATAAATGAAACATGCAGCATTAGCAAGCATTATCCAAATTGATTTACTGTGGCAACAGGTAAAAGGTTTCGTCGTAATCAACACAGTTTTGATTACTCTACCTTTTCGCTACAAGTCTAGCTTAGTATGTTGGTATGTTGCCTTCCATGTATGTCTTCCTTGAAGTCTTATATAGTACCAATAGGCACAATACCTTACGGTACATCAACTAGTGTCCAAACGTAGTTGGTATACATGGAATCCATTTCGGACTCATGGTACTTTGCCATAATTAGGGAGCCGATACTTTGTATCACTTCCTCATACGTAGTCTGTTGGTATACCTCAATAAGATTAACATCTTTATGAGGTGAGATCAGAAACCCATACCCCAGGTTGTTTTTTGACTCTTTCCGACATACGTGGTTCTTGTGTATTCGAAGATTATTGGAATAGTTTCATCCTTGATGAACTATTTATGTTCCATTAAGATTCGGTGCCTTGAACAGTATTACTCCATGTATAAGTACAATACTTATGGTATCCATATGATAACCTACAATTGGCACTTATCCGATTTGGGTTTTAGTTTGGTATCACCCAAACATATGCCAAGCATACCCAAATAATCAGGAATGTGAAACCCGGTTTCTTTCTTGTTCATATCTAATATGAAATCTGTCAAACAGATTTTTTTATGGAACCTTATTCTAAATAAGTTCTGCACTGTTTAAAGCTTATCCGTTGAAGGAAATGGTAGCTCAGAGCGACTCATGATTAAGCTTATCATGTCCAACAAAATTCGGTTATTCAGTTCGGACACACCGTTACTTTGACGTGTTCCGGGAGGAGTCCTCTTTGAAAGAATACTATACTCTTTCAAGTATATTAGAAACTTATTGCTTAAGTATTTTCCATTACGGTCTTACCGTGATAGTTTAATACTTTAGTAGATCCTTGTATATTTCGTGTCGAAACTTAAAAGTTTCTGATTTGTGTTCTTCAAAAGAAACACATAACCATAACGCGATGCCACATCCGTAAAGGTCACGATATATTCATATCCACCTCTAGCCTAGCTAGACATGGGCCCACTTGCTTCAATATGAACTAGGGCTAACAGATAGGTGGCATTTTCACTTTTACCAAGTAAATGTGTTTTAGGCACATTGCCCAATAAACTAGATTCGTAAACTTATTTGAATAGAATCAAATTAGTCCGAGTACCTGTGGGAACACAGAAATCTGGGGCGACGCATGCTGTCCCGGGCTCGTGGCCCGGTCGGGAGTATGGAGTAGCCACGGGGGACTAAACCGGAGAATAATGGAGTCGCCACCCGGTGTGAACCGGGAAAATGAGATTTAAGGCCACACTCACCCCTCGCAAGGGAAGACCTCAAACCGTTGGGTTCGGAATGGTCCCTTACTTATGCCATTTGTAATGAAAGGATTTACATGATAATTTAATCAGGCTTAAGTAACACTTATTCCTAGGAATATCATGCTTCTATATTCATGGGTACAAAATAACACTCATACATACATTTCACATATATCTCATATCTAATAACACATGCCTAAAAATACCTCAAAGTAACAATGAACATACAACTTCATTCAGCATATCATATTTATGAAAACACAAGCATACATGTGAGCACTTTTCCAAGTGATACGTGGAATTGTATCCCAAGTACAGACCGCATTACCGTCCATTCGGAATCGGCTACGGAATTTATGTCTGGGTTTCCATCCGATATATCACAAGAAATAATACTCCAAATTCATCATGGCATAGGCATATGAATCGTAATGCGTTAAATCAAGACTAAGGCAAATGACGCAACTAATGGAATAAACATGCTTTTCATTATTATGTGCACAAAGATAATAATGACTATGTGTGGTTCCATAAAAATCACCTAAGAAACAATTATACGTGGCATGTGATGAATATGTCTCAGTTCAGTGTGTTCGCGTTAGTGTAGCGTTCGTAAACGCGTTCGAACGGAAATGAAACAGAATGCTCACGTTCGTATGGCGTTTGTTAACGCGTTCGAACGGAAATGAAATAGAATGCTCACGTTTGTATGGCATTTGTTAACGCGTTCAAACGGAAGTGAAACAGAATGCTCACGTTCGTATGGCGTTCGTGAACGCGTTCGAACGGAAATGAGACCTGATGCATGATAAGGCAAAATGTATGCGCGTTCGAGTTGCGTTCGTAAACGCGTTCGAACGGGAACATACCTGATGCATGAAATGGGACGCAATACATAAACAACCAAATAAAGGGGCGCGGCGAAGTACTGTCGTAAAGGTGGCCTTTTGGGGCTCTTGGTCTCTCAAAGAGAGGACCTTTAGACCAACATACTAAGCCCATGCGCGTCACATCACCATACAAAAATAGAGCCAATCATATCAAAACCAAGTATGCCCGATTGAACACATCTTACATCCAATCCGAACACACATCAACCGGCGCGGCAAAGCATCGTGGTAAAGGGTTTTAACCCCTCCCCCTAAGGGATCTTTCATTCCACTTACTAAGCCCATGCGCTTGATTGAACCATGCATAAAAAGGTAAAGTCAATAATATCAAACTAAGTATGCCCGATTGAACGTATCTTGCATCCAACCGAACACACATCAACCGGCGCGGCGAAGTAGTGTCACAAAGGTGGCCTTTTCGGCTCTTTGTCTCTCAAATAGAGGACCTTTGGACTAACTCACTAAGCCCATGCGCTTGATTGAATCATGCATAAATAAACAACATACAGAATTCAAGTGACGAAAAATAAAGAAACCAAAGCAACACAAGGAAAAATATAGTGCCGTTTACTCAAGCGGTACGTGGAGTTGTGTCCCGAGTACAAATCATATTACCGTCCATTCGGAATCGGCTATGAAATTTATGTCCGGGTTTCCATCCGATATACCGCGAGAGTTAACACATTTCTCATTCATCCCATACCCACAACACACATCATACATAAACAGGATTCAACGAATAAGTAAAATATAATCAAAATAAATAACAAAAATCACGTAGAGATGGGTGTGAAAAGTACCCTCAGGTCTAACCTTTTAAGCCGTCTCTCGGACTCGCGTTTCACAAAGATCGGAAGGGGTAAAGCTCCGCAACTTTTCTGGTTCACTGGTTCAGCGTCCTAGCTCACTGCTTTGCTGTTTTGCTTACGGTTCGAACTCCGTTCTGCTCCTGTTCGGCCTCTGTCTTGCTGCTCACTACTCGGGCCACCTGTTTTAACGTTTTCAATGAACTGTTCCAAGTTTGTGTAGGTTCTTAGTGCAGTTGTGTGTGATTATTTTTAAGATTATCTATGCAGTTTTTATGTTACTGTTTTTAAGGTTTTTAGGGACTGTTTTAAGAGGATTTGGGCTGCTGTTTTAAGGTGATTCATGGGCTGTTTTTGAGTGTTTGTTATGGGGTGTTTTAGTGATTGTAAGGGCTGTATGGGGGGATGTGTTCTCGATGCAGGAGGGGGAGTGTTTTGATTTGGCTAAGGAGGGTTATTGCTTGTGGTGGTCTCGGTTATGGTGGAGGATTGAGGCTCTTGTTGTCTCGGCTATGGAGGAGGTGGTTAGGGCTCTTTGTTCTCTTTTTTGTGTATATGTGAAGTGTCTTGGGCGTGTATTAGAGAGAGTTGGGCGTGAATTCTATGTGTCAAGAGGACAATGGCTTTGGTTAGGGGTTGTTTATATAGAAGATGTCTAGGGTTTTCTTCTTGTCTCACAAGGAAATGATTTGGTATTCAATTAGGATTTCCAAGAAAGGTATACACAAGATTGAGGGGGGACAAAATATTTTAAATTAGGAAGTTGTAATATTTAATTTGTGTTGGTTTAGGAATACAAATATTTTAGATTGGTAATTAGATTAGGAAGTCAAATATATGATTGGTTTTAATTGGTTAGGATTGATTTTAATTAGGCATATCTTCTTTTTAGTTTTAGTATATAATATATTCAAATTATTTAAATTAGGCATGATTTTAGTTTAAGTTTGGTAAATGTTTTAAATATTTTATTTAATGTTTAATGATTAAATTAATATTTATTTATTTAATTTGGGATGTGTTTTATGGACTTTGGAGGGCTAAATGGGCTGGGGTGTGAGGCTAGCAGCAAAACCAGAATTACCGACACCGTTCGAACGCTTCCTCGAACGCGACACGAACGCCCGCAATCCGTTTGCCGTTCGAACGAAGTAACGAACGCAGCACTAACGAAGACAGTGAGCTTGTTTATTCTGAATTTCCCCTTCCGATATCCGTTTCCCGCGGCTTTCGTGACTCAAAAGGTAGTGCCTCCAAATGAGACTCATCATCGGGTTTCACATGCAAAAATGCAATGCCTACAGTACCCACTCTTTGAAAGTGTGGATATACGATTATTGTTTTAGTTGTGTCCTAGACAACAATGCCACAATTAAGTTTCATCTGATCAAATCAGTTTGAGCTATTTGTTTGTCATGTTATATGTTCGAGATCTTATTTATATTCAAAATATAAATTATGTTATTCACATCTAATGTGTTTATCTCAATATCATCTTTATATAATAAAGCACTTTAGTGTTCTAGAATATAAAGGTTCATCCGCAACGGATTATACACTGATGTAGAGATAATGTTCATAGTCAAACTAGTTACATTATAACAGTTTCCCAATTTAGGTACACACCCGAAGGTGGTTCCTAAACTTAGGTATCTAAGGTTAAAATAGCGACTTTCGTAATGTTTCCAACTCGTAGATTAATCTCAATTGAAGTCAGTATCCTGTTCATAACAGATTCTGAACATCAATATATATATATATATATATATATATATATATATATATATATATATATATATATAATATATATATATATATATATATATATATATATATATATATATATCACACTAAGTATATAAAATCCAATTTTAATACTAGTAGTGAATATACTGTGACAAACAAATTTGAAGTCAGAGCCTTGCCCCGTCTTCAATTCCTTCATGTCTGCTTTGTCCAAATGGCAGTCACGCTTCTGCGATCCCGTTTGCCACAATTTAGGGCAGACATTTTGGGATATGTCATTTATCTTCCTAGAAGATTATAATGATTTTGCCTTTACCCTTTTCATATTATATGTCCTTCAATTTCTTTATCATACTTTAAGGATCTAATCCTTAGTTCTGATTCAGAAATTCAGGGGTCTACTGCGACAAGCTTAATGGATTAAGCACTAAAGTTATCATTACATAAATCTTCCAAAGATTATGCTCGACTATTTGCTTAACTCCGAGCTTTAGGCCTAATATGTTATTTTATCAAATAAAGTAACTTATTATTTTCGAGGACCATCCTGAAATTATTCCCAATTTGAAAATTAAACCATTTAAATACATTTTCCCCAGGATTATGTTTTAAATGCCAATCTTTCAATTTTTATCTTGATTTTAATAGTCCAACTATTTAATCAACGATTTCGGTACTATTTATTATAATGATTACAATAGTCCAACTATTTAATCAACTATAATTTAATAGATTAAAATCAATTATATTGATTACTATAATCCAATTATAAAATCAACTATAAAAGAATAGTTTATATATAGTCCAACTATTTATAAAACAACATTTAAATATTAGTCCAATTAACATTTAATTTATTTGACGACATGATATTTGATTTGAGCGCGTATGGCAAGTAATTAAACGAATATTGCAAATTCAATTCTTGCCTCCCATTATTTTTCGGCGAGCCTCTAACCCTCTGTCGAGTACTCGGGAAACCGTGTTTCCTAGCGGGCTAGGATCCCGGTAAATATCACACAATCTTGACTTTGGCCAACAAATTGTATGATAATTAACTAGGTAGATCTCTAAGATCGATTGGATCCAATCCAATTCCTAGATCCGGTAGGGGACATCCAAGTCCGAAACATATATCTTATATATGCCAATACATCCAATGTATTACCTAACCTTTTTCCTCTGAATCAACTAAGCCTTGGCTTTGGCACAACAAACTTAGTGATCCCAGTCAAGTGCGACCCATTGACCATGGAAAGCTTCGTAATCAATGTCGATGGACAAGAAGTGGTCTTGACTTTTGCCAACAAACCACAACTTGGACAAGACACTGACATGGAACAAAGCTCTTGTGATTCAAACACATCCTCGACGGACAAAGGCCTTGACTTTGGCCAACAAGCCAATGCCAGTCTCGGATCTTGAGTGAGAATCACTCAATGGAAGGAAAGACGCTTAATATTTTGTGAAGGTTTTTCGAGTGCAAATTGGCAACCAATTTATTATCTTTGTTAAGGTCTCATCATCATACACCCTTAAACATGCATTCTAAACACATAATAAAGCGCATATGAATAAATAATAATGATATACGGATGGATACTTTACACAATGATCCTAGATCAAATCTCTCCCTTTCTCTCTCCAGCTAGCACATGTATTACTTCTATCCGTTACACTACACTTCTAAATAAACCTCATTTACATTGAGGGGAATATGTGAGAAGAGAATACAAAGAATAAGGAGGTAATAAGGCTGGACACGCAGGTCCAATTAATAAATCAAATTTATTACAACAATTTCTAAAATTGTCCCACCCATCTAATATCCATCTGATATACATTATTCATGCATCGCAACCATGTATTCACACAAGCATGTTATCAATCAATCTAATCAAATTAATTAATCTGATAATTAGTGACCATCCAGTGTTCAAACAACGATTTGATTTTGTTCGAGTCAAACTCATTTTTGCGAATAAGTACTTAATGTACGAATTCTTTAATTAAATTAAACTACATAATTAAATCGAATTCAATTTGTATTTAATTCTAATCCCGCTTATTTAATTCCAAATTAAATACTACACTTTATTAATGAACCTTTTTTACGACTTAAATTCCAAATTTAATCGTTACGGGTCTCAAAGCCCGATTAACGTCCAACGTCAATTTAATTAAAGTCCAATGGGCTTTTAATTAATTTCTTAAGGCGTTGACTTTTGGTCAACTCGGGTCAAACCGAATAACCAAAATCCAATCCAGGAGTTACCCCATATGCATAGAAATCAATCTTGGCCCATTAGGCCCAATTAAACTTTAAAGGTCCATTAAGTGGCATTTGGGCTTTATGGAGGCGGTTTTTTGGCCCAATTGGATATAATCCATTTGGCCTAAACCTAACTTGGTACAACCAAGCCCAATTAGCCCAATTACAACATAACAAGCCCAAATCCAATTTAATGCCCAAATAATTAAATCATAAAAGTCCAATTTCATAATCTAATTAATCCTAAAGTGTATAGCATTATTAATTACCTAAATCAATATTTCCAAAACACCAAATTTGTACAATTAATCATGCTCATTATTATTAAATCATGTCCAACATAATTTAACAAAAATCAAACCCAAATATATGCTTATAGTTCTCGGCTTTGGAAGGGAAATTATGTCCGATTCGGTTTCAATCCGATTAAATCCACAATCGACATTAAATCATATTCCCGAATGATTTCCAACACATCCAATGATTCAAAAAATCAAAATCACCAAGAACACATAGGGTATTATTTTCGGCCAAGCCCAAAAATGGGGAAATTTGTTCCAAACAAGATTTCTTCAAATTGATCAAATCAATCCTTAATAAAAACATATTTAAACATACTCATTCATCCAATTTCACAAATCATGCTCAAACATATTTTTACCCAAATTTTAACCCTATGTCAAATTTCATGCTTTTACTCACTCTGATACCATTGTTGGAGATTCTAAGGGTCTCAAGGATCATAAATCAAGCATGAACATGTGTGAATAACAATCGAGGAAGTCATGGAATACTTACATCGATCGGTTGAGCGACGCGTGAGGCTTTTGGATGTCATTCGTCAAGCTCCAAGCTTCGTCGAATGGTTCCCGGCTCATGGGTGGACATCCCTATAACCTTCGCATGATCCCGTAGTGTGCTAGCACTCCCGATTTTGCCACAAAATCGTGACTTTTCTTCCCATTTTTCTCCCTTGGTTCACGGCAAAACTGCCAAACCAGAAGCAAGAAACAGCAGCCCAAAAGGCGTGAAGATTAAGAAGAGTGGAGAGAGAGAAGAGTAAAAAGTGTGTTGTCTAATTTTGTATTTGATTTTATAATATCATATACCAAAAATTTGGCTAATAACAAGTCAAACTTTTAATGCCAACAACCACCACATCACTCAATCACATCAATCAATCAATCATTTGTCACATCACTCAAAGTGACATGATTTGACGCTTGATGCGACTAATGATTTGACTTGCGAGCCGCACTCGAATTCAAAATGCGAATGCGCTCACAAATAATCCCGGGCTCGGGTTCGATAATTCCAAATTAACGAATTTTCCGTTGTGTCGTAATTAAATCTAATTTAATTAAATAATCATACCTAGCATAATTAATATTCACGTCGCTAACGAATTAAATAATCATGCCTAGCATAATTAGATTTTAATTCGGGCGAATGAGATGGTGCTTTGCTAGAAGCCAATCGTAGTACGAGAATTGGGTAGGCATTGGCAGTAAATTCGGTCGTCGGACTATCCGAACAGGTAAGTACCTCGTACTACGTTTAGCTTGGAATAAAGGATCTATATCAGGCGTAGTATACGTAGTATTGCGTATTTCTGTCCAGTATCGGATGATCACATGCAAGGCCTGGGGCTGGTACAGTGTCTGCCCCGTATGAAGCATATATCAGATTACGAGCAACTAGTCTCTTTAATATCGGATAATCATGACCAAGTCATATTATCCCGACGGTTGCAACCTTATATAGAGAACCAGTTCTGTATCCCTGCGCGATCATCAACTTCATATGACTGGAGTGACACTTTCGTCTTGACATCACACCCAACACACGACGATTCTCAATATACCCAACATTGGCGTACACAGAACCGGTTAAAGCCCTGGACGACCGCAACTAAAGTATATTGATTGTCGCACGTATTAGCGGTGCAATTCTCAGGTTAAAACCAAATACACCTACCCTGATTTCGGATTTCCATAGACACATAGTCATATTACCAATGGAATTCCGAGGGGGTCTATTTAGAGCGAAGCTGTTTCCCGTACCATCGGTAAAACACAACCTCCTATTACACTTGCATGAGTATCTTATACCCAAATATATGAGAACTATGTCGTCGTGCCCTCACAACGCGCACAAGTGTAATACTAGTCTTTTACGCATTCATCGATGTCCAATCTCGATAATGCTCTGACTAGGGATATTTAATGATTTATCCTTCGTGGACTGATACTGTCTCATATCATTCTCAATCCAGGAACAAATCACAGGGACCTCCTATCATTTATATATCTAGGTGATCTAATCACAAATGATAAGAGTGCAATCTCCTTTGTCACATAGTTAATTTGTATAACAACACCGTGATCTGTACAAATAGTGACGCTATGGGTCATAATTGTCCAACATGACTTTCTTTGTGTCTTTCTTGATGATGCCCGGAGAAATGGGTTAGTGTCAAAACCTGTAAAAGATATCTTCTTCACTACCAGAACTGCCCATGATTTAATTGACCAATTTTTGGCCTTTGAACCACAAATTGACCCTATCATTTCCAAGATTAACTGGTCTGATAATGATCAGAGTAAGAAAAGTCAGATAAATTTGGATCTTAACCTTTAATTTCATTTTTAGACGTAGAAGTCCAGCTAACCAGGTACTGTCTTCTAAACTCTTCTTTTACTTTTTTGACATTGGGGACAATGTCTCAATTAGGTTTGGAGGAGGGGAATAGTTGATTAGTATCTTATTTTTATTTTTTTTCGTAGTGTTGTTTTTGCTTGGTTTTTAGTCAAAAATTTTCAAAAATTCAAAAAAATTAAAAAAATTAAGAAAATAAAAAAAATATTTTGTTTTTATGTTTTTTTTTAACTCGACTAATCATGTGAAATTGGTGTGAGATAGCTGTGTAAGGAATTTCCACTCCTGAGACGTATCTCAACCTATTTTGTAACAAGTTATTTTTTGTTTATTTCATTTTGAATTATTTAATTTGTGAATTCTCCATAATACTGATTAAATTGGATCTTCATATGCTCAGTTGACATGTATTATCAATATGCATGGTAACATATGGACATGAGCTGTAAGTGAAAAGTTTGTAATAGTCAATGCTCTAGTTTAATTGGAGGAAGCATCTAAAATAAGCGATGGTAAAAAAAAATCTAAGATCCGAGTAATTAAGTCCGTAGGGGTGTTTTAACACCTAGTGCTCTAAAACCAACTGGTTTGGGAGTCACTGACCCAAAGCTCGCTACATGGATTGAAGATGTTAGAAACAAATATATGAAATCCGAGTAATTAAGTCTGTAAGGGTGTCTTAACACCTAGTGCCCTAAAGCTAACTCGTTTGGGAGTCACTGGCCCAAAGCTCACTACATGGATTGAATATATTGTAAATAAATAAATAAATAAAATCAGAAAGAGTTCCATTTCCAAAAAAGATATGAATTCTGATATAACTTTAGGACAAAAATATTACTCTCTTTTCAACTACACTTATGAATATTGTGGGAACAATGATTTGATTAATACCTTGTTGGTTGAGTATATGGAGAATGGTAAAAATAATAGGAGAATTTACTTATTTGGTAATTTAGAAAGAAAAAAAACAACTACTAACTTGGATAAGAAGTTTTAATTGTTTAGTCACTAACTTGTTTGTTTCTTTTTGCTTTTGTGTGCATTAGATTGGCGTTTGTGAGTATCGTTGTTGTAAGCCCTCACAAGACTACAACTCGTCCACTAGGGACACCTATGGGTTTAAAGGCTTGTTGCATACGCTAAATACAACCGTGATCCCTAAGAAAGTGGCTTAGTTTAATTTTATTTAAAAGTTGTTTATTGTATTTAATTTTGTTGTTTTGCTCGACCAGTAGTAAAATGTTAGGTTTGGGGGTGTGATGAGCGGTAAATATATCACTATTTCCCGCCCCTTTAACCTAATATTTTGTATAGTTTCTCGGGTTTTATGAATATTTTTATGTGTTTTATGTTATTTTACAAATAAATAAGGTTTCAGCACTCACTGAAAAAACAATCAGGGCCAAAACACTGAAAACCGGACAAAAAGGGCAAAATCGTCATTTGGGTATCGCGATTGCTAACGTGCGCCAGACACGTGTCAAAATTAGGGAAGCTTGCTATCATGCTCACTTGCTAACATGTGCCTACTACGTGTCAACATCACAGTAAATCTGCTAAAATGCGTCAGACACGTGTCGTCATCACATGCTGCTGACAATCATCATCAACATTTGTCATTACTGATGTCAGCATCGCGATGCGCAAAGCATTCTACGTCGCGACGCCGAGCCAATAATGGAGGTATCGACAGAAAATACGTACACGTGTCAGCATCTCAGGAAGCCACGGACAGGTGGCAGGAATCAACGGCGCGTCGCGACGCGCAAGGTTACACACGTCGCAGCGCGAGGGACCTAGTGATGCCTATAAATTCAGGCCGATTTCATTTTAAAATTTAATACCTTCCTGAAATTCCTAATAGGGGATTAAGGATTGTATCTTTTTTGTTTAAGTTTTTGTAATTTAAATTATGCATTTTTATTTCAGTTATAGTAGTAGTTTATTTTATTTACTTTTCTTTTATGTTTAGCAGTTAAATTTCTGCTCATGTCCTCGTAGGATCAATATTTTTATGCTACTTGAGCGATATGTACGCTTGTGTTACTTGTGTGATTTCATCGATCATGATGCTTTGCATGACTTACAAGGTCCACAAGTTGGTCATAGTGTTGGCGGTGACATACCAGTGTTAGGTGGAAATGATCAAAATTTATTTAGTGAACTACTTGATGAGGCAAAAAAAAAATACCATTTGAAGGTGTTGGGATGTCGATCTTGAATTTCGTTGTGAAATTATTACACATTAAAGTGATGAACAAAATGACCAATAAAAGTATTGATATGATGCTAGACTTACTGAGGCAAATGTTACCGGTTGGAAGCGAATTGCCTAAGTATTTTTACGAGGCAAAGAAAATTTTGTGTGATCTGGGAATGGGGTATGAATCCATTGATGCTTGTAAGTATGACTGTGTATTATTTCGTGCCAAGTATGAATCACTTGAATATTGTCCGATCTGTGGTGAAAGTCGGTACAAAGTCTGTGGTATTAGGAAGAAAGTCCCTCAAAAGATATTATGATATTTCCCATTAACGCTCAGGCTGCAGAGGTTGATCATGTCACGACACACAGTGACTTACATGAAGTGGCATCATGAAAAAAGGATCGGTGCGGAGGGCATACTCAGACATCCTGCGGATGGAACCGAGTGAAAGGAATTTGATGACATGTACCCCTGTTTCACTGAGGACCCCCCGTAATTTCAGGTTAGGTCTCGCCTCCGATGGTTTTAATCCGTTTGGGAATATGTACAACTCTTACACCATGTGGCCCGTTATTTTTATTACATATAACTTACCTGCATGGAAATGTATGAATGATCTGTTCATGTTTATGTCATTGTTTATCCCTGGTCCACGTTCCCTTGGTAAAGTTATGAATATTTACTTGAGATCATTAATTGAGGAGTTACAGACATTACACTATAGGAATCTATGGAATAATTGGATAGTCCAATTATGAACTCATTTGAAAAATAATAAATAATTGAGAATTATTTATTGATAGAATTATTAATTTGATTAATAATTACATAATGTCACATTTTGAAATCATATATTAAAGTGTTTAATATATCGTTTTTATATTAATGATTATTAGATAATCATTTAAGATAGGATTTGATTTGATTTTAAATTAAATTTGATTTAATTCAAAATTAAATATGTAATTTATATCATGATATAAGTTACATGTTAAATTTTAATTTCAA
Source organism: Zanthoxylum bungeanum (assembly GCA_019454045.1). Lineage (NCBI taxonomy): Eukaryota > Viridiplantae > Streptophyta > Magnoliopsida > Sapindales > Rutaceae > Zanthoxylum > Zanthoxylum bungeanum. The sequence goes on from SKCR01001206.1 coordinate 58,503, forward strand.
ATTAAATGATATTTGATATTATATTTAATTTTGAAATTAATAATTTTGTTGTGACAAAAATGCCATTTGCCAATATTTATATTTGTGATTAGGGTTATGGTTAATTTTGTAAATGTACATTTAATTAACCTAAGTCCTAAATATAAATAGGATGTTTTTCTCTACACAATGCAACCCTAGCGACTCTCATCTTTTCAATGAGATTGAAATTGAGAGAAATGAGAAAATTTTCTCAAGAAAATTTTCAACAAGTGAGTTGATCCGAGCCCACCTTCACAGATTTTTAGTGGTGAATCATAACACGGAAGGTCGAGTGATGGATCCGATAATGTTAATATGGTTCACGGCAATTGAACATCATCAACTGATCACCATCAATTGCATGTTTGATCATTCAATCGAATGGCATTATCGATGGCCATTTTGGCGCAACACTGATGCAGTTCTTGAATTAATTTAAATCATCAATAAAGAGAGCAAGTTGCACGCATGACCACGTGACCAAAGAAAATAATTCATGTAATGTCCATACTGGACGATGGATGCACATGGGCCTATGAAAAGCAAATTAATGGCACAACTGATTCTATCATCATGAAAGAATATTGGCGAGCATGGTTGATGGAAGTCGAAAGGACACATTCATCACTAGTATGCATATGAAATGCAATAAGTTGCGCATGCAAAACAAGCTAGTGCGTGACTGGTTCATGAACTGGTCTAAGGCAGTCTGCCTAGTATTTTTTGAAGCAAAATCATCAATTATATCATCATACTCCAAGTCTTCAATTATATCACCAACATTTTCTTCTAAATCACCACCATCATAACCACCAATTTCATGATCATGAGACTCTCCAGCAACATTTTGTGAGTCTTCACCAACATAATTTTCTCTCAAATTTTCAACCGATTCATTTTTTGTAGAGAAAAATTTATTAAGAGATCCTCTTAAACATTCAGCAATTTCATTATCATTTGCTTTTTTTTTTCCTTTTCATATTACCAGAGAGTTGTTTCCTAAAAGACATGGCTTCGATAATTTGTTTGTAAAAATTACCTACACATGATATAACAAAAATTATCTAAAGCATAAATACCTACAAGGCTACGATGCTTAATCCAATCATGCCAAATAATGCAATTCCAAAATTTCTTTAAATCCCTGATTTCTTTAAATTTATTATTTCGGGCCCTGATTATGAATCATAAGAAAACAATTGAAAAATGAAAACATTTCTTTAAATCTAGAGACTTTACAGTGTCAGAAAATTTGTTGAACTTGAATCATAAAAAGAACAGGGAGCACGTGATGATATTCATAAATTATGCAAATAAATTAAAAATTAGGAATGAGAAAATAACTTATATATTGTGAGGCTTTATCATCAATGGCGTCTTTTATTTCATCGTCGTTGCCCTAGGGTTTTCCTCTATCTTTAGATACGGCTATTGGATGGCTTCCTTGGGATGGGAACGAAAGAAGAAAGCGACTATCTGGGGCTTGGGGCTTCTCTCGCTGTTGTGTTTATTGATTTTTGGCTTGGGGCTTCTCTCGCTGACGTATATAAATGGTGAAGAGTAGGGGTGGCAATTTGGGTCAGGATTCGTTTATTCGTTCGATTCGATTCGCTTTAAAGCGAATACGGGTTTGGAAAAATGGATTCGTTTAATAAATGGGTCAATTCGATTCGATTCGTTTATTAAACGAATCGAATCCGAATTTGAGGTCATCAATTCGTTTATTCGTTAAGGATTCGTTTATTAAACGAATCATAAACGAATCGAATTCGTTTAATACCCGTTTAATAGTATTACAAATTTACCCTTACATTTTTCAAATATGATTTAATTGTACGAGGGATATTTTAGTAATTTAAGTTTAACCTAAAAATTTAATTAAGGGATTTAGGTTTTCTCCACTTCTTCTTCAGCCGCCACCTCCTGTCTTTAACCTAAAACTAAAACTCTCTCAATCTCTAAAACAGTAAAACTCTCGCACTCTAAAACTCTCACACGGCGCACGCTCTCCAGTTCATCTGACTCACGCACGCTTCACTCTTAGTTTTCGACTCTTCGGTTCTTCTTCTTCTTCCGTAAGATTTTGCCATTTTGGTTTGTTAATTTTACTGTTAATTTTACGTTTTTCTTTTTTTTTTTGGGCCTGTTCTTCGTTTTTTTTCTTTCTGCTTTTCTTCTTCTTCACCGTTAGAAATGTCAGGCCCTGCACTTAGGTAGTGGGTTTGAATTCCACTGCACTCGGCTGATGGCACATCACAACAAATTAGTTAGATATGATAGGCTAATTAGTCTTGATAACTGTAATTAGTTAGATGTGTAAATAGGCAGTGTAATCTTAGTATAAAAGGCAGTAATTCATTGTACCGAGCACGATTGATAACAGGAAAAAAAATTCCAGTAGTTCTTTGATTGGCCTCGAAATTTCTTCTTCTTCACCGTTTTATGTATAGAAGTCTCTAACTTAGGTAGTGGGTTTGATGTATTTCTAATTATGTTTGAGTGGAAATTATGTCCAATTTCAGCTATGACCAAGCTTTATCATTTCATCTGTTGCAACTCTTGACCTGAAATTATTTTCAGGGAATGACTTATAGAAATGTAGGCCTAACACTTGACCTGAAATTATTTCTATGTATTTGCTGATTTGGGCTGTTGTACTTGCTATATATTTGCTGATTTGAGATTTATGCTGCTGCATTTGCTGATCTACTATTGCATTTACTTCTTTTTATTTACAGGGAAATGGATGTCAACGAAACTGATATGGTGTACACAGTTGATGACTCTCCAAGCATTGATGATTTAGATAATTCAATTGAAATGGAAGAGGAGATGGAAAAAAGTTTACCAACAACAAATGAAACACAATCAATTTTGAAAGAAAAGGGAGCACGATCAAGGAAACTAACTTCAAAAGTTTGGTCGTTGTTCTATAAGTTGCCAGGAGAGCATTTTCCAGACAAAAAACCGAGATCGAGATGTAGAAAGTGCGGTATTGAGTACATAACTGTAACTTCTTCTGGCACAGGTAATATGAAAAGACATTTACAAGTTTGTCCAAAATTGAAGATGCGTGATCCCAAACAGATGATGTTAGATCATGGTGATGGTAGTATGTTAACTCGTGTTCCAAAGTTTGAAGCTTATGTTTTTCGTGAGTTAGTATCTATTGCTATTATCATGCATGATTTGCCATTTCAGTTTGTTGAGTATGAGGGTATTAGGAAAATGATGAAGTATTTGTGTGATGAAGTGCCATTTATCTCTAGGAACACTGCAAAAGCTGATGTGCTAAAGATACACAATAGGGAAAAAGTGAATATTAAAAGCATGTTAGAACAAACACCAAGTAGAATATGTCTAACTACTGATCTATGGACTTCTATTACTACAGATGGTTATTTGTGTCTGACTGCACATTTCATAGACAAAGAATGGAATTTACATAAAAGAGTGTTGAATTTCTGTGAAATGCCAACTCCACATACTGGGATAGCATTGGCTGAGAAATTATTGTCATTGTTATGTCATTGGGGTATTGAGAAAAAAATATTTTCATTGACAGTAGATAATGCTTCCAGTAATGATGTTTGTGTTCTTATGTTGAAGAGTCAATTGAAATTAAGGAATGCTCTAATATCTGATGGAGATTTTTTTCATATTCGATGTTGTGCTCATATACTCAATTTGATTGTTCACGATGGGTTGAAAGAAATAGAAATAGAAATAGAGAAAGCTCGTGATAGTGTGAAATATGTCAAAGGGTCTCAAACTAGGAAAAGAAAATTTTTGGAGTGTGTTAAACAAGTATCTCTAGATGAAAAGAAAGGGTTAAGACAAGATGTTCCTACAAGATGGAATTCCACTTTTCTTATGCTTGAGGGTGTAGTATATTATAAGAATGCTTTCTGTCATTTACAATTGAGTGATTCTAATTATAAGAGTTGTCAAAGTACCCCACTTCAAATTTGTACTTTCCTAAGGTGTTTGCAGTTAAAGTAAATTTGGATCAATTAGTGGCGGATGGAGATGATTACATGAAAAGTATGGCCAAGAAAATGATCACAAAATTTCAGAAGTATTGGTTTGATTTTTGCACCATTTTAGCAATAGCTTGCATATTAGATCCTCGATATAAGATGTCATTCATTGAGTTTGCCTATAAAAAAGCTTATGGTGAAGGTTCACAGGAGTTAAAAAATGTTCAAACTAAATTATTTTCTTTATTTGATGAGTACCGATTGGCCGAACCATCCTCCTCTTCGTCCACTCTTACCCAAGAAAACCATGTTGGTACAAGTTCAGGACGTAAGGAAAATGCATTGAACCAAAGCTTGGATATCTTTAAGGTAAATTTATTAGTTATACTTGTTTTGGCTTTATATTATTATTATTATTATTATTATTGAACCAAAGCTTGGATATCGTTTGATTATTCCTATTTGTACTTGTTTTATAGGAGTTCGATGACTTCCAAAGCTTGAATTTTGATTCATTTGTACGAAAATCTGAATTGGAACTTTATTTGGATGAACCACGAGTTGATAGAAGTATTGAATTAGACATTCTAAACTTTTGGAAAGGAAACGAATTTCGTTATCCTACTCTTGCTTCAATGGCTCGTGATATCTTGACCATTCCAATATCCACTGTTGCATCAGAATCAGCTTTTAGTGTTGGTGGTCGAGTTCTCGATCAATTTCGAAGTTCATTAAAGCCAGATACGGTGGAAGCGATAATAACCACAAGAGATTGGATGTTCGGAGAGATTGGTAAGTGATCAATCTCTTATTTTATATGGATTATAGGATATTTCACATTCTATATGTTAACTTTCACATTCACTTTTATATGGATTATAGGATATTGATCATTAGATGAAACTCTTGCATGAAATTAATCTTGTAGAATTTATGAATGCTTATATTTATATTTATTTGCATGTTTTATTAACTATATGAATTATTTATATTTATTTATAGAAAATCGTTCAGTCACCATGGACCAACTTACTGAAAATATTATGGAAATGAGCATTAACAATGCTACTCCATCAGCAGAGAGTGGCACTAGTCCTAGTGATTATGTGCAAGTTTGACGGTAAATTTTTTTTCTCGTAACTCTTTTTCAAAAATATATTTTTTTTAAAACATAACTCAATAATATCATTTTTTTTTGCAGGATTTTCATCCCGGATGATAATGATAAAGAAGTTTGTCTTTACCGTCTCAATATGTATTGATATTTTGATCAAAATATGTTTTGAATATTTTAAGTGTTATTAATTTTTATGCAATTGATTTGTATTTGAATTTTGGAGCTTGTTTTATGGATTTTAAGACTATAACAATGAATATGGTGTGGAATTGATGGTTAGATTAATAGATTTTAACATTTTGTACTTTATTTTGATTAAACGAATCGAATACGAATCGAATACAAAATGCGATTCGTTTAATTTTGATATAAACGAATAAACGAATGGAAAGCGAATAATAAACGAATCGGATGCGAATAGTAAACGAATCGAATGCGAATGGTAAACGAATAATAAATTCAATTCGATTCGTTTGATTTATGTAAACGAATAAACGAATCGAATACGAATATTCGTTTATTAAACGAATCGAATTCGAATCCTAGTATCAGGATTCGTTTAATAAACGAATCGAATTCGAATTTAGTGCATTACAATTCGATTCGTTTAGAATTCGTCACGAATTCGATTCGCTGATTCGTTTTGCCACCCCTAGTGAAGAGTGAATACTTGGATAGCCAATGAATCAATGATGGACCTGGGCCTACTACTGAAGTGAAGTCTCAAATATAGTCATGATTTTGGTGCCCTGATTTTGGTGGCTTTTTATCTTTTATTATTTTGGGCCCTGGACAGTTGCCCTTTTGGCACTGTCCAAGGGCCGGGCCTGAAGGCAGATGCATGTTGGAAAATGAACAGTCACGACACTTCACAATCAAGGGCCGTTCGGATCTGGATTTTTGGCAGAAAAATTCTGGAGTAAAATGAGGAGAGCAGAAAAAAAATTCATGGTCGATCTCGGGTGCCTAAGCCGCTTCCGCTGCGCGAAGGAAAGCGTTCCCTACACTCATTCCACAAATCAGGTTTGAAGTAATTTCATTTAATTATGCATGTTACGATGCCATATGTTTAATTTCATAACTGACTCACTAAGTCGTTCGTTCGAATTACTCTTTCATTTTCAATTCATGTGTTGTAAGTTTTTCATGCTTTTAGATGACGAACTTTGAAGAAGATGGACACCAGCTATGGTTATTTGGATAAAGTGTCAGGGCCCATTCGTAGAGTATTGTGTAATGTTAGGCCTATTGTGTTATTCATATTATGTCAGACATTATGTTATGCAATTATATGTAATTACGTCTCGGAAATACTGGGATGTGATAAGGTTGTTGCTAATGGAGTGATGGAGCTATGACAGGCATGTATGTGGTGAGAGAGCTCGACGTGTATGTGGTGGAGGATCTAGGATAATCCTAGTAGGATTGCGTGTGTGGTGGAGGCTCTAGGTGTGCGTCTATGTGGTGATTATAGAGGAAGTTGAGAAGTGTACACGTGAATCTATTAGAGTCCCATCAGCTACTATATTTTGATGGTATTTCTTTATTGTCAGCAATTTCACTTCTTAATTTATAATGAAAACTAAATTTCTTAGTGAAGATCTTCTCCAGAGTTTGTGCTATATGATTTCGCTATCTTGTTAATAATAAATCATGTTGTATATATTTTTTGACATTATGAAATAATCATTCGATTATAGAGGATTATTGTTGTTGTTATTTAAATTTTTTTTTTTATGTCTGTACCGCCAAATAATTGTGATAATGTAAATGCACCTTCTAACCTTTCTATTTTATATCAAGGAGCCATTACAATATAATGATTTGACAAAATTATCATTTTGACGTCTTCATTCACTTAACCCCATTAATGAAAAAGTGGTTCATCGATACAAAATACAAACCAAAGACGGTGCAATGTCATTATCAGAAATGTATGGTGCCTACATGTATTCCCTCCAAACCTGAAATGATTCGGAGATAATTTCCCTATAAATTTATTGTTTTTCTTCCTAAACGTTACATAATATTTTCTTTTTTTCTTTAAGCATCATATATTAGACCCAGCCAAGGTTCCGGAACCGAACCGGAACCTAACCGGTTCGATTAGGGTTCCTACCCTGACCGAACCGGTCGGAACCGCTGGAACCGGTTTGAATTTATATAATAATTTTATTTTTTTTAGATAAAAATTTTATTTGTAATTTAATGTAATTATGATATGTTAGTGTATTATATAAATTCAAATTCATAATTTTAAATTATATTGATTTATCAATCTCAATTTTTATTTTCAATAAAGCAAAAAAAAAAAAAAAAAAAAAAAAAACTGAATTGAACCGGAACCGAACCGGAATTCGGTTAAAGTTCCACACAAAGTGGAACCGGAACCGAACCGAACCGCCTGCCGGATCTATCATATATGATTATTTTATTTAAAAAACAAAAATGCAATTTATTTCTAGTCAAATTTGTTATTATATAAATGAATAATAATAATAGATAAAAGAAGCAGCAGCATCATTCAAGCACCTTCGTTTCGTTGCTCGTCGCGTCCGTTTCACCAGGTAATTTTTGTTTTTAACTTTTATTTGTTATTATCCAAAATCTCATCGAGCTGGCACGTGAAATTATCCCCATTTTTTTTAATAAGTCTCCGATTTTGTGTTAAATCACAATTGATTTGGCCGGCTGCTTGGCTTCCTTTTCCTCACTGTTTGTAGGCAGAGAGATACATTTAGATTTCTGTCGGTGCTGTAACGTTTTTGTTTAAAATTAACAAGCTCTGGATCTTAATTCAGTTTCTTTGCAATTGAGTTATTTGTTTTTCCAAATTAAAATTGTTAATGCGAATTTGAACTGCCTATTATCAGGACCATGCCTCGTAAAGTTAATTACGAAGATGATGATTACGGTGATGGCTACGATGACTATGTAGATTACGACGACTATGACTATGACTACGATATAGAAGATAATGGTTAGATTTGTTTCTTAATAAATTTTTAGTTCTTTGATGTTAATTGTAAATCTGTCTCATGGGTTTCCTGATATTTAAGAAATTGTTATAGAAGTAATTCTTTATGTAACTGACTTGTTGGCGTTTGTGTCGAAACAGGGGAAGCACCCGTAACTGCACCCAACTCTAAGCTAGAAGCTGCTAAGCCCAGAGTTTGGAGTTGCGCTATTTGCACTTATGATAATGATGAGAGCATGTCTGTATGTGATATATGTGGAGTTCTTCGTACTCCTTTGGTTAATGCTTCCAGCAACAACAATAAAAAAATAGGTATTTTTTCCTGTGTTGTTCTTCAATAACCTTATACTCTCAATTTATATTGATCTAAATTCAGACTAGGTCACATAGGCTATCATTTTTCTTTGCCCTTTTGTCTGTTGTTTCCTAGTCAAATTAAGAAATATTAGTGGCAGTCATGAGCATCAACTCTTAAGTCCTGCCTAATTTTTTTTTTTTTTTTTTAACTTCATTAAGTGGACAGTTTGCATCTCTTTTAGGTTATGTCATCTTTGTTAGTCTCCCTCTTATACAAATTTGCAATTTAGTTGGTTGTTCCTCTATATAGAGCAGATTTGTTTCATGCAGTTTTTGCGTCATTGCCGCAGGGGATTCCTGAAAAGGTTGTAGTAGTTAAACAGCAGAATGCTGGTTCCATGATAGAAGAGGGCAATAACTTACACAAGCTTGGGAATATCCAAGGAAATTTTCCTGAATTCCATGAGGCTTCTAGTTCCAAAAGCCATTCCAAATTTAATATAGGTCTGCCCATGTTAAGGATAGGGTGTGGTTCTCTAATGTATGTCACGGATAAGGTGTCGTTCTCTAATGTATGAAAATTTTAAGCTACTCTTTTGTGTTTCATGTTTGGGGATCTTTTGTTGCTTCTTGAAACGGTTTGTGGATTTATATTAAATATACCTATTCTAATTTCAAATCTTACATTGGTGCAGCCCCTTTGAAGTTTAATGTTCCATCACCTGATGATTTGGTTTCTAATGGATTGCGCTCCTCCAAAATGGGTTCGGAAGGTATCATTTACTGTTCACATGCGTATATGTTTGAATTTTGAATTTTTTTTAGATGTCTATCAGTCTATGCAATTTAGTTTATACTTACATAGTTCTCCTTACAATGGTAACTGTATCAATGCAAATCCTTCTGTTCAATTTTAAACTCATCCTGCTTTTGTACTATCTTTAACTTGTAGGAAATATTTTGGATTTAAAACCTTCTAGAGTTTCCTCAAGCGTTTCTGACAAAAATGGTGCTGTTAATGTACAATCAAGTGCTAAAAAGTCCGATAGTGCAAATGCATTAATGCCCAAAGGCAAGAATGATAGCTTGGATGAGAGAAAAAGTTCAAAGAATGAAGTGGTACGAGCAAGTTTTAGAAGTTCTGATAACTCTTCTTTTATGGCAAAAGATAGACTGGGCATTACAGACGAGGGAAATAACTCAAACTACAATGCCGTGGATGATAGCACTAGTTCTTCGATCGATGGGGCTGAATCACATAGTCATGCAGGTAATTTCACCAGTAATATGAAGAACATATCGTTGACTGTGAAATCTGGAAATTTGACCAATGTTAGTGCTAGAAGAACAAATTCAATTACTCAGTATAAACCTGAAAATTGGATGCTCCCAGACAAAACAGGAGATAGATTGACTCAACTAAATCTTGCGATAGTAAGTCAACATCTGAATTTTAGTCTTGTCACGTAAGAAATTAATGTTTTAACTATTTTTTATTCATATCTGTGATGCTTATTCTTTTTGTGACATTTTAGGTTGGCCACGTTGATTCAGGAAAATCAACTCTCTCAGGTAGACTGTTGTATCTTCTGGGACGAATAACCCAAAAACAAATGCACAAATATGAAAAAGAGGCCAAATTGCAGGTACCTGAGTTTTTGTGTCATTGTATAAAATATTTCCATCCATTTTTTTCTGTTATTTCTTATTTTCATTGAATTGATATGGTGTTTGTAACTCAACCAGGGCAAAGGATCGTTCGCTTATGCTTGGGCATTAGATGAGAGTGCCGAAGAAAGGGAACGGGGAATAACTATGACTGTGGCTGTCGCATATTTCGATTCCAAAAATTATCATGTTGTTGTGCTCGACTCCCCAGGCCATAAAGATTTTGTCCCAAACATGATTTCTGGAGCAACACAATCTGATGCTGCAATTCTTGTCATAGATGCTTCAGCTGGTTCATTTGAAGTTGGTATGGATAGTACCAAGGGGCAGACGAGAGAGCATGCACAACTTATCAGAAGTTTTGGTGTTGATCAACTTATTGTTGCAGTTAACAAAATGGATGCTGTACAATACTCCAAAGATCGGTTTGATTCAATAAAAGTACAACTTGGAATGTTTCTTCGTTCCTGTGGGTTCAAGGACACCTCTGTTACATGGATTCCATTGAGTGCCATGGAAAATCAAAATTTGGTGACAGCTCCTGATGGTCGGCTGTTATCTTGGTGAGATATTTTTTTACTATCAATTGCATAATTATGTAATTATTATGGGTTATGCTTTCTCCAAGAAGTTGATATTGTTGCTATTATGAATTTTATTAGATTACTTTTTAGAAATATGCAGTGATATCACAGATTGATTTGGTAATTGTGATGCAGGTATCAGGGACACTGTTTATTGGATGCAATTGATTCCTTAACACCTCCTCCTAGAGATTTTTCAAAGCCTATACTTATGCCCATTTGTGATGTTGTTAAATTACAGCATGGGCAGGTATCTGCCTGTGGAAAGTTGGAGGCTGGAGCTCTTCGAAGTGGAATGAAGGTATGTCATTATTTGTATAAGGTTATGTATGAAATATTTTGCTAAATGATCAACTATAACTATAATGAGTGAAATTGCAGGTTTTAGTGATGCCATCTATAGAGGTAGGCACTGTGCATTCTGTAGAACGTGACTCTCAGTCTTGTGCCGTTGCCAGAGCTGGAGACAATATAGCTGTGAGTCTGCAAGGCATTGACATAAGTCGTGTGATGTCTGGGGGTGTGCTATGTCACCCTGATTTCCCAGTGGCAATTGCCACACATTTAGAGTTGAAGGTGCTCGTTTTGGATTCTGCACCAATTTTAATCGGTTCTCAGGTAAGCATTTGTTTTACTCACCACTTGCCTCTATTGTTTCTTGCTCAATATGTTTTGTTTTCTAAGATATCTAAATCTTGTCGAAATTATCAGTTGGAATGCCATATACATCACGCAAAGCAGGCTGCAAGAATAGTAAAGATATCATCATTACTTGATGCAAAGACCGGCAAGATTATGAAGAAATCACCTCGCTGTCTTACCGCAAAGCAGAGTGCTGTAGTTGAGGTAAATAACAATCAGAAGACCTGCTCTCTCCCATTACCATTCTGAATGGAAACCCAGTAGGCAGTAACAGCATCGGAATTTGATGTGATCTTTGTTGATTAATTCCTTTCAGGTTGCTTTACAAGGACCTGTTTGTGTGGAAGAGTTCTCGAATTGCAGAGCTCTCGGTAGGGCTTTTCTTCGATCACTAGGAAGAACCATTGCCGTTGGCATTGTAACCCGCATAATTGAGGATCAGCAGTAGTTTCACCTCGACCTAAGGATTTACATGAGGCTCATTTAATCTGATCTTTCTGCAGCAACCGGTCAATTTAGCATGTAACAATATGGAGGGAATTTTTTACCTAGGAAGCAAAATCGCCAATGTATCCGAAAAAGTTCATACCCCCAAATGCTGGATTGCAAAATTTATTTATTTATTTATTCCTTTTTCCCCCAAAACTCATGTCAGCTGAGCCTCGTAATCAAATTTTACTGATTTCAACTCTTTTTTCTTCAACATAGGCATAGCACTTTAAACGCCATCAGTTGACCACGTGAGGGCATTGTTGTAATTATATGTTTGGTAGTTGTATGCTAATTTAAGAAATAATTTATTAAAAAATTATTTTTCTCATCACTTATTATTAAAAAAAAAAAAAACCTACTTTTTAAGTTTAGGAATACTTAGTTGTATATTTTTTAATTTTATTCTATCTTTAATATTTTTTTTACTAAAAAGAGATTTGATTTTTTTTTTCCCTTTTACCTTTTTAAAAAAAAAATCACAGTTCATCTACACTGTAAACGTGAACATTATTTTGTTTTTGCTTTTAAAAAAATGGTGTGTAGGGTCTGATATATTTTAATCTCTTACCACCCATTTAGATGTTGCATTTTGAAAACACATATTTTTGTTTTAAATACACACTAAAAATTAATTCATATTAATTTTTTTTTTTGTGCGAATAAATCCGTTTATTATCACATTGAGACTACGTCTAAACAAATAAACATTTGGATACACATTTAATTTACAATCATTTTGTGATTGTCGTAAAAAAATATAATCACAATTAGGATGACAACGGGTTAGGTATGGTACGGGATGTTAATATATGTACCCGCCCCGTTCAATCAACTATTGTGAAAATAATGTGATTGAGGGTCAATAATGTGATTGAGGTAATAATGTGATTGAGTCATAAATAACACAACTTTCAATCACCAATGTGACTAAGCTAAAAAATATAATTTTGATGGAGGTCAGTGTGATGTATGTGATTTACTAATTTAGGGGCCAATTTCGACCGTATGTAAGTCTGAATTTGAGAGATATTTGTTAGTAAAAGTTGTACGTATGTATGTCAAGTATATGTGTATTTTTATGGATTGTGATTGGGAGTTTGGATAAAGTAGATATAATTATTTGAAAATTTTTAGTTTGAAATCATTATTTTCATATAAATATAAGGCTAATTTTTGACTTTTATTTCATCGAAATATATCGACAATAAATCATATTTTAAAGCTTATGATTTGTAGACGATAATATGTAATTTTTTTTTTTTTACAAAATAAATTATATTTTGGATGATATTTACCTCATAAATTAAAAGTGAAATTTTTTTTATTTAAAACAAACCCTACCTGCATGCGGTGTGTATTTTATTCATTCATTTATTATTTGTTTTTTTTTTCTTTTTTTGGTTGAATATTTATATTTTTTGGACATTTTAATACAATAAGATTAGATGTAAAGTGTCTCATGTAAAGTGGCTATTTTTTCCATCTTCCCCTCTGATTGCCGAAACTAAACAATCTTAACACTCTCAATCACACATACATTGCTCTTATTCCCAAGGTTGAGAAACCAGTGAGTGTAGGTGAATTTAGGCCTATAAGTCTGTGTAATGTTATATATAGAATAATTGCAAAAACGATTGCCAACAGATTAAAGAATTGGCTTCATCTCATTATCGCTCCTAACCAAAGTGCCTTCATTCCCCCAAAGACTTATTATGGATAACGTCGTCATAGGCTACGAATGCCTCCACAAAATCAGAATGGCAAAGAGTAAGAGGTACGGATGGGTCGCATTGAAAATGGATATTAGCAAAGCTTATGACAGAGTTGAATGGGACTTTTTAAAAGGAGTGATGGTGAAATTGGGCTTCTCTAAGCGATGGATTGATCTTGTGATGAATTGTATCTCCACTACTTCTTTGTCAGTGTTGATTAATGGGCAAGCCACAGGGATGATCAAACCTCAGAGGGGCCTCCGACAAGGCTGTCCGCTATCTCCGTACCTTTTCCTTCTTTGTGCCGAAGGCTTGTCCAACATGTTGATACAAGCTGAGAACAGAAGACTGATCCAAGGGTTGAAATTTAGTAAGGAGATTCAGATTTCCCACCTCTTATTTGCTGATGACAGTCTTATTCTCTCAAAAGTTGACACTGGAGAATGCAGAAATCTGAAGAGAATTCTGGACGACTATGCTTCTGCCTCGGGACAGATTTTCAATTTTGATAAATCTTCTTTGTTTTTTGGGGGTAATGTCTCGGCAGACCAAACAACAGTTATCAAAGAGATTTTCCAGTTGAAAGTAGTAGCTAGACATGAGAAATACTTGGGGCTTCCGTCAATGGTCGGCAGGAGTAGAAAGACTTTCTTTAATGATATCAAACTTAGAGTAATGAATAAGATACATAGCTGGCAAAGTAAGTTGTTTTCTGCTGGAGGCAAAGAAATCCTCATAAAAGCGGTTGCTCAGGCGGTGCCCCCTTATGCTATGAGTGTTTTTCGGATTCCCCAAGGCTTATGTGATGACATTCAACGAGAGGTGGCTAAGTTTTGGTGGGGATCGACTGAATCTAAAAGGGGTATCCATTGGAGGAAATGGGAAAGTATGTGTCAATCCAAGAGTAGAGGAGGTATGGGTTTTAAAGATATATCTTGTTTCAACCATGCTTTGGTGGCTAAACAAAGCTGGCGAATATTGCAGCAGCCTGAATCACTGATGGCAAGAATCCTCAAGGCTAGATATTTCCGGAATTCATGTTTTCTTGAAGCAAAGATCGGGTCCAATCCCTCTTACATTTGGAGAAGCATATTATGGGGAAGAAGGGTAATACAACTAGGGTCAAGATGGAGAATTGGTAATGGTCAAAACATCAAAGTGTACAGGAACAACTGGATCCCAAGGCCGGTTACATTCAAACCTATATCCCCCCTATATTTGGAAGATGATGCTACAGTTGCTCAACTGATCTCGGAGGACCAAAGGTGGAAATACGGAACTTATTAAAAACTATTTCGTTAAGGAAGATGCTGATGAAATCATTAACATCCCCATTCCCAGGAAGCCGAAAAAGACAGTTTGTGTTGGCATTTTGATAAGAGAGGAGAATTTTCAGTTAAAAATGGGTACCAAATATCCTTTAGATTGAAGTATTCAGAAAGTCCCTCTTATTCGGAGTTAAAGATGGAGAATTGGAATATCTGTTGATTTAAATCTAGGTCCCAAGATCATACAAGCCATGAAAACAATGCGTGAATACACCAACGGAGATAGCGGAATACTCACATCGATCGGTTGAGTCGATTTGGAGACGAACGAAGGCCAAAAACGCACTGCCAAGGACGCCCAACTGCAGCAGTCCACTGTCTCCAAAAACAGAAATTTGAGATGCGAAACGGAGCTCCTAGCTTCGTCGGACGGATCCCGGCTCATGGTCGAACCTCCCTACCACCTTCGCAAGACTCGTAGTGTGCTAGCACTTGAATTTTCACCATGAAAACCCACTCTTTGCTTCCCTAAAGTCACGCCATTTCTGGTTCAAAACCAGTGAGCAATCTTCCATTTTGGGCGTGAGGAGAAGAGGAGAAATGAGAGAGAAGAAAATGTGTTAAGTTAAGTTGAAAGTGTAAAAACATTACCTTATATATTTTCCAAAATATATTAAGGATATACACAATTTTGGCTTTCAAAAAGTCAATGATATTAACTTTCCAACAACTATAACTATTCCAACAACTTACATCACTCAAAGTGTCACAAGTTGTCTTTTCAATCAATCAATCAATCACATCAATCAATCACATCACTCAAAGTGACATTTGATTTGACGCTTGATGTGACGAATGATTTGACGCTTGATGCGACTTGCGTTGCCGCACTCGAATTCGAAATACGAATGCGCTCGCAATCACACTCGGGCTCGGGTTCGCTAATTCCAAATTAACGATTTTTCCGTCGCGTCGTAATTAGATGATTACGCCTAGCGAATTCACTATTCACGTCGCTAACGAATTAATTCTAAATTAATTCGTTCGCCCGAATTAAAATCTAATTTTAATTCCGCGTCGAAATCTAATTTCGTTTAATATATCGAATATATTAATTTAATCGATTAATTCCAAATTAATCGTTATCTCTCTCTAGACGATATTTTATCCTAGATAAAATATCTCCGTTATTAATCCTAGATTAATTTTCTCTCTCTACTTCTATATAATCCCAGATTATTCAAGAGTGCGAGTTGTGCGTCATCGGTGGATTATCGGGAAGCGACCCATGAGATATCCGGATAAGTTGGCAGTAAATACGGTCGTCGGAGTATCCGAATCACGTACGTACCAAGTACTACGTTCTACCGATTTACGAGACAAGGTCGACTCCTAGCAAAGCACCAAGTCTACCCAATTCTCCGGACATATCCATCTAAGAATATTAAGATCTGTATCAAGCGTAGTATACCAAGTATTATGTATATCGGCCCAGTATCAGATAGTCACGTGCTAGGCCTGGGGCTGGATAAGTGTCTGCCCCGTACGAAGCACATGTCGGATGTCTGGTAACTAGTCTCTATAATCGGATATACATGACCTTGTCATAATATCCCGATGGCCGCGCAGCACTTAAGAGCACTAATACCGTATCCTGCGTGACATCATCTCCACTATGACTGGAGTGATACTTCCGTCTTGACATCACATCCAATACACTACGATTCTCAATATACCCGGCATTGGCGTACACAGAACCGGTTAGAGTCCTAGACGACCTCAACTAAAGTATATTGATTGTCGTAAGCATTACGATGTAAGTCTCAGGTTAAGACACATACACACCTACCTTGATTTCGGCCTCCCATAGACACATATTCATAATACCAATGGGATTCCGAGGGGTCTATCCAGAGCGAAGCTGTTTCCCGTACCATCGGTGAAACACGACCTCCTATCGCACTTGCATAAGTATCCAATACTTATATATATGAGAACTATGCCGTTGTGCCCTCACAACGCACACAAGTGCAATACTAGCCTATTCCGCATTATCGATGTCCAGTCTCGATAATACTCCGGCTAGGGATATTTAATGATTAATCCTTCGGGGACTGATACTGTCTCATATCATTCTCAGTCCAGGAACTAATCATAGGGACCTCTCTTCATTTGTATATCTAAGGTGATCTAATCACAAATGATGAGAGTGCAATTTCCTTGTCACATAGTTAATTTGCTACAACAACACAATGATCTGTGCAAATAGTGACGCTATGGGTCATTTTGTCCAACAATCTCCCACTTGGCACATAGCCAGTCACTCGAGTGTCTAACACCCGAACTATGTACGGTTCGCTCAAATTACTGAGGAAAGGTTTTCGTCAGCGGATTTGTATAATTATCGTCTGACGCGATTTACACGATCATCACATCGCCACGATGTATGATCCGAACGAATCAGATGATATAGAAGTATATATCTGGATCGTCGATGAGACCTTTAATTCTTTAGCCTTGTGCTGACGCCTAGCTCAGCTGCTAACAGAACTATATCTAATCTAATTAGATTTATTATCGACCCAAATGGCTTCTATTGCTGCCTCAGCCGCAGCAATAATCCGCATTTGTTGTTTATTCGGCAATAGTATCTTGCTCGGAATATTTCCAGCTCACTGTCCCGTTATTCAAACTTTATAGTACCATAGTATTTAACTGTTTGGAAACTTGCAGCAGTGATCCCAGTCACTTCAAGTTCTCCTTCTCCATAGTTTTAAGACAACATCTTTAGTTCTCTAAGATACTAACAGATGTTCTTAACTTCAATCCAGTGACTATCACTTGGATTGACCCGATTGTGACTCCATATGCTCGAAGCGTATGAGACACCCTATCAAGTACATTTTAAATGTACAATTTCCCAGAGAGTGTTAACAACTCCAAATCTATTCCAGTAGATCTTTATTCCTTGAATAAAGGTTGTTACTCCCCAGAATTCTACGGAGAATTTCTATTAAAAGAATATCTATGAAAGCCAAGCTTCCACCAATTGCTTTATTGGGAATTTCATTGTCAATGCCCTCAAACACTAACCTCCTTATATACACAAGAATTATTTCGTTTTGAGTCAAATCATAAATCATTATGATTATTTCAAAACGACAGTTCCAAGAACCTTATGCTTGCATTAATCCAAACATGGATTGAATAACCCGCAAACCTCGTTTGTTGGTTATACAAAATCGTCAGGATGTTGTAAACATCCTCCAAAAGGTTTCCTTTTCAGGAAAGCGATTTTGATTTGTAACTGACAGATTTCATAAATGAAATATGCAGTATTAACAAGCATCATCAAAATGGATTTACTATGGCAACAGATAAAAGGTTGAACTGTTATTAACACAATGTTGATAACGATACCTTTTCATTCACAAGCCTAGCTTTGTACGTTGGTATGTTGCCTTCTATGTATGTCTTCCTTGAAGACGTTTAATGTACCATAGGCACAATGCCTTGTGGTACAACAACTAGTATCCAAAATAGTTGTTATACATGGAATCCATTTCGGACTCATGGCACTTTGCCATAATAGGGAGTCGATACCTCGTATCACTTCCTCAAAACGTAGTCGGTGGATATACCTTCATAAGATTGACATCTTTATGAGGTTAGATCAGAAACCCATACCCTAGGTTGTTTTCTGACTCTATCCGATCTACTCAGTTCTTGTGTATCGAAGATTAATGGTATAGATTCATCATAGATGAACTATTTGTGTTCCATTAAGGACTTCGTGCCTATAACAGTATTACTCCAATTTTCATCGAGTATCACTATCCTCCCACTGACCACTGCATATCGGTATTCCTCTCAGGAAAAATGCATGGTGAGCAACAATCACATTGTTCTCATGGATATTTATAAGTACTATACTTATGGTTTCCCTTAGGATACCCTATATTGGCACTTATCCAATTTGGGTCTTTTAGTTTGGTATCATCCAAACGTTATGCCTGGCATACCCAATTATTAGTAATGAGAAACCCTGTTTCTTTCCTGTTCATATCCTATATGATATCTGTCAAACAGATTTATATGGAACCTTATTCTAAATAAGTTTTGCACTGTAGATACATATCCGTTGAAGGAAATGGTAGCTCCGAACGACTCGTGATAAACCTTATCATGTCCAACAAAATTTGGTTTTCAGTTTGGACACACCGTCAAACTGACGTGTCTCGGAGGAGTCCTCATCTGAAAGAATACTATACTCTTTCTGTATGTTTGAAACTTTGCTTAAGTATTTTTCCATTACGGTCTTACCGTGACACGGCATATACTACAGTCGATCTGGTAATCTACTTCGTGTCGAAACCCTAACAGTTTCCGATCTGTGTTCTTCAAAGAGAAACACATAACCATAACGTGATGTTACATCCGTTAAGGTCACGAAATATTCATGTTCACATCTAGCCTAGCTAGATATGGGCCACTAACTTCACCATGAATAGGGCTAACAGAGTGGCCCTTATACTATTACCAAGTAAATAGTATTTTAGGTACTTTACCTAATAAACTAGATTCGCAGACTTTATTTGAATAGTCAAATCAGTCCTAGTACCCACTCTTCAAAGTGTGGATATACGAGTCTGTGTTAAATTGTGTCCTAGACAACAATACCACAAATAAGTCTCTATTGATCAAATCAATTTGAGCTATTTATTTGTCATTTTATATGTTTGAGATTTTATTTATATTCAAAATATAAATTCTGTTATTCACATCTAATGTATTTATCTCAGTATCATCTTTATATAATGAAACACTTAGTGTTCAAGAATATAAAGGTTTATCCGCAACGGATTAAACACTGATATAGAGATAATGTCTCTATTCAACTAGTTACATTATAACAGTTCCTAATTAAGTACATACCCGAAGGGTAGTTCCTAAACTTAGGTATCTACGGTCGAAACAGCAACTTCGTCGTCCCGTTTCCGATTCGCAGAGTAATCTCAGCTTGAAGTCAGTATCCTGCTCAAAGCAGATTCTGAACATCAATACATATATTTTATGTACCACACTAAGTATTTAAAATCTAATTTCAATACTAGTAGTGAACATAACTTTGACAAATATTTTAAAGTTAGAGCCTCGCCCTTTCTTTAATTCCTTGGTGTCTGCCATATCCAAATGGTAGTTACTTTGGGATATGTCAATTATCTTTTCAATATTTCACAAACCTTTGGCCAAGCCTTGGGTTTTGGAATATCGAAATGATGTGCACCTTGTGCAACACGCCCAATTGCAAACTTTTGACTTTCACCCCTAGAATAGTCAAATCAATTCTCTAAGAATTATTAATTGCAATTTAATACTTTTAAATCTAAAGATAGATTATTATAAGTATATTAATTAAGCACTAAAGTCATCATCATATAAATCTTCCAAAGATTTTATGCTCTACTTATTTGCTTAATTATGGGCCTAGTCATAATAAGTTATTTTATCAAATAAATTAACCTATTATTTATTCCCAATATGAAAATTAATCATTTAAAACATTTAATCCAAGGATTATATATTTTAAATATTCAACTTTTCAATTCTTTCTTGATTCAATAGTCCAACTATTTAATCAATTTAATAAGGTACTATTTATTATAATGATTACAATAATCCAATTATTAATCAACTATAATTTTAATATTGATTACTATAATCCAATTATAAAATCAACTATCATTTAATTCAATTATATGATTAGTATAATCCAATTATAAAATCAACTATATATTGAATGAGTTTGTATATAGTCCAACTATATATATTTTTAAAACAACATAAAATTTTAGTCCAACTAATACTTTTGATTAATATGACGAATAAAATAGATGAGCGCGTTTAGCGAGTATTCGAACGAATGTTGCAAATTCAATACTTGCCTCCCACTATTTTTCGTCGAGCCTCTAACCCTCTGTCCAGTACTCGGGAAACGTGTTTCCTAGTGGGCTAGGATCCCGTTAAATATCACACAATCTTGACTTTGGCCAACAAATTGTATGATAATTAACTAGGTAGATCTCGAAGATCAATTGGATCTCATCCAACTCCTAGATCCAGTAGGTGGACATCCAAGTCCCAAACAATATATATCTTATATATGCCTATACTCAAATGTATACCCTAACCTTTTTCCTCTGAATCAACTAGGCCTTGGCTTTGGCACAACAAACCTAATGATCCCAGTCAAGCGCGGACCCATTGACCATGGAAGCTTCGTAATCAATGTCGTTGACAAGAAGTGGTCTTGACTTTGGCCAACAAACCACAACTTGGACAAGACACCAATATGGAACAAAGCCTCGTGATTCAAACACATCTTCGACGGACAAGGGCTTGACTTGGCCAACAACCCATGCCAATCTAGGATCTTGAGTAAGAATCACTCAATGGAAGGAAAGACGCATGATATTTGATGAGGGCTTTTCGCGTGCAAATTGGCTACCAATTTAATTATCTTTGTTAAGGTCTCATCATCATACACCCTTAAACATGCATTCTAAACACATAATAAAGCGCATATGAAAATAAATAATAATGATGCGGATGGATACTTAACACATTGATCCTAGATCAAATCTCTCACTTTCTCACTCAAGCTAGCACTTGTATTACTTCTACCCCTTACACTACACTTCTAAAGAAACCTCATTTACATGGAGGGGAATAGGTGAGAAGAGAATACAAAGAGAATAGAGGTGATAAGGCTGGACACGCAGGTCCAATTTAATAAATCGAATTTATTACAACAATTTCTAAAATTGCCACCCGACTAATATCCATCCGATATACATTATTCATTCAACAACAACCACGTATTCACACACATAAGCATGCTATCAATCAATCTAATCAAATTAATTAATCTGATAATTAAGTGATCATCCAATGTTCAAACAATGATTTGATTTTGTTCGAGTCAAACTCGTTTTTGCGAATAAGTACTCAAAGTACGAATTCATGAATTAAATTAAACTACATCATTAAATCTATTTAACATGTAATTAATACTAATTCACTATTTAATTCCAAATTAAATATTACACTTTATTTATAAACCTTTTACGATTTAAATTCCAAATTTAATCGTACGCGTCTCAAAGACCGATTAACGTCCAACGTCAATTCAATTAAAGTCCAATGGGCTTTTAATGATTTCTTAAGGCGTGGACTTTTGGTCAACTCGGATCAAACCGATAACCAAAGTCCAATCCGGGATTTACCCCATAAGCCCATAAATCAATCTTGGCCCATTAGGCCCAATTGAAATTTAAAGGTTCATTAAGTCGCATTTGGGCTTTATGGTTAAGGTTTTGGGCCCAATTGGATCCAATCCATTTGGCCTAAACCCAACTTGATAAAATCAAGCCCAATAGGCCCAATTACAACATTAATAGCCCAAATCCAATTTAAGGCCTCAAATAATTAAATTACATAAATCCAATTTAGCAATTTAATTACCTAAAGTGCATTACATGATTAATCAACTAAATCAATATTTCTAAAACACCATATTAGTCTAATTAATCATGCTCAATTCATTATTATATGTCCAGCACACAAATTAAAAAATCAAACCCATTTACATGCTTCAAAGCTCTCGGCCAAGGAGGGATTTTGTGTCCGATTTGGTTTCGATCCAATCGAACCCACAATCGACATTTATTAACATCCTAAATGATTTCATACACATCCAATGTTCATAAAATCAAAAATACCAAGACATTAGGGCAATAAGCAATTCAGCCAACATATAGAATTTAGGGATTTTTGTCCAATTCGAATCCAATCCAATTCGATTCAAATTAACATCATCCTACATGATTCTAACTTCATCCAATGAATCAAAATCAAAAATTCCAAGAATCCAAAATTCACCATCATATTCGGCCAACTCACAAATTTGGGCAAAATTGATCCAATCACATTTTCTTGAAATTGATCAAATCAATCATCAATTCAACATATATTAAGCATGCTCAAACATCCAATTTTGCTAAATCATGCTCAAATACAAAATACCCAATTTTAAGCCCAACATTTTTCATGCTTGAACCTAAGGCTCTGATACCATTGTTGATTTAAATCTAGGTCCAAAGATCATACAAGCCATGAAAACAATGCGTGAATACACCAACGGAGATAGCGGAATACTCACATCGATCGGTTGAGTCGGTTTGGAGACGAACGAAGGCCAAAAACGCACTGCCAAGGACGCCCAACTGCAGCAGTCCACTGTCTCCTAAAACAGAAATTTGAGATGCGAAACGGAGCTCCTAGCTTCGTCGGACGGATCGGATCCGGCTCATGGTCGAACCTCCCTACCACCTTCGCAAGACTCGTAGTGTGCTAGCACTTGAATTTTCACCATGAAAACCCACTCTTTGCTTCCCTAAAGTCACGCCATTTCTGGTTCAAAACCAGTGAGCAATCCATTTTGGGGCGTGATGAGAAGAGGAGAAATGAGAGAGAAGAAAATGTGTTAAGTTAAGTTGAAAGTGTAAAAACATTACCTTATATATTTCCAAAATATATTAAGGATATACACAATTTTGGCTTTCAAAAAGTCAATGATATTAACTTTCCAACAACTATAACTATTCCAACAACTTACATCACTCAAAGTGTCACAAGTTGTCTTTTCAATCAATCAATCAATCACATCAATCAATCACATCACTCAAAGTGACATTTGATTTGACGCTTGATGTGACGAATGATTTGACGCTTGATGCGACTTGCGTTGCCGCACTCGAATTCGAAATACGAATGCGCTCGCAATCACACTCGGGCTCGGGTTCGCTAATTCCAAATTAACGATTTTTCCGTCGCGTCGTAATTAGATGATTACGCCTAGCGAATTCACTATTCACGTCGCTAACGAATTAATTCTAAATTAATTCGTTCGCCCGAATTAAAATCTAATTTTAATTCCGCGTCGAAATCTAATTTCGTTTAATATATCGAATATATAATTATTAATCGATTAATTCCAAATTAATCGTTATCTCTCTCTAGACGATATTTTATCCTAGATAAAATATCTCCGTTATTAATCCTAGATTAATTTTCTCTCTCTACTTCTATATAATCCCAGATTATTCAAGAGTGCGAGTTGTGCGTCATCGGTGGATTATCGGGAAGCGACCCATGAGATCTCCGGATAAGTTGGCAGTAAATACGGTCGTCGGAGTATCCGAATCACGTACGTACCAAGTACTACGTTCTACGATTACTACCGTTTTACGAGACAAGGTCGACTCCTAGCAAAGCACCAAGTCTACCCATTCTCCGGACATATCCATCTAAGAATATTAAGATCTGTATCAAGCGTAGTATAACAAGTATTATGTATATCGGCCCAGTATCAGATAGTCACGTGCTAGGCCTGGGGCTGGATAAGTGTCTGCCCCATACGAAGCACATGTCGGATGATGTGGTAACTAGTCTCTATAATCGGATATACATGACCTTGTCATAATATCCCGATGGCCGCGCAGCACTTAAGAGCACTAATACCGTATCCTGCGTGACATCATCTCCACTATGACTGGAGTGATACTTCCGTCTTGACATCACATCCAATACACTACGATTCTCAATATACCCGGCATTGGCGTACACAGAACCGGTTAGAGTCCTAGACGACCTCAACTAAAGTATATTGATTGTCGTAAGCATTAGCGATGTAAGTCTCAGGTTAAGACTATACACACCTACCTTGATTTCGACCTCCCATAGACACATATTCATAATACCAATGGGATTCCGAGGGGTCTATCCAGAGCGAAGCTGTTTCCTGTACCATCGGTGAAACACGACCTCCTATCGCACTTGCATAAGTATCCAATACTTATATATATGAGAACTATGCCGTTGTGCCCTCACAACGCACACAAGTGCAATACTAGCCTATTCCGCATTATCGATGTCCAGTCTCGATAATACTCCGGCTAGGGATATTTAATGATTAATCCTTCGGGGACTGATACTGTCTCATATCATTCTCAGTCCAGGAACTAATCATAGGGACCTCTCTTCATTTATATATCTAAGGTGATCTAATCACAAATGATGAGAGTGCAATTTCCTTGTCACATAGTTAATTTGCTACAACAACACAATGATCTGTGCAAATAGTGACGCTATGGGTCATTTTGTCCAACAATATCATCTAGAAATTAAACCTACCTGAGAGAAAATGAAAATTTTCATGTGGAGAGCGGCACAAAACATGCTTCCAACAAAGGATATTGGGAAAGAAGAAGATTGTGGAGAGTCTGTTGTGTCAACGTTGTTGGAAAAGTAAAGAGGACGTCCTACATACTTTATTCTTATGTAAATCTGCGAAGAAGGTGTGGAGATTATCTAGCTATGAATTCGTGAGGAGCGAAGCTAGGTACGACGATGTGTTGGGAATCTTGATTGCTGCTGAGAAGAGAAGTCCCACGGTTGTAGAAAGGGTGACGACCATATGTTGGGCTATTTGGGCAGCACGAAATTTGGAAGTGATGCAGGGGAAACTTGAGGATCCAGGAAGTATGGAAGCAAGAGCAGAGGCTATAGTAGAGTCCTATCAGCTGTCAACTGAAACCGCCAAGATTCAGCAAGGTAGAGATGACAAAGGTAGCAAGAAACAATGGAATTATCCTCCGGATGGATGGTTTAAGATCAATGTGGATGCTTCTGCCCAAATTCACCATGATGCTGCTGGCTTAGGGGTTTTTCTACGAGATGCTGAAGGAAAAGCTCTAATTGCGGCGGTCCAAAATTGTAAGATGTCCCATGATATAGAGATGCTTGAAGCTAAGGCAGTGTTATTTGGATTACAAATTGCAGTTAAGGAAAAAATGTTCCCTGTCGTTATAGAAACCGATTCTCTCACGGTGACAAAGTTAATATCAAGAGGATTAAAAAGTAAACTAGAGATTGCTTGGACCATTGAGGAGATCCATGAGATAATGAAGAGCTATCAACAGGTTAAGGTGTCCTATATATACATTATCTAGCAAAGTTTGCTATTCATGTTGTAAATGAGATTGTTTGGAAGGGAGACTACCCTCCAAACATCCAACTCTTGTTATCCAGATAATTTATTTATGAAAATATATACTTTCTTTCAAAAAAAAAAAAAAAAAAACAACCCTTTTAGCTTCTGTTTTTTTTTTTTTTTGATTTATTTTTGAACATGAAACAGCCTCTGTTCAGTAACAATCAGATCGCATGTTTGCAACACCAAAATAGTAGCCAGCGTGCAAGAAACAGCTCACTGTTTTGGCACAAAATAGGCATCAGTTCTAGTCTGATTTTCTACTCGAAAACAGTCCCAAAAATACCTCGTTTCAGCCCTATATGTTCATGAAATTCTGCACAAAATTGGAACAACAAAATAGCCACTAACACTACACAAACTTGCGACAGTGAGCAGAAAAAACTGATCACTGCTATGAGCATTAAAAAGAGGGAAGAAGAAGAATTTAATTTAACACCAAGAAGTTTTCTGTGCTATGATCCGTTACTAATAAAGAGAAGTTGTAATACCCCGACCAGCCACAGTATGCCCAGTACAGTAAGTCATTGTACATAATATGTTAGTATTTATAAAATGATATAAAAATAGGTTTCATACCTTAGGAATCTCATCCGGAGGTCGTAGACAAATTTTTAATTTCAGACTCATTTTTCAGCTTAACAGAGTTACAGAGTAGTTTTAGTAATCTGACCGTAACTTTTTTGTCTGATCTCCAATTTTTGTGAATTGCATACCATTTCAAATCTTAGACCAAGACCTACAACTTTCTTATTGAAAATTTACCCAAATACTGTTGGAGTTGGTGTTTAGAGCATCAATCCTGATAATGTATAGTACATTATATTTTATTATTTATTAATAAAATTACTACATTTTCATTTCAAACCTTATTAATTGTACTGTCATTGTGCATATTAGATTGATGTATAAATATGCCAAGAATGACATCGACTTTAGAATAGTCATGTAGTAATACTAGACACTAGGTGGTCTATATTGGGATAAGTATTACTATTATAAACTATTCATAAAGTGTGTATGTATATTCCTAGTCGTTATTTTTGGAATACGGTCGAATTCCTATAACCTAGAAAACTAGCACATGTCGTATATTAGAATTGGAGTTCCAATGATTTAACCCGATGTACAATGAGTTTTGAAAACTCGTATAGACGTGTGGGTATTGGTTTGGTCGAATACTGAATGACTCACAAGTGATTCCTAATAGTTGGAAGTATATACTACCGTCAATAGGAATCTCCTCGAGTCGAGTAGCATATGTAATTATTTGACTATAGGATAGCATTGATTTTGTGTGAGATATTCTAAACTTTGATGTCATGTTTGTCAGAAACCTTTCATGGTCTGTCATCTATATGTTCGTTGGGTGTGGACCGATGCACTCAGTAATCAAGTGTGAGTCAAGATAAGATTTGTCGACTCGTATATGTACCATAAGAGGTTTATGTATCTATGTGAGTAAGTCACGATTCTTAAGATTCTGGCCAAAGCTGATCACCTAGGGTGGATCACATCAGTTGTAAAGAATCCTGGACATGTCGACATGAGATGTGCGCCTTTGGAAACTTGACGGTGTATTCTATGTTTCATAAGCACAACTAAGATAGCCTACGATGGAGGGGTTGATAAACATATGTGATGACCTCTACTTGTATAGCTCATAAAGGTCGTTCATGTTCTTCTCAAATTTGGAGGTGGTCGAATTACGTACATATTAGCTAGGCTTATATGACGAACGTGTCTGAACTTAGAGAGTCCCAATATGAAGTGTACTCGTTGAGTAATTGGGTAGTCAATTAATTTTGATAAAAGATAATATTCGATATTATAATTATCAACTAAGATAATCAAGTGTTATTGGATAACATTGATTATTTACTTTGACCTAAATGAATTAATTGGATTAATTCAATAATTATACAATGGCTTAATTGTAAAATCATAATTATCTATATTATTTAAGGATATTATGGTAATTGTAAGTATGTTATAATATGTGGTTTTGGCTTGATTTAATTGGATTAAATCAAATTGACAAACATTGAACTAATCCATTTCCTAATCATTTTCTTGATATAATTGGATTAAATCAAAGTGGTAGACAATGAAGATTAGTCACACCTAATTATACATATTTGAACAAATTATATTAAGCTCACCTAAAAGTTGATTACAACCTTTATTAATTAAAATTTTCCTAAGTTTTGCTATAAATAGCAAGCTTTAGGAGGGTTTTAATTAAGAAAAGCAAAAGCTTGAGAAATTTAAATACAAACAAGAATTAGAGAACTTAGCCTAAGTTAGAGAAGTGTTTAGAGAAGTTTTGTGAGGTCTGTAGGACACAGAAATCGGCGATGCTGTTCCAGGCTCGTGGCCTGGTTGGGAGTACGGAATAGCCCACGGGGGAACTAAACCGAAGAACTAAAAATGGAGTCGCCACCCGGTGTGAACCGGGAAAATGATTTAAGGCCGCACTACCGTCCATTCGGATTCGGCTACGGAATTTACGTCTGGGTTTCCATCTGATAAATCCAAGAGAGAACACATATTCCATTCATTCAAGGACCACAACATGTATCAACAAACGAATCTCATGCGAATGAATTCTAATAAACAAAAAAAAGATGAGAATAAATAAGAATGGTGCCCTCATGTCTAACCTCTTAAGTCGTCTTTCGAAAGTGCGTTACACGGTCGTCGGAAGGATTGATGCTCTGCAACTCCTCCGGTTCACTGGTCCACTGCTTTCGTTCGTTGCCTCGCAGTTTTGAGTCGTCGTTTCCTCTGTTTCATTGCTGTTTGTTGTTTTGTTTTCTGGTCACTATTTTTGGGTTGTTTCCGGGGTTGTTTTAGACTATTTTAGGATTGTTTCTGGGTTGTTTTCAGTGCAGTTTGTGGAGGGTATATGCGGCAGTTTGTGGGGCAGTTTGTGGAGGATTTTCTCGATCACTGCAGTTCAGTTTCAAGGAGTGTTTTCGGTGATATTACAATGGGTAATTTAGTGACTGTTTTGGTGATGATGTTTACTACTTTATTATTTTCGGTGGTGAGGGTGTTTAGGGGGCTATGGTTTTGGTTGCTAGAGAGGATGAGAATGGAGAATTATTTTTTTGCTTCTTACTTTTTGCCTTGGGCTTGAATGCTAAGTTTATTTCTTTTGTGTTTTTGTGAGAATGAGCTAGGGTGTGAAAGGTTGGTTTAGGCTTCTTTTTATAATGATTTGCTAGGGTTTTTAGGTAAGGAAGGGAATCCTCAAAAAAGGGAAGTGTTTTGATTGGTTTATTAAAGGAAAAGATGTGTTTAATTTAGGGAGTGAATATCTTAATTGGTGTTTGATTAGGGAAGAGATTTGATTATATTAGGAATGGATTTGATTAGATTAGGAGAAATTTGATCTAATTAATTTAGTTTAATTTGTGACATGTATTTTAAGTATTTTAATTATTTTTGGATGGGTTTTGGTGGGCTAATTGGGCTTGGGCGTGAGGCTAGCAGCAAAACCAGAAGTACCGACACCATTCGAACGCCGATTCGAACGCTACATGAACGCCCGCAATCTGCTTGACGTTCGAACGTGCTCACGAATGCAACACGAACGCGAAAGCAGTGAACATATGAATTGAATCTGATGACATACTTATTCTGAATTTCCCCTTCCGATAATCGTTTCCCACGACTTCCGCAACCTAAAAAGTAGTGCCTCCGTACGAGACTCGTCATCGGGACTTATATGCAAAAATGCAGTGCCTACAGTCGCCCCCACTTTGATGGGACTTGTGTAGTGTGTGACAATGACAATCTTATCAAAGTTATGCAATGCATTTTCACTTACCTGGCTCACTCGCTGCCGATTGACTTGTCTGCTGCTTCGAGCTTAGTTGATAATGCAGGGGGCCATCGACCCTGGGACGCATCCCAATAACTGCAACCGACAACGTGGGCCTCGACCCTGGGACGCATCCCAATACCGCTGACAATGTGGGTCATGAGCCTATGACTCATCCCCACAATTGCTGATGATGTGGGTCACGACCCTGAGACTCATCCCCAAAACTGATGCTGATGTGGGTCACGACCCTGGGACTCATATCCAAAAATGTTGATGATATGGGGTCACGACCCTGGGAATCATCCTCAAAACTGATGCCGATGTGGGCCTCGCCCCCGGGACTCATCCTCGAAACTGATGCTGATATGGGTCACAACCTTGGGACTCATCCCCAAAACTGCTAATGATATGGGGTCATGACCCTGGGACTCATCCCCAAAACTGATGCCGATGTGGGCCTCGCCCTCAGGACTCATCCCCAAAACTGATGCCGATGTGGGTCACGACCCTGAGACTCATCCCCAAAACTAATTCCAAATTAATTAGTTCGCTTGAATTAAAATATAATTTTAATTCCACTGTGAAATCTAATTTCAATTAATATATCTAATATATTATTTTAGCCTAATTAAATAAATTAAATAGTAAAATCCAATTTCACTATTAAATTTAATTTGCCGATTAATTCCAAATTAATCGTGTTCTCTCTTCTCGACGAATTTAATCCCAGATAAATTCTCGACGCAATTAATCCCAGATTAATTCTTTCTCTGTTAATTAATTCTAGATTAATTTATTGCCGTAATTAATCTCAGATTAATTTTTTCTCTCATAATTAATCCCAGATTAATTTTCTATTCGAGTCAAATCTCAACGGTGAATCTTTGGGAAGCGACCCAAGAGATCCCTGGATATGTTGGCAGTAAAAATGGTTATCGGACTATCCGAATACGTGCGTACCCGATACCACGTTCTTACCGATTTACAAGACATGGTTGGCTTCTAGCAAAGCACTGTGCCTGCCCAATTCTCCAGAAATATTCTTTAAATGAATATGTAATCTTTGTCAGGCGTAGTATACGTAGTATTGCGTATTACGATCCAGTATCGAAATGTCACATGCTAGGCCTGGGGCTGGAATTATGTCTGTCCCGTACGAAGCATATATCAGATCTCTAGTAAATAGTCTCTATAATCGGATAATCATGACCTTGTCATATTATCCCGATAGTTGCAGCATACAAGAGTATCAGTTCCGTATCCTGCGTGATCATCATCTCCATATGACTGAAGTGATACTTCCATCTTGACATCACATCCAATACACTACGATTCTCAGTATACCCAGAAGAGGCGTACACAAAACCTGTTAAAGCCCCGGACGATCAAAACCAAAGTGTATTGATTGTCGCAAGTATTAGCGATGCAAGTCTCATGTTAAAACCAAATATACCTACCCTGATTCGGATTCCCGTAGACACATAGTCATACTACCAATGGGATTCCGAGGGGTCTATCCAGAGCGAAGCTGTTTCCATACCATCGGTAAACAGAACCTCCTATTACACTTGCATGAGTATCCAATACCCAAATATATAAGAACTATGTTGTTAGGTTTCCATAACACACATAAATGTAATACTAGCCTATTATGCATTATTGATGTCCAGTCTCGATAATACTACGACTAGGGATATTTAATGATTAAACCTTACGTGGATTAATACTCTCTCATATTATATTAATCCAGTACTAATCATATGGACTTTTATCATTTATATATCCCGGTAATCCAATTACAAATGATAAAAGAGAAATTTCCT